>LT669791.1:23680245-24160484 GCA_900128785.1 Arabis alpina
CATTTTCTGTGTCAATGGTATCTGTCTCTGATTAGTTTTATGACAGTATCTTAGCAGTTTTACTCTATGCTATCAACTGTTTTGTATCTGATATTTTTCCCAAAATGTTAACTGCTGTTATGCAATATTTATTTTTATCATAGAATGTCCCTTGGCTGTTTTGTTTTTCTTTTCCTATCCGAGCCTGTCTAGATTTGTTCACTCAGCAGATCTATGATCATACCACCTTAGTAATTTTTTTTCTTTTCCTCTTTTCTTGCTACTTACAGCCCCTTGTCCAAAATGTTAACCCTATGAACAATAATTATTTTGGCTGGTCTTTGTTGACGAAAATTTGATAAACTGTATATATTCGCTATTCGCTTATTTCTTTTAATTATGATACCTTAAATTCCTGTAGTAGTTTCTGTTCTTGCTATGTCATCTGCATACTAAGCTATCTTGTCTTGTGCTGTTTCTACTCTCTGTTGTCCGTGATTAAAACACTGTATACCTGCAGTGTATTTTTATCTTTTGTTTTTCTTTAGTAATAGTTTTCCTTATCTGAATGGGTTCCTTCAACAGATAAATGACACGATAAATAGAATCTTTTTTTGTTATTGATACCATTTCTCTTTTTCCAGAGGGCATGGCTGCTAAAGCTCCTAGCTATTGCATTGCATACTGGTTCTGGAAGCAGTTCAGCTCACTTAGAATCATGTCAGAGCATACTTTCTCATCTTTTTGGGTGGGAGGTAACTGAAGCAGGGAATGAATATTTTTCTTCCAGTACAGATCCTCTTCAGGATGGTTTTGATTATGCGGGAACTAATTCAATCAGTAAAAGTAAGGTGAGTTTAGAAACTCCAGTGTTTTATGTTGTACTATGTGCCTATGGCAACTTCCTAGTTTTATCCCTACTTCCTTCGTTTTGCATCCTACCCCTGTTAATGTTCGGCGCAAATGATTATTGGATAGTATGTTAATTAGTACTGCATGTGTTGCATTTTCTGAGAGTACCAGTTTGTTACGAGACCATCCATGCATGATACAATTTACTTTACTGAACCCACTCCTTATGAAGTCAACAACATGTTGCCTTTCAAGGTGATGTGCCCAACGGTTAATACTCCTTGAATTGTAGTAATTAAGAATTTATGAATTCTCCTTATTCATGCAACAGTGCTTTCCATCACTGTACTTCTGAGAATGTTGTACATGTCATTTTAGTCAATATTCCGTTAATATTGACTAATAGAATCTTAGTCAAAGTACAATTCGACAGAAAACATGTTACTTTCAAGTATAAGATATAAATTTATTTGAAATTTAGGTTGAAATTAGCCATAAGCAATAATTTAGTTGTAAAACAGACGATGCAAATTGTTTGGGGCCAAATTGGCCTTTTTCCGGAGGATCAAATTCTGAATTGGACATATAAATTGAAAACAAATCTCGTTTGCCCTTGGTCAACTGAAGACTTTTTTTTGTTTCAAAAACGAAGGAAAATACTCAAAAACCGGACCTGAGCAGTTATATTTACGAACCCGACCACCCGTTTACCCGAAACCCTACCCGTATCCACCTGTTTCCCCTTTAACCCGAAATCCAAACCGTTCAGATTCCCCTTGTCGACAAAAATTAAGGATTCAATCCTCTTCCTCCTTCAATTTTTCCCTCTATAACTAAGATCACTAGGAACAACCAAGAATTTCGATTTTGTTCAAGGTATGATCTCTATCCCAATTCAAATTCGATCCTAATTTTGTTTTGATATTTTCAATTTTATGTATAGTAAACTTCGATTTTGGTCCCTAAAAATCGAAGTTACTAATTGGGTTTTTGATGTAGCAATGGCGCGTACAAAGAACCCCTCTTTTCAAGTTGATGAAACTCCTCAAATCGAAGAGGAAAACGAAGAAGAAGTGAATTCTGGAGATTAAGAAAGCAGTCCAGAAAGCATTGAAGAAGAAGAAGAAGTGTCTGACGAAGAAGAAGAAGAAGAAGAACAAGTGTCTGACAAAGAAGGAGAAGAAGAAGAAGTTGAGCGAAGTGGTTCAGCAGAGGAAGAGGTATGCACTTGAGAATTTGGTGAATGAAATGTATAATTATAAATGTGTAACACTAAGTACCACAGATGTATGATTTCAGGGTTCAGATGAAGAAGGTGAAGCACTAAAACCTTTGAAGATGTACTTCAGTCCCAAGTACTATACGAAGCAAATAAAGATCCAATCAAGGTGTTATATTAAGGAGGCAGTGGAAACAATCGACACCGTACTTAACGGTAAAAAAAAGCTATGGTTTTACCAACATCCTCAATTCAAGCATTTCTTCCACACGCATGTGGAGAATACACATAAGGTGATGGGCATGTGGATGCTCCTTCTTCATACGGCTATTACAGAAAAGAAGAGGGAAGCTTGGTTTATCGTAAACGGTGTTCCTATCCGATATTCAATCAAAGAACACGGTATCATTTCTGGTTTATACTGTCACAATTATCCAATTGGATGGAAAAAAATGGGTAGTAACTAGTTTATTGGGAGGAAATTTCCAGTTGGGAAAACAATAACCTATGAAACTATTAAGCAAAAGTTCATGGAGATGGAACCTTGTAGAGACAGGTTGAAGATGGCAGTTTTGTTCTTCTTAAGTAGTGTGGTTGCTGGAAAGTCAAGGACAGGAACAGGAGCACCGTCTGTGCATACTTTTTTCTCAAAGTTGTTAACGATCTTGAGTTGTGTAAGACTTTTCCGTGGGGACGGTACTCATTTGATGACAATATGAGACAAATGGAGAATTTGTTTACTAACTTCAAAGGAGTTGTTGATAAAAACGGATGGACATATCCAAGTTTCAATATGCCCTTACAGGTACACTAAATTTAAAACAACACTACTTATTTGAATCATTTTGTACTACTTAGTTTCAGTGTTTCACTATTTCTATTATGTGTAGCTTCTAGCCTTTGAGGTAATTGAGCCGTTGAAGACCAAGTACCGAGAACAAATTAGAGAGGCAGCTGGTGATTGTCCAAGTATGTGCAAATCCAAGTTCAAAATTATTCTGCTATTGGTTTTCCGCTTTCTGACATATACGATGCAATTGGGACAACTAAGGTTAGTAATACAGTAGTACGAGTAGTAGGTTAGTTATAATAGTTAATTGTCATAATAGTTAATTGGCTTGTATTATCTTTCATTAAATGTATTGCTTTATTTTCACAGGATATAAAGAGTATCATGAATCCTCGTATTGCTGAGCGACCTCTTGTGTCACGTATCTTCGATGAGGAGGAAAACGATCGAGATGCCGATGACTACTTCGTTGAAAGTTGGGAGAAACAACTTTGTAAGAATAAACCGATTTGTTTCCAAACCTTATTCAACCTTGATGTTAATGGTGAGAAAGAAGCAGAGCAGGTTGCGGATGAGGATTTAGATGTGGCATTGGTGTCTAATGCAGAAGTGAAAGAGATAAAGAAAGGCTTGTTAGATGTACAAGAAGGAATGCAGAAAATGAGTAAAAGCATGGAAGAGGGTTTTGAAAAAATGTTCAACCTCATTGGTGGACAGGATACAAGGCTAAAGGCTGTAGAATCATTTGTGAACTCTCATACATGGAATGCTGGTGAGTGGTCTGGTGGTGGTGGTGTGGAGAAACAGACGGGTGGTGGTGTGGAGAAACAGACGGATGGTGATGAGTGGTCTGGTGGTGGTGGTGTGGAGAAACAGACGGATGGTGTTTGTGGTGGTATGGAGGTAGAGATGGAAGGGGAAGATGGTGTTGGTGAGGAGGACAAGGACAAGGATGGTGCTGATGAGGGAGAGAAGGAGAAGGATGGTGATAAGGAGGAGGACAAGGATAAGGATGGTGGTGATGAGGAGGAGGAAACATATAAGGATGGTGTTGATGAGGAGGACAAAGAGAAGGATGGTGCTGACGATGAGGACAAGGCGAAGGATGGTGGTAACGATGATGTTAATGATGAAGAAGGTGACAAGGAGGTGGATGAAAAAGAAGAATATGTTAAGAAGAAGAAAGATGGAGGTAAGAAGAAGAAAGATGTCGTTGAGAAGGAAGTTGTTGGTGAGAAGAGGAAGAGAAAACCATCGGAGTACGGGAAGAGTCCTTACACCTTCTTGAGGCTGCAAACGAGGCAGAATACAAAGACAAAGAAGAACTGATAAATCGTGTCATGGTGTTACTCTATCTAATTATCTTTCTAGTATGTGTTTTTCTGTTTTTTATGGACCATCGTTGTGTTTGAACTACTTTCATTGGCGTTTGACCTACTTGGTAGAACTCTACTTTATAATTAAGTTACTTGCATCGCTTAGTTATGGGATTAGTTATGTTGCATAATAATTAAGTTCAAACAACCATAAATTCAAACACAAAACATAAGTTTAAATCGTAATCATAGGTTCAAACACAAAACATAAGTTTAAACAACCATAAATTCAAACAATTACTCAAACAAGTACCTACTACAACCGTACTACTACAAGTACTACTACAACAACTCGGATCATAAATTTCATCTGTCTCTCCAATACCGTCACCTTTCGCTCAAAGTTGATAACCATCACCGTAAGGTCATTGACCTTCACCTTTAGGTCATTGACCATCGCCTTCAAGCTATCTTTCTCTTCGGTCAGGTTCTTGATGGTTTCCTTAAGCTTCGCATTCTCATCTTCAGAACTTCGCATTCGAGCTTCTACGACATTCACTTTGCAATTGGTGTCAGCAATCTCCTCTGTGATTGCGTCATCCCACAGTTTATAAACATGGTAGGCTTCATCCTAATATTCAATGAAACGAAATGAAATTCTTGTTCGCAATACAAACACAAGAGTAATGGAATTAGAGAATTGGATACTTACATCTAGATCAGCCTCGCAAGAGTAAAATCTTCTTTCACTTTGCAAACCACTTGTATGCGTCTTAACCACAACTGGTCCTCCACAGTAACATTTTGTCGGAATGCCTTCTTCAACTGGTTGCCACCGCCAGCGTGCTCGTTGCCACCGTGCTTGGGTCGGAATGCCTCCTTCGCCTTCATCTGGGCTTACCCACAACTCGCCTTGAACTGATTCATCGTCGGATTTGGAGTAGTGTAAGAAGCGTGGTGTTCCCTCAGATGAATCACTGTTGTTGGAGCCAGTATCGAATGGTCCGAATATGGAGTGACGATCCCACCAACCCATCCTCTGTATCCACAGTAACTGAAAACACAAAATCGAGGAAGATACGGCGAAAAATCGTGGATGGAGGCTCGACAGAATCCAGGCTCGACGACGGAATACGGCGGCGAGGGGAATCCGGGGAAACACGGGGGAAACCCTAGATTTCTAATTTTTTGTGAATTTGGGGAAAATTTGGGGATTTATCCTTTATTATTAATTTCAAAAATAAAACAGAAAACAGATAATTGGGTTATGGCCACTACATTTGTGCCACGTAATCACACATATGCGCCATAATTCACATGTGCGCCGTTATGTGAATCCAAAAATAACACAAAGTAGTCCCTGATAATCGAGTATTACAAATTTCTTCATAGTAGTCTGTTTATGGTTTTTGCTATTTTCCTAGTAGTACCGTATTATGGAAACTATAGTTTTAGTTGTCCAGCTTATTTTTACCATTTGTAACACATTTCCAATGTTATTGTACCATAATTTGTCCAAAAACACATAACCTACGAAATTTAGCATCATAAGGTACATAACACTAACAAACTCTTTTTAAAACTATAAGGTGATTGTTGGGAGATTGAGAATATGGTATTTTCTCAAGTGTTTTATATTATAAGAAAATATTGTAAGAACTACAACGATCGAGTATAAGATAAATAGCCTTACAAAAATTGTTACCAATTTATATCCTAAATACTACTTAACTAACACATAGTAGTACATGGTAATTGAATATTACATATTTTGCTAGTAATATTTATGAGTAGGAAAATTTAATTAATTACTAAAATTAAATTAGAAAAATGGAATGTCAAACACAAATAACATTAAAACATCAAATATTATAGTTTTAGCACACATAATTGGTTTTTGAGAATTAAATCATCAAACAAACGAAAGAGTACACACATCATAAGAAATGTAATAACAATACAAGTAGTTCCAGTAATCGACATAGTAAAACAAACACGACGACCAACAAGTTCACCAAATCATGATCATTCCACACCAATTAGGGCAGCTAATTCACCACCTCCTTCCACAACATTTGGGGCCTGTTCTTGGATCACAAGGTCAAGGTCACCCATTTTCTTCTTTGGTGGTCGTTGAGGTTCACTTGTTGATGGACGCCTTCTTTTTCGTCGTCTTCCCCTGCTGTTTTTGTAGTCTGGAGGTGAGACAAATTTCTTTGCTATATCTGCTGGAACTCTCCACTCAGACTTATGTAGGACTAGATAAATGGTTTTGCAATAGGCAAAAACCCAATGGGCGGTCCTATAATACTTATCACACAAATCAGCTAACTCGTAACTCTTTGTTCTTGATTCTTGCCTCATGAGTGTGTAGAGTGCGGCTATTCCATGGACAGAAGGATATTTGTCAATATCAAAAGTCTTGCAAATGCAACTTTTGTTCATCAAGTTCACCAAATAATGCTTTCCATCCCGTCCAATAACACTATATTCAAGTCGGTACGAGTTTAGCTCCGTCACAATCAAGTAATTCGCTTCTGCACACCTCTCATGCAAAATGTCCTCCACCCTTGGCACTAATCTTTTATGGTAACCAACGCTATCCTTCCTATGTTGGTTGAACCATTCAGACACTTTCGCCACAATCACATCTATCATAGGTAATAAATTGTAATTTCTTCATCCTCGAGGACATTGTTAAGCGATTCAACACAATTTGTTGTATCGATATTGTACCTTGCTCCAGGAAAATAGCACCTCGCCCATTTTTCCTCCTCTAGACTTTCATCTAGATACGCACCTACTTTAGGATATCTTCTCTTAAAATCTTCGTATCTTCTAAGGAACTCATTTTCTGTATAAATCTGAGCAATTTCCCGGAACATCTCTGCAACAACGTCTTTGTTTGTGTAGGAAACTTTGAGTCTTACATTTTGAGACAAATGAAAGATACAAAACCCGTGCTTAGCCATCAGATACACCAATTCTACGCTCTTCTTTAGGCTCGCATTTCGGTCACTCACAAAAACAAGCTTTGTACTATCGCGTACAACTGTCTTCAGTTGTACCATAAACCACATCCAACTTGCATCGTTTTCACTATCCACTACAGCAAATGCAATCGGATAAGTGTGCCGATTAGGATCTTGAGCTGTGGCAATCAACAGCACACCACCATATCCAGACTTCAGAAAAGTTCCATCGACAATGAGAACTTTCCTCATGGATGCAAACCCTTCAATGCAAGCTCCTAGGGCGATGAATAAATACTTGAACCTCCCTAGGTCGTCAACCTTGACTTCTTTTTTGTGCCAGGATTAACTTGCTCTAACATATACAAATAAGAGTATAATTGCTTGTATCCTTCTTCTGGATTACCACGCACATCGTTAATAGCTTTATTCTTACCCCGCCAGCAAGTAGAATATGATGGTGGTACACCAAATTTTCTTTAAACCAAACCCATTAGAGCTTTAGGTGTTGGAGTTTAAAGTATACCAGGATAGTCTTCTTTCAAAAGACTAGCAACTAGTCCCTTTCAAAAGACTAGCAACTAGTCCCTTTGAGGCTTTGTTTCTATTTTCACTGCTTGCACTTGCACTAACCCGAGAGCATGTGTGCATCTTGTTGTATGCCGCTACACGAAAACAAGATGAGTTCTTCACCTTCACACCATTAAAGTACCATTTACACCCTTGCTTCCAAAGACGACATCTTACCACATATCTTGTTGTGTCACTCTTCTCTGTTAAGGTTCCAAAAGATGCTTTATGTGCACCTCTCTCAATATAAGCTTTCACTTCCTTCTTATTATCAAATTCTCTACCTACTTCCAAATTCATCCCATCCTCCCATCCCTTCTCGGACTGGTTTTCTTCTTCCCATCCGTTTTCCGTTTCGTGTTCCATATTCCCACCCGAAGGGTAACCCGAATAACCGCTGCTTTCACTCTCACAATCTCCACTGAAATTTTCATTCATTGGGTTATGATCATTCATTGGCTCATGATCATTCATTGACTCATTCAATGGCTGGTTCATTGGCTCATGTTGTTCCGAGACTGCGTAAAGAGTAAGAGCACCAGCGAAACCATCATCTCTTCAAACAACTTCTTCGTAATTCAATCCAACTGAACTTCCTTGATCTCCTCGTAGAGTTGGACCCTTACCCTTATCCAACTGGTTCCTTCTTGTAGTTACACCCTTCTCCACATGTAATACACTTCTACATTTGTTTGTATCTGTGGACGTTAGATAAACGTAAACGTCATCATCATCGCAAATGTATGATGGTCTCAGAGGTCTCGTGTCCAATGAAATAAAACTTAATTTCAGCTTTGCCTTAGATGAATCTATCCCAAGCTTCTTGCATACACTATCCACTAACATCGAATAACTAATATCCTCTGGAGATAATCCCTTGAACAATATTGAATGCATGCCTTCTGAATCCATCCATTCATACCCCTCTCCGTTCTTAACATAATTTCCTCCATAATCACAATGAAAATGGATTGTTGGACTCATTGTCTCCTGAAAAAACAAAAAAACACGACATCAAGCCTACTGAAACTATTTAGTATTACAATCTGAAAAAGCAGTTGTTCTGGTATTCCGAACTGTTAGTAGTACCCAGTAGTACTAAATCTGCAAAATTGAATTCGAGACACAAATCTTATTCTCCTCCAAGACTCACTACGATTGAACCATTGTGTTGCATTTACTACCCAATGCTTGTACTACTAGACCCATACACAATCGCAATATCAATGAATCAAATTAGTAAATCCAATTGAACAACATTGAAAAAGTCAAAATCAATGAAATAACTAAACTACTTCGATTATAGTTAAATCATAGTTTCACTAACCTCAATTTGTCTTTTCTTGCGAAAATTATAGAATGTAGAGCTTCAATGAGCTTATCAATGGAGGATGGCGTGGATGGGCGTCGGGGAAGAAGAAATGAGGAATAAGAGATTTGATTGGTTGAAAATTATTAGGTTTTTGTTATTTTTTAATCACAAATTAATAGGATTTTTTGGTCTTTTCATATTTCATTAAAGGACACGAGGGTATATGAAAATAAAATGTAATTTGTTGATTTGGCATAAATTAGAATTTGATCCTTTTCCGGACGACATTTGGAATCGGAATGTTTTTGGGCCAAGTGTGTTAAAGCAACGCGAGTAGAAAAGGTGGAGTGAAAAACGAATAAATAAGTAAAAAATCTGGTTAGGGTTTTTGTGTTTCTTTCTCATCCCTCCGCATCGTTGGCTACCTAGAACAAGAATGGTGTCGCCGAAGGAGTTAGTGGCCATAGTACAATCTTCGCTGCTCGGAACTTCCCGGCCAACTCCAACGCAGCCGATCGAACTCACTCATGCCATCCGCAACTCCTTTTCCTCTATTCAGAATCTCCTCTCATTCCCGGTACTGGATTGGTCCCTTATCTCTCTTGGCTTTCAGCCTTTTCTGGGTATTGATTTCTCTCTCTCTCTCTCTCTCTCTCTCTCTCTCTCTCTCTCTCTCTCTCTCTCAGCCTCCGAAGCCCTCTGACCGAGCGCAAGTCCGGTCCCGAGAGATTCGACTTCCGGATTCTCTGCCAATATCTCTGGATGACCAAGATGTCACGATTGTAAGTGTTTCTCCTAAGATTTCTAGATTCTAATTTCTTTGTATTCTTATCTCTTGATTACTGATTGTAGAGCCTTAAACTGAGTGATGAGCTTCACCTAAATGAGATTGATTCCGTTCGTCTGCTTGTATCTGCAAATCAGGAGGTCCGTGCAATTCCCTTCTTTCCCTCCCATCTTTTAGCTTCTCATATATATATATATTTTCTCTGCTTAGTGGGGCTTGATGGGACGGGACCCAACTGAGATTCAGCGGCTTGCAACTGGCCTGTGGTATACAGGGAGAAGAGATCTTACGTCAACCCTCTACACACTCCTCAGGGTACCTTATCTCTTCTTCTTTTTCTTTTCTTTGCTTCCTCACTCATTACCATTTTTCTTTTCTCAACAGGCAGTTGTTCTGGACCAGGGCCTTGAACCTCATCTTATAGCTGACATTCAGGGACTTTTAGAACATCTTATCAAAGCTGGGCTCAGACAACGACTCATTACTCTTATAAAGGTATTCAACTCAGACTCTACTTATATTGTTTCCTGCATCAATTTCTTTTGAACCACTCATCTTAAACTAATCATTCTCATTACTGCAAAGACAGCTTTTCTGTTTGTTCACTATCCCTGATGGTATCTGTTTAGCTACGCCATTTCTATCTACTTTCCATTTGTTTCTCATCATCTTAGAACTCAACAGTTTTTTCCTAATTGACGTCTTTCCTAACTTTTCCAAATTCCAACATTCATGTGTCTAACTATTACTTATAGAGTGCACATTGAGCCATTAGCAAACACAAGTTATTCAGACCATTTTTTTCCCACTGAGCCTTGTTCTTTCAATCTGTTATGTTATGTTATGTTATTCTTGTTAATGCTGCTTGATACTTTTACAATCGTCAACTACACTAGCTTCATAGTTCAAGATACTTGGGTCAGTGTACATCGTTCGTAAGGATCATCTTTAAGATTCGTTTTTAGTTGTGTCTATATTACTTTTAAATTTATAGACAGTTGCAATTAAATTCTGTCTTTACATTAACATCAACATGAGTTCCAGCTAACTCTTACTAATAATTTTTGCAATACCTTGACTTTGGATTATAGAGTTCACATCGAATGAATCAAAAGATTTACTTTCTAAAATTTGAAAATCTGATGATTGTCTCCTAAATGTATTATCAAATGATGTATATAATTGTGTTTTTATATGTGTATATGGATTGTCATGATATCAATTCTTTCTTGTTAGGAACTCAATCGGGAGGAACCTTCTGGCTTGGGTGGGCCTTTATGTGAGCCATACCTTATTGACTCAAGAGGTGCTCTTGTTGAACGAAGAGCTGTTGTTCAAAGGGAAAGACTGATCCTGGGACATTGCCTTGTTCTTTCAGTTTTGGTTGATAGACCTGGTAAGCTTGTTCATTTTTGTACGGCTTTTGTGCTAAGAATAACTTGTTAAACAAATTCAGCTGCTGAATATGGTGCTTTTCTTTAGTTGTTTGGCTTTTTCACGAAAGAATTAATATTCATCTTTATTTCTATTGTATACCATAGTAAGTGATACTATTTATAAGTGGTTTCTATGTTTGCTAGGACACTTCATATGCCAGACTAATTAGGTCGTTGCTCATTGTGCTATGAAATATATTGTGTTTCCATATGTGTATATGTATATAATTGCTATGTTTCCATATGTGTAGATATGCATCAAATGTGCCTGCATGTTTGATTGAAGTTAAGTGTTGTATGCGATTATGGTGTTTGATATACATCCTCCGATCCTCCATTGTTCTGATCTCGCTTATGAAGAATTTGAACATTTTGATTCTTTCTTCATGTTTCCAACAACTTGTTCTCTGCAGGTCCAAAAGACGTGAAGGATATATTCCATGTTTTAAAAGATAATGCAGCTCAATTAACTGAAGGGGCTGACACCATAAGTTATCAGGTTCATACTAGTCCTGTTCATGATGTAGAAGATTTTGAAGCTTGCTTCCTTCCCTGCATATGAAATCTAAAATATGTTATTTTCGGCACATGATTGTTTTCTTTGTTGCAGATTACTTTTAGTCTTCTGTTTTCTCTCATCACCACCTTCGTATCAGATGCAATCAGCGCTCTATCTGATAAGTCATCTATGATATCTCAAGATGCTTCGTTTAGGACAGAGTTTCAGGATATTGTAAGACGAATGGATACATTTTTGTCACTTCTTCTACCTGTCACCAAAAACCTTTCACTACTGACTCTTGAAAACATACTGCTGGTGTGCTTACGTCTTAATCACCTTTCAGGTCATGGCTTCTAGCAGTGACCTCACTGCTGATTGCTTCATTGGTGGCATAAGGCTTGCATGGGCTGTGCATTTAATGTTGATCTATGACGGAATAGCTGCAAGGGATACAACTTCCACTGCATCTACAACAGATATGGGGCACTTATGCTCCTGCCTGGATTCTATCTTTTCAAAAAATGTGTTTCAGTTTTTACTGGATAATGTTCTTCAAACTGCAGCCTACCAGGTACTAGGAAAATTCTATGTGCACAGTTAACGTACATTGAATGCAGGTCCGCTATTCAAATTCCCTGTGCACTTGATATCATTTGACAATCTACTGGAAGAGTGTCCCAGCTTACTTTGATTTCACAGCTAGTTGCTGACAAGTTTGAATTACGTAAACTTTTCTGGAAGATGAGTTATGATATTGATCTCTACCTTAGCTGGTGGAATTTTGTATTGAATGAGCTATTACGCATGGATCATGACTTGATGAGAAAAAGAGCTATTTCCGAATGGTGCATACGGTGTTTAAATTCATCCATTAAAGTTGCAATGCATAGTCTGTTTCATTGCATTGGTTTATGTGTTGGCCGGTCTTTATCCTTGCATGCATACATGGTTTGCTTGATTAGTCATTCATAAATTATGAGTGTTTCTATTTCGTTACACTGATATTTCTGCTTCAAACTACATTGTTAATGATTTCATTGTTCGTGAATATAGTTTTATTATGTTGGTGTTAGTGGTTCCCTCTTTGGATATTGTACATATTCTTGTATAATTTCTAGAATTTTGATTGATAAGTTAGCTCACAAATTTTAGTCTCTGATTTTACTGAGTCAACCCAGCTTCCCTCTTGTTTGGGTCTGTCAATGGTTGACATATTGTTAGTTGCTACATGCAGAATGATGAGGAGGACATGATCTACATATATAACGCGTATCTGCACAAGTTAATCTCTTGTTTTTTATCTCACCTGATCGCAAGAGATAAGGTTTGTTAAGATTTTTTTTTAATCCTTTCAAATTAAAGTACTTCCTAACATCTGTGTAGTTGGTGGTATATGCTTTTACATTCAGAGGGAGTAACTTTTGGATGCAATCACACGTTTTTGAAAATTTAACTGGATTACTTAAAATATTATGTATAAGATATAAACTTCTACTTTTAATGGCCGCACCTAAGATTGTGGCTATTTTCTGATGTTTCGATAGCCATCAATTATGCCCATCCTTATTATGCAGGTAAAGGAAACAAAGGATATGGCTATGAGCATTCTAAATTCATACCGAACTTGTGATTCGCTTGACGGCAGTATGCAGACTGAAGAGGCTGACAGGCCACTGCCCTTCATTTCCCTTATGGAGTTTGTAAGCAAAATCTACCAGGTTGAGAACCATAACCAATTCAAACAGTTTTTTCTTTATCTTTGTTTTGTTATCGTTTCTCAAGCAAATATTTGACAAATGAGTTTGCTTGGTATCTTGAAGGTAAGTGCATTGTTTTTTGTAGCTTATTTTGGTTCTCATAGCACATAAGGGAGCATTCAGAATCAGACTGGCCCATTGTTTTTTCATACTATATTCCTGCTTTTGTGTCTTTTAATCTATACAACCTCTTGCAGAAGGAACCTGAGCTACTCTCTGGGAATGATGTCTTGTGGACATTTGTGAATTTTGCGGGAGAAGACCACACAAATTTTAAAACTCTTGTTGCTTTCTTGGAAATGTTGTGTACCTTGGTATGAAAAGTCTTTATATTGGTGAGACCCCATTTTATTGGTTACTCATTGAGTTTCCTTGCTGTCATCTTTACTTGATTACAGGCTTCCAGTCAAGAAGGTGCTTCTAAGGTTTTTGAGTTGCTCCAGGGTACAGCATTTCGCAGTATTGGATGGGCCACTTTATTTAATTGCATAAGAATTTACGATGATAAGTTCAAGCAGTCTCTTCAAACTGGAGCCATGATGCCAGAGTTCCTGGAAGGCGATGCAAAAGCACTTGTTGCATATCTGAATGTACTCCAGAAGGTTATATAACATTGTTCCAAACATATTCTAAGATAATATAGCTTGTCTTGCATGCCTAGGAACTGGGCTTAACTGTGGTTCGGTTCGCATTGTTTACCTTAATGCTTTCTCTCTACAAATCGATCCTTTCTCAGGGGCTACAGAGATAAAGGCATACCACGTGTTCTGAATGTTCCCTTTTCGTCTCTTTTAAATTATATCTTCTTTATTTTTGTACTTTTCTTTTGGTACTTCTTTAGGCGGCAGATTAAACCCAAAAAATGCATTTTCAAATGGAAAGGAAGTTTTACTGGGTCAAATATCTGTGATAGTCTTTCTCTGTTTCTGTTCGTACTCTTTCTCTGAAATTAATACAGCTAATATGCTTAGGAATTAGGCTTCTCTGCCACTTGATTCTAGTTTTATACCTTCAAGCTTTCTCTCTATGGGAAATGTGAACATCCTTGCAGATTCTTCCTTGTCAGTGAAACTCATGATGAACTGCAGATAGCTTTTATGTGGTCAATAAGTGTGTTTTTCATATTCTGCAGGTTGTTGAGAATGGTAATCCTACGGAGAGGAAAAATTGGTTTCCTGATATCGAACCAGTTTTTAAGCTTCTTGGTTACGAAAGTGTACCTCCATATCTCAAGGTTAGAGATTCTTCCCATTACACTTTGACTCAAAAATGATCCATGGAAAGCTTCTGCTATCGGTATCTATTTAACTTGCGTTCATGGTAACTGTGTTCTTCTGCAGGGTGCTCTTAGGAAGACCATCACGGCCTTTGTTTACATCTTTCCAGAAATTAGGGACTCTATCTGGGATTTTCTTGAGAAGTATGATCTGCCTGTGGTTGTGGGATCACCAGTTCGTAAGAGTGACCAATCTTCTCAGGTAAGTTCATGGCTTCTAGTAGATATTTTACTCTATCTGTTTAGTTAATATTTATATTCTTAGTGAGAGTATATATATATATATATATATTTTTTTTTTTTAGTGAGAGTATATTAGAAGTCTATTTTTGTGCATTTATTTTCTGTCATTTTTTACTTATGCATTTAAGTGTGTTTATCATGTTACAAAGATGATTCATCATTGTTTGCATGCAAATTTTTGTACTTGTCTCAATTTTTATTGATATTTATCTAATTACTGCAACAACTTCATAATATACCCAGTGTTGAACACCTTCATGTGATAAAAGTTTCATTTGCATTATTTGGTCGAATACTCACATTATCTGTTGTGCTATGTTCTGGATGCTAAAACTTGGTACATACATCTGTTGTTTGTTGCTAAAATTTTGTAACCTAAAGTCAAGATTCTTTTATATGCAGCTCTATGATATGCAGTTTGAGTTAAACGAAATTGAAGCAAGGAGAGAACAATATCCTTCAACAATCTCGTTCCTGAATCTTATTAATGCTCTGATTGCCGGAGAGAAAAATGTGACTGATCATGGGTATAGGTAGTAGTAGTCTTGGATTGTCGTATCTTTACATGAATCTTAGTCCTCATACTTTCTTGGACCAATTTTTTTACAGAATCTGTATTTTTGTAGGTTTATCGGCATCTTCAGGTTTGTTTGCGACCATGTATTCGCCCCTTTTCCTCAGAGGGCATATTCAGATCCTTGTGAGAAGTGGGAATTGGTTGTGGCAAGCCTTCAACATTTTCACATGTAAGCTCCTGCTTCTTTTGCAATATTTATCTCTATCTTGCCCGGTCCACAATATGAATTCTGTTTTTCTAACAGAAATAAGGACATGTTTGTGCCTGTTTAACTGCCCATATTGTTCCTACCATCTGTAAACTCCATCACCTTTTATTTAGGACACTATTTTCGTTGAAGACTACATTAACATTATTCCGTATTTCACTTCAGGATTTTAAGCATGTATGATATTCGGGAGGAGGATCTTGATGGATTTACTGAAACATCTTCACTGCAAACGCAGCTACCAGTTATAGAATTACTAAAAGTACTAATTTTTTCTTTTTGCTTTGATTTTTCTTGGTGGAAACGTAATTTTAATCTCAAGTAGACATGTTGTATATAACTTGTTTTACATTGTTTGTTAGGATTTCATGAGTGGGAAAAGTCTTTATAGGAACCTTATGGGTGTCCTACAGGTTGGGGTCAATTCCATCATCAGCGAGCGAATAAGTAAAACTTATGGAAAGATCTTAGAAAAGGCTGTACAACTTTCTTTGGAAATCTTATTGCTCGTCTTTGAGAAGGATTTGATTGTTTCTGATATCTGGCGTCCGCTGTACCAGGTACTTTGGTTGTTCTTATGCTGCATCGGATCTTCATTTTCTATATCACCGAATTGCTCTAACCCCTTAATCTGTGGTAGAGGTTGATATCTGTGAGAATGCAGTTATATCTAATTATCTATTAGTATTTTTTTTCAAAGGAGTACTCATGTGTAGGTTTTCCTTACCGCACAGTTAGAGCTTTCTAGGGCTGTGTAGGAAGTTTGCATCATTTGTTACGAAGTTTAGCTATTCATTAATCTATACTTTCAATTCCATACTAGAACATATCTTATATGAATTACACTATTTTTTCAGTCAAATTTAGCTATTCCTTTGCCATGAATTCTATCAGCATAAGAGTGGGTTGCGGTGATGTACAATGTGAAACTGGACACTATAGTTAATTTGGTAATCGCTTGAAGACTATTGAAATTAGAATTTGCGCCACACTGGCTATAGTTTGGACAATATTTTTCTCATAAAGCACAATCAGCATGCCCGTCTCTGTTTTTATGTTGTGGCTCAAAACGGTCAGGTAACTTAGTGTTAAACTTCTGTTATTGCTGCAGCCTTTGGATATAATTCTTTCACAAGATCATACTCAAATTGTTGCCTTGCTGGAGTATGTCAGATATGATTCTCTTCCTCAGATTCAGCGATCTTCAATCAAAATTATGAACATTTTAAGGTGGTAACAACTTTTGTTTGAGCTACTATCTTTCCATTGCTCTGAAATTTGTTCAGCCACATGTAACTTGGTTTCACAGATAGCATTAGCAAATACCATTACGAACTGCTTTCAGATCCTCTGACTTTTGGATGTTTGATAGCTTTCCTTTGCTTTTGATAATTTGCTTAACCTTGTGTTTTATATGAATTCATGGGTTTAAATTAATCGTACTCTTGATGACAGTTCTCGCTTGGTTGGACTTGTTCCAATGCTGATTAAAATTAATGCTGCAAATTCCTTGATTGAGGATTATGCGGCCTGCCTTGAGCTACGAATGGAAGAGGGTGACGCTGTAGAGAACAGTTGTGATGATCTTGGGGTGCTTATTATGCAGGTTATTTTCATTAATCAACGGTTTTACTTGATAGAATTTCATATGCACTATGCCTAGGTCTTCTCATCTGTCCTTCATCATGATTGTTTCATCTGTACACCTTATATAATCTCAATGATATGACCATTGCATTTGTAGCTTCTGGTTGATAACATCAACCGACCTGCACCAAATATCACACATTTACTTCTTCAGTTTGACCTTGATTCCCCTGTGGAGGGGACAGTTTTGCAGCCAAAGTTCCACTACAGGTTTGATTGGTATTTGTATGCAGATATTATGTTTTTCTCTCAGCCATAATCTCATTTCTGTTTTGCAATCTGCAGTTGTCTGAAGGTCATTCTTGAAATGCTGGAGAAGCTTCCAAACCCCGATATAAACTTCTTACTCTTTGAGTTTGGCTTTCAGGTGTGACATGCTGATACTGGATGATAACTATTTGCTCCTTCCGAAGAAGCAGAATTTTGTTAATTCTATTCTCTTTTGTACCCTAACTGTTATTCTTTGCAGCTTTTGTGTGAGTTGAATGTGGATCCATTGACTAGTGGTCCAACCATGGATCTCCTGAGCAGGAAAAAATATCAGTTCTTTGTTCGGGTACACAAGATTTGGCTTCTCCTTATACTTGAACAATGTCATGCTTTTCTTGTTTGC
Organism: Arabis alpina; assembly: GCA_900128785.1. NCBI lineage: Eukaryota > Viridiplantae > Streptophyta > Magnoliopsida > Brassicales > Brassicaceae > Arabis > Arabis alpina. The sequence continues at coordinate 23,698,302 of LT669791.1, forward strand.
TACCTCATCCAAGTCACAATTCACACTTGTTATTTACTCTTCCTTAGTTTTTTGTGTTCTTTGATGTTGCAGCATCTTGATACCATTGGTGTTGCTACGCTTCCAAAAAGAAGTGGCAGCCAGGCGCTCCGTATTAGTTCCCTTCATCAGGTACGTATATTTTACATGTATATTTTACATTTTCTGTGTCAATGGTATCTGTCTCTGATTAGTTTTATGACAGTATCTTAGCAGTTTTACTCTATGCTATCAACTGTTTTGTATCTGATATTTTTCCCAAAATGTTAACTGCTGTTATGCAATATTTATTTTTATCATAGAATGTCCCTTGGCTGTTTTGTTTTTCTTTTCCTATCCGAGCCTGTCTAGATTTGTTCACTCAGCAGATCTATGATCATACCACCTTAGTAATTTTTTTTCTTTTCCTCTTTTCTTGCTACTTACAGCCCCTTGTCCAAAATGTTAACCCTATGAACAATAATTATTTTGGCTGGTCTTTGTTGACGAAAATTTGATAAACTGTATATATTCGCTATTCGCTTATTTCTTTTAATTATGATACCTTAAATTCCTGTAGTAGTTTCTGTTCTTGCTATGTCATCTGCATACTAAGCTATCTTGTCTTGTGCTGTTTCTACTCTCTGTTGTCCGTGATTAAAACACTGTATACCTGCAGTGTATTTTTATCTTTTGTTTTTCTTTAGTAATAGTTTTCCTTATCTGAATGGGTTCCTTCAACAGATAAATGACACGATAAATAGAATCTTTTTTTGTTATTGATACCATTTCTCTTTTTCCAGAGGGCATGGCTGCTAAAGCTCCTAGCTATTGCATTGCATACTGGTTCTGGAAGCAGTTCAGCTCACTTAGAATCATGTCAGAGCATACTTTCTCATCTTTTTGGGTGGGAGGTAACTGAAGCAGGGAATGAATATTTTTCTTCCAGTACAGATCCTCTTCAGGATGGTTTTGATTATGCGGGAACTAATTCAATCAGTAAAAGTAAGGTGAGTTTAGAAACTCCAGTGTTTTATGTTGTACTATGTGCCTATGGCAACTTCCTAGTTTTATCCCTACTTCCTTCGTTTTGCATCCTACCCCTGTTAATGTTCGGCGCAAATGATTATTGGATAGTATGTTAATTAGTACTGCATGTGTTGCATTTTCTGAGAGTACCAGTTTGTTACGAGACCATCCATGCATGATACAATTTACTTTACTGAACCCACTCCTTATGAAGTCAACAACATGTTGCCTTTCAAGGTGATGTGCCCAACGGTTAATACTCCTTGAATTGTAGTAATTAAGAATTTATGAATTCTCCTTATTCATGCAACAGTGCTTTCCATCACTGTACTTCTGAGAATGTTGTACATGTCATCATTTCTTTACTAGTTTGAAGTTGTTCATGGGTGCTGCTTTCTTACTTTTTTGTCCCCTTATGGATTGAGTTCAGGTATTGGCATTGCTTGAAATTCTTCAGTTTAGATCTCCTGATGCTTCGATGCAGCTTCCACAAATTGTGTCAAGCCTAAAGTATGACACACTGGTAAGGCTTGAGAAATGTAGCTGTGTGTCTGCATTGACTGTATGGTTTGAAATTTGAATATGGAGTTTTAATTTCAGATGGAGGACATCCTTGGGAACCGTAGTACCTCTGTTAGCGACAGTATCTACTATTATTCTGAGCGTGGTGATCGCCTGATTGATCTATCTTCCTTCAGCAACAAACTCTGGCAGGTTTGTTCTTGTTTATAGTTGACATCAGATCTTCTCTCCAACCAAAACTAGTGTTACTCCTGTAATAAAATATTTTGCTGATGGATACTATTGTTTATTTAGAAACTACATTCTGGATCTCCCCTAGTGGATAGTTTTCCAAACGTTGCTGAGCTTAATGAAGTTAAAGAGACAATTCAACAGCTGTTGAAATGGGGGTGGAAGTATAACCGAAACCTTGAGGAGCAAGCTGCTCAGCTTCATATGTTAGCTGGCTGGTCTCAGATTGTTGAGGTTGATTGCTATTTTAAAATTCTGGTCAGCCTTTAGTATCATGAGCGTGTGCCCCTCTTTTAAGAATTCAAGTAGTTATCTTTTGTGTTGTCCTTCATATTTTTATTTTATTTTAGGTGTCTGCTTGCAGAAGAATATTTTCTCTGGATAATTGGTCTGAAATTTTGTACCGGTGAGTACTCAATAGCTGTTAATAGAGGCAATTGCTTGTGAAGCTTTCTTGAACATTGCATGACTTGTTCTTCTTTGTTTGTTGATAGGATACTTGATGCCTCTCTTAGTGCCTCTGCTTCTCAAGATTGCTCATTAAAAATGGCGTTTGTACTTACTCAGGTGCATTTTAGCTTTTGGGTAAATAGCTCTGTATTAATGTGCTATCCTTGTACTAACTTTAGGTTTTAATAGGTCGCCCTAACCTGCATTGCCAAACTTCGTGATGATAGATTTTTGTTACATGGTGCCTCGAATTCTGACACAGTGACATGTATAGATGTTATGATGGTAAAGCATTTATCCACTGGTGCTTGCCACTCAGTTCTATTTAAACTTGTTATGGCAATTCTAAGGCATGAGTCATCAGAATCCTTGAGAAGGCGGTATGGTTTTAAGTTCCATTACTTGTATTTGTACTTTCAAATAATACAACATAAAGCCATTTCTGGCTGGCTGATCTATTTTCAGTTTTTCCGTTTCTGACACATTTTCCTTTTGTCCATCAGTCAGTATGCATTGCTCTTGAGCTATTTCCAGTATTGCCAGCATATGATTGCTCTGGATGTCCCCACATCAGTCGTGCAGTTCTTGTTGCTTAATGAGCAAGATGGTGAAGATTTGGATATAATGAAGGCATGTATTTTCTGATTATCTGTCGAGACTTATTTTGTTCAAACCATGTTTCACTGTTCACTTTTTCTGTTTTTCAGGTTGACAAGGAGCAGGCTGACCTTGCTCGTGCTAACTTTGCTATAGTAAAGAAAGAAGCTCAGGGCATCTTGGATCTGGTAATTCTTACTTCTTTATTGATATAAGCCATAATCACTTGCACTGTTTCACATTGAGAAAACGAATTCAGGTAATTAAGGATGCATGTCAAGGCAGTGAATCTGGAAAAACGATATCACTTTATGTGCTGGAAGCTCTTGTTTGTATTGATCATGAGGGATATTTTCTTAGTCAGCTTCAGAGCAGAGGTTTCATACGTTCTTGCCTTGGAAGCATTAGTAATATCTCCTACCAGGTATTTCTTGTTTATTGCAACTTTTGGTGACTAGGTAAAATTATTTATTTAGATTGGACTTATAATCAGCAGCAGCAATAAATCAGTAGAGTGTAGGAGTTCACACATGCATATTCGAGCTTACAGTATATATATATTCGCAAGATCGTTAAAATAGAACTGCGAACATGTAAAATATTCTTTAACTATGGCCAATTAGCAGTTAGTTTGACTTTCTGATCTAAATGAAAAGATTAGACACCTTGTGTAACTCGTATGTGTTTTATGCCCCGTTTACAGGGTAGGTAATGGGGATTTTAGTATTTATATGCAGCTAGTTTACATACACTGGAGACACGATTTTTATGTGGGTATATACTTATTTCTGGGATTTGCATTCATGCATTTGTATGTATAATATCATTCGCCCAGGATGGAGCACATTTACTGGAGTCACAGCAGCGAGCATGTACCTTAGAGGCAGAAGTTGCATTGCTACTTAGGATTAGCCACAAGTATGGAAAGTCTGGAGGCCAGATTCTATTCTCCATGGGTGCATTGGAACATATCGCCTCATGTAGAGCTATTAGCTTTAAGGTAAATTGTTATCTGTAGTTGTCAGATTTTTCCATATGTGACCCCAATATTTTTTCTGCTTTTAAGCCCCAATCTACTACCTTCTAGGGAAATATGAGGAGGGTCGATATGAAACTTCAGAGTGACGCAGGGTATGATGTGCAAAAGCAAAGAACAATAATCACTGCTGTCTTAAGATTGGTGTTTGCTCTAACTTCATTGGTTGAGACTTCTGAATTTTTTGAGGTCAGCTTCTTTTCTTTTGATGACCCTTTTTTAATGATCTTTTGCTTTGGTAATGTAACTCTCTCTTTCATAGTGTTTGGCCGTATTTAGTGTGCGTGAGTTGCCAATATAACACTATGTTGCAATTTCATCTTCAGACTCTGCTTTATTTGAGGGGTTGTGTGAGAATGATGCACATCTTCTAGAACTAAATGAGAGAACTAGTTCCGTTTTTTTTGAAAATTCTAATCAGTATTATTGTGTTTTTCTCTTTCATGAAAATAAACGTGTTGATATTGTAGAAACTTGAATATGTTATTAATTTTTCTGTTGCAATTGTTGATTTAGTCCCTAATGTATACATCTATAGGAAATAGGTAGTCGTCTTTAAAAGCTCAATTTATACACAAACAATCAGTTTTTTCGGGCATTTGCAGTAGGTTTGCAAGACACAGAACAATCTAGTACTGAGATGGTAGCATTAGTAAATTTTAGGACAGTTAGTATTGTCCTTATTGGTTTTTCTGGGTACTTGATAGTTACGATCTAGATTTCTTGACACCTATTCTTTTTCCTGTTCGATTACAAGTTGTCGTTGATTTTTCTGATTGACCTGGTTTTCTTTCTATAAATATTTGTTTCTTTCTCTTTTGATTTGGGCGTTTAGGGGAGGAATAAAATTGTCCGCGAAGTCATTGAGTTTATCAAAGGACATCAGTTTCTTTTTGACCAACTTCTTCGTGAAGACTTTACTCAAGCCGATGATTTATTGATGGAGCAAATTATCCTTGCAGTAGGAATATTGACCAAGGTATTTCTTTGGTGTGCTATAATGTTCTCATCTTTTTTCTTTTCGATGGGCTTTGCTCCTGTTTTAGTTGCTTCTTTAAGTGGGTTACCTGGAATCCCACTAGCTAGTTGAATTCGTTTCCCTAGAAAGTGAGTCTGCTTGTTTTGTAGGTCTGGCCTTTTGAACAGAACGATGGATATGGATTTGTTCAAGGGCTGTTTGATATGATGTGCAAGCTTTTCGTCATCTCCCCCATACAGTCTATATCATCATCAGTAGGACAAGTCGTTCAGGTAATGAGTATTCAACTATGTCATAAGTGATTGGCATCCATCTATGTGGTCATCGATTCCGCGGTTTCTTATATTTGTTGGATTTCTCTTTTTCTTCCTTCTCTGGTGGACAGAAAGTTTCAGAGCTCAAATCGTCTCAGTTGCAATTCAGCTTGACTTCTTACTTATATTTTCTGGTGACCAAAAATGATTTGAGGTTGCAGGTATTTTGTAGCTACTTCCCTCTGTTTCTTCTGTCCACTTTTCGTTATTTAGTTTTTTTAATTAAACATAGGTAAACACTCCTGTCCCTTCTCTCTCCATCACAGATTTCAGATGATTCATTTGATAACTCCGCTAAGCTACGGCAACCCACATTGATGCTGCTTGCATCTCTTCTTTCGCATGTGACTGATTCCCTCGAGAGGGCAGCGGAGAAAAAGTCTTTACTCCTTCATAAGGTTAATATTATCTTAATTCCTTGTTTCCTACTCTTTACATTTTTAATGTATCCAAAAATGCATGTACGATTTGCAGATTGGAGACATAAACGAGCTTTCTAGACAAGATGTAGATGTGATAATTAATATGTGTGATTGCCAAGAATATGTCACACCATCTGACAACATACATAAAAGGTTAGTGAATGATGCATAGCAAAGCAGAAGTGGGTCGTCCTCATAGAAATTCCAGCTTTGTCCTTTCAATTATGTTGAAAATGTTAGAGATAATATTTTCTCCTAGTGCCTCACATACTCTATGAATCTCTGTGAAAGCATTTAGTAAACTTGATGAAATAGTGTCACGTGAAGAGACGCATACATTAGGCAGTTCATGCCCGTGGGAAAACGCCTGACTAGTGTATTGACGTGCTTGTGGCTTGTTATTAATTTCAGGAGATACATAGCTATGGTTGAAATGTGCAAAATCGTGGGTAACAGGGACCAGTTAATTACCTTGTTACTACAACTAGCTGAGCATGTTCTGAACATCATCTTGATCCATCTACAAGATAGGTATGCCAATTTACCTTGAACAATTAATATCTTGGATTTGTTCAGTCTTATGGAAGTTCATGTAGGATACATTATGCAAATTGTGACGGATTGCTCTTGCGAATGCTTTACATATGCAGGCCTGTTAGTTCAAATGAAAGGGGATCATATGGTTCAAAATCACATGTACAACATGATGTTACGGACCTATGTGGCAAATTGTCTCCTACCATAGAAAGGCTTGCATTACTAAATGAGGTAAGCCTAATCATTAGATTTGCTTGAAATTTTTGACTTTGTCATGTGCTCAAACTGAGGTGGTGACCTCGATTGCAGGGAAAAGTAGGACATAACCTCAAGGTTTTCAAGAGACTGGCGACTAGTGTAAAAGAAATGGCCATCCAAAACTCTTTCTGACAACCTCATGATATGTTATATCTAATGATTGTATGTTGTGGATATCTAAAACTAGGCTCGGGGATTTCAAATCTGTAATGTAATGACCTGTCCACATGAATATAATGTACACTCATCATCACATTACTCTTATGCCAATGTAGTTTCCGATTATTATCTCTGATGCAACCCGTAGAATTATGTTCTCTTTCAAATTTCCCAGTAGTTCTGCATAAGTCATAAGTGCATATTATATTTATATATGTTTTCTTATTTTATTTGATTAGAGAACAATGGACTCCATCATTGCAACAAACCAGAGAAGTAAATGTCAATAGCGAGAATTTAGGTTCTGTTTAGATCTTTAACGAATTATATCTATTGATTGTTTATGAACTAGAATAAGGTCCGCGTTAATACGCGGATAATCATATTATAAGTTATTCATATAAATATTTAAATTTTAATTAGGAACCCGTGAAATTATTAAAATATTTTTAAATACTATTTAAACATGGATCTTTAATTATATAATCCGTTAATGCTTACATATCACGTTTTCATTGTACCATCTTCCTTTATATAATAAGATACTATTGATGTCATCATTTTTTACTCAAATATATTTTTTTTATTTTTTGTTTTTAATTCTAAATAACATTGTTTAACCATTTGTCTCTTTCTTGTTTTTAATTGAAATTTCTATGTTATTCTATTTTTTGTTCTTTTGCTTTTTTGATAATTAAATTGCATTATTTTTTAAAAAATTTATTTGCTAACTTTAGATTATTAGAAAATTTTCAGTTTACATAATTAGTTTTGGACATTTAGAAAAATTTCTTTTTATTATTTGTTGAATTACTTGATAATAATTTTGTTAGTTTTCCATTTTCAATTTTAATTTTTTAGTTAATTTTAAGTTTTAACACATGTTACGATCTAAATTAGCATTGACACATGTCATCATCTTGTGCATTACAATTTTGATAAACTCTCTTTTATATAATAAGATATATAATACTACAAAAATTTGGTATTTATATTAAACAAATATCTAGGTTCAAAGACTAAGTGGAATTTAGATTGATTTGTATTTAAGTGACAAATCATTTGTTATTCAAACATGGGTTATAAAAACTCTTTCAAATCCAATGTTATTGAACTTGTGATTTTAAATTCTACTTCAAAATCCAGTGTTAAATGTTTTAAACAATAGATTTGAGGAGAATTGATGTGATTTTAATGTGTTTTGGTAGGATTCCTTACTTAAAAATGTAATAAAGTAAATCATCCAAAATTATTTAAAACTCAATCAAAATCAAATCATTTGTTAATAAAAATGTAGAGATAAAAAAAGGAAATGGGTACGTTTTTAAAAATATTATCATGAAACAAAAATTATTAAAAATCAAAATTATTTAAAAAAATATTTGAAATAACAAAAATCCAATAAATATTAAACTAAAGATTAAAAAAAAAAACACTCAAATTCAAATATTTAGACTATCATTTTCATTCTAAGTTATCATAGTTAGTGATTATAGGAAAAAAACATGATTGTTTCATAATAAGTTCTTAAACTTATTAAATAATAAACAGATCACTATATTTTTTTAAAAAATATTTACTTAATTTGTTTTCAAATCAAAAATCGCGTTTCCAAAATGAAGAGTCGCGTTTCCAAAATAGAAACTCGTGTTTCCAATGCTTTCCAAACTGATATTTTTAGGAAACGCATTTCCACCGCGTTTCCTCGCGTTTCCGATTCCGAAACGTTTTCGAAACGGGAAACGGTCATTGGGTGGAGTTTCCATGCAACCTAGGTAAAGAGATTGTTTATTAATACAAATGAAAGTAAAGTTTAGGATTACTCAATCAAAACATAATTTGTTGTGAATCTTACGTAATATAGTAAGGTTTCTCTAAATTCAACTTATAAGAGATGTTGCCATGTGTCACATATTCTTTTTTTTTTTTTTTTTGTCATCTCAAAGATTATAATAAGCATGGTAAAATTCAAGTTTGGAATACGAGGGTGCAATACAGAGCTGATGTCAACAAGAATGACATCAGAAGCAAAAATTACAATCGTAAACTAACGATGACCAAAACAAAGTCCGAGCTACGGAGAATCCAATCAAACCAAATCCAATTACGAAAGCATACAACTAAAAACGTGGTAGAAACAGGAGGCACTCGCACAACCAAAACTTCACACCAATATAAGACAGGAACGCGAGGAATGTAAAACACTAGCAAAACACTTCCTCCACAAACAATGTCATCTTGCAATGAGGAGATAATTGAAATTCATGTGTCCTGTTGCAGCTGGATTTTTCACTACAAATGTGGCTCATGTCAAGCCCGACACAGTTAAGTCATTTACTCTCGGTAATGACAAACGCTTGGACCGTTGACCCAGCCGCAAAAGCATGCCTAATTAAGGCTTAATTTAACCAGACTAATGGGCCTCAAATCGACGGCCCACATGTGTTTTAATGATAAGTCTTACTAGAGCTGAAAGCCGAAGGTTTGAATGAGTCAACAAGGATCATTGACTTATTTCAACCTCGAATTTTCTAGAAGATCAAGCCAGAACATGCTGAGATACGCGAAGCTGACGATCAGAGCTCGATCGAGCTATAAATACGAGAATGAGCAAAAATTAATAACTTTTCACATGTACACTCGACTAAGGAGTAGACTTGAAACGACCCGACCCATTTTTTTTAAACAATACATTGGACTCGAATTAGCATTCCCATAAATGTTAATCTTCAACATCCAATCAAACTCACGAAGCAACAAACGGATAACCAATAACTTAAACCAAACAACCAATTCCATGAAATACTAAACCAGTTCAACAACAACCAAACTCAACAAGTTCCAACAACCTAAACGACAGTTCTAAAACAATAACTGAAATAACACGAAACACGAGACCCTAGATCATCTCCCTCTTCGTAGCCGTGATTCCACGATCACACTTTGCCTTTACCTGCATCACATGGGAAAAATAGATGCGTGAGTATTATCATAAATACCCGGTGAGACGGTCATCCCATCTACGACTGCGCACTCAGGCACGATAGACCGCTCAGGCAAACAAACATACCACACAACACACAAACAACAAACGGCCCCACATAGCCAATCAGACATGTGTCGATCGACACTACCACTAGGTGTCGATCGACACCCTCTGAACTGGCTGTCATTCGACACATCTCATGTGTGTCGTTCAACTGCCCTCGCACTGGTCTGTCGTTCGACACACCTCATGTGTGTCATTCGACAGGCCCCTCGCAGAATCGTGGGAACCGATCATAATTCTCTCGGATCGATTCCTCCTCTGCGTCAGGACGAGAAACCTACACAAACAACAATCACAGTACCACAACAAACATACACAACCACAATTCGATCACCACAAGATCTATCAATGCATACAAACCTATCACCAAGAATCCCTAACGATTCATTGACCCAGAAGTCATGGTCACGCACTCACCTTGGATTTTCAGATAGAAACTGATGGAATTGAGGTTAGAAACTATATCCACGACAACCACCACAAAATTCTACTCCAAAGCACCCAAGAATGAAACCTTTCTCACAGAAACTCATCGGAAACTAGAGAAACCCCTCTGAAACTCTTTTCTACTGATTATGTCCTTTCTTTCGATATGAAAACGGCCAAAAGGCTTAAATACGAAACCCTAGGTTTTCCCCAAACCGAACCAACACAAACCGACCGATTTAAATCGAAACAGAAACTGATCATTTAAACCCATGTCGATCGACACACACCACTTCTGTCGATCGACACACACCACTTCTGTCGATCGACAGCCACTCAGAACCTTGTCGATCGACACACACCACTCGTGTCGATCGACAGCCACTCGAACAAACCGGCCTTAAGCCCCAAAACCCAACCTGTTGATCGACCCACCACACTAGTGTCGATCGACACACCCTCCAATTTCCTCAAAAATTGGTTCACGGGTGTCACAATTCTCCCCCACTAAAACTGGATTCGTCCTCGAATCCTCAACCAAAGCCCACATGGCTAACCACCTGGCCAACCTGCCAGTAACACCAGAGACTACATCTCCGAGACCCTCTCGGAGCTCACATCTGTCATATGCATATAGACTCGTCTTAGACATTGATCGCTCATAGCTCATAACTCATAACCACACCATCTAGCTCTCGGGATCGTCACCCCTCAGCTCTTGGTGCCTCGTATCAACCCACCTCAGTATGTGCAGTCCTGACGGTGTTTGATACCAACCATCTCCATACTCCTTAAACCATCAAGACACACAGTGCGTCAAGCTCTCGATATGTAGGGAACTCACTATTCCTTGGAGAGACGCATCTCTCAAAGATCTGCTAGAGATCGTAATATCCCAAAACTATCTCCATACCCTCATGCTCTCAGTCCTCGCAGTCCTAACGAACGATCGGTATGCAGGGAACCAACTATCCCCCGGAGAGACGCATCTCTCAAGATCCACTAGAGACTCATCTCCAAGAAAGAACCAATGTCCCTCTCTCTGAGCTATGCGAGGAAATCGACATCCCCGAACGAAATCAATTCCTAACGTCTATAATGCACCTCCGACCGGAACTACCTCCCAAGGTCTCAACTTGATACTCCCAACCTGGAATACCATCACAAACATGATCATCACAAATCATCTGGACCATCCATCACACCGGATGTCCCTGTAGAGTCTCTCTAGAACTAGATTGTTCTAACCACTGTAAAACTTTTATTCCGAGACTCTCTCACACATAAACACACAAGCTCGTTAGAGTTCCACCGAAACTGGCAAGTTCTACTCACTATAAAACTTCTATTTCGAGGTTCTCTAACCACATACACATGACTATCAAAGTCAAAAACATAAGAAATACTCATCTTATTAAACTAGAAAATGTCATAATCATTACAACTCAAATGAAAATACATAATTCACAGCCACAATCCTCACCACACACGGTGACTACAACACAAAACCGAAACTGGAAACCACAAAGAAAAATGAATTCACTCTTCGGCTTGCTTCTCAAACAACTTCTTGAACTTCGTTTTCATCTTCGCCTTTGGTTCCCAAGTCTCCTCCTGAACACCGTCACAGTCCCACAACGACACTCTCTTCCGGCGCAGAACCTTGATACTCCTCTCAAGGATCCTAACCGGTCTCATCCCAACAGTCAGATTAGGCTGAAGATATGCATGAATCATCACTACCACCTCCTCAGATGTATGCAAACATTTCCTGAGCTTCGAAACATAAAACACATCATGGAACTTCTCCATGATCGGAGGCAGCTCCAACCGATAAGCAACTGGTCTCACTCGCTCCACAACCCGGAACGGACCCATGTACCTCGTACTCAACTAATCCTATGATATGGACCTGTTCAGACCCCGCATCATAACCATCTTGTGATACACTCGATCTCCGACTACAAACTCCAACTCTTTCCTCCTCTTATCGGCATAACTCTTTTGCCGATCCTGAGCCTCCTTCATGTTCAGCTTCACAACACGGATCTTCTCCGTCGTCTCTTAAACAAAATCAGCACCATAAATGCTCATCTCCCCCACTTGGCTAAAACATAGCGGTGTACGACATGACTTTCCATACAACATCTCAAAATGAGCCATACCAATACTCGCCTGATAACTGTTATTATACGCGAACTTCTACCAAGCTCAAGTGATCCGCCCAATGACTACTCCAATCCAACACACACATCCTCAACAAATCCTCAAGTGTCTGAATCGTCCTCTCAGACTGCCTATCCGTCTGAGGATGATTGGTTGTACTTATATGCACCTTAGTGCCCATCTCAGCCTGAAATGCTCTCCAGAACACTGAAGCAAACCTCGGATCTCTATCCGACATAATGCTCGTTGGCACTCCATGCAACCTCACAATCTCCTTCACATACTTCTTAGCCAAGACCTCAGCTCCATCTGTCTTTTTAATGGCCAGAAAATGTGCCGACTTAGTCAGTCGATCAACTATCACCCAAATGGCGTCATAGGTCCGAGAAACCGGCAATCCTACTACGAAATCCATGGTAATCATGTCCCACTTCCACTCTGGAATGGGTAAACTCTGCAATAAGCACTCGGAACCTGATGCTCAGCCTTCACTAGCTAACAAACGTTGAAAGCTACAACCCAATCCGCCACATCTATCTTCATCCCGACCCAATGATAATATCGTTTCAGATCACAATACATCTTAGTCGCTCCCGGATGAATCGAAAACTTGCTCGCATGAGCTTCTCTCAGAATCTCCTGCCTCAAGTCCTCATCCTTAGGCACACAGACTCGTCCTTGCACTAAGATAGTCCCGTTAGCAGAAACCTGATACTCAAAACCAGCAGCCTTAGAGAGATCAACCAACACCTGGTCCTTCTCCTAAGCCACTCGGATCCTGCTCAAAAGATCTGTCTGATCAACTGCCGCTAACCCCAACTGCTCCTATGAAGTAACACACAACGTCTCCACATCCCGCTCCTGAGATGAATCATACCGCCTCCGACTAAGAGCATCTGCCACAGTGTTAGCCTTACCCGGATGGTAAACAATGTCCTAGTCGTAGTCAACCAACAACTTCGACCATCGCCTCTGTCGTACATTCAAATTATGCGGAGTAAAAATGTACTTCAAATTATGATGATCAGTGAACACGTGAACTTTGCCACCATACAGATAAGACCTCCAAATCTTCAACGCAAAGATCACTGCAGCCAACTCCAAGTCATGAACAAGATAATTTCCCTCGTGCTTCCTCAACTGCCTCGAATCATAAGCAATCACCTTACCCTGCTGCATCAACACACAACCCAAACCAACTCCCGAAGCATCTGTATACACCACATAGGGCTCACCCGGCTCAGGCAACGCTAAAACTTGTGTACTAGTCAACATCATTTTCGTCTTCGCGAAACTCAACTCACAATCAGCAGACCACACGAAAGGAACATCCTCCCCTGTCAGCTTCGTCATAGACTGAGCCATACTCGCAAAACCTTTGACGAATCTCCGATAATAACCTGCCAACCCAAGAAAATTCTTGATCTCAGTAGCATTCCTCGGTCTAGGCCAATCTCGGATAGACTGAATCTTCGCCGGATCCACAGAAACTCCATCTACAGAAACGATGTGACCCAGAAATCCCATCTCATGCTGTCAGAAACTACACTTGCTCAACTTAGCAAACAACTTATGTTCCCGCAACTTCTCAAAAACTTTCCTCAGATGTACCTCATGATCCTCAAGACTCTTCGAATACACCAAAATATCATTGATGAAGATAATCACGAACTCATCCAGATACTCCTGGAAAACTCCGTTCATCAACCTCATAAATGCTGCCGGTGCATTCGTCAACCCGAATGGCATAACCAAAAACTCAAAATGCCCATACCGAGTCCTGAAAGCCGTCTTCCTGACATCTGCCTCATCGATAGGAATATGGTGGTAACCGGATGCCAAGTCAATCTTGGAGAACCAAGTAGCCCCTCTCAACTGATCCAACAACTCATCAATTCTCGGAAGAGGATACTTGTTCTTCACAGTGACTTGGTTAAGCCCTCGATAATCGATGCACAACCGAAAACTACCATCCTTCTTCTTCACGAACAACACCGATGCTCCCCACGGTGAAGTACTTGGTCGAATAAAACCCTTATCCAACAAATCCTCCAACTGCTTCTTCAGTTCTGCCAACTCTGCTGGAGCCATTCGATAAGGTGCCTTAGACAATCGCGTTGTTCCAGGCTCTAATTCAATCGTGAAAGGATCACACCGAGATGGCGGTAATCCCTGCAACGACTAAAAAACATCCTCGAAATCCCGAACAACCCAATATCTCTCATAACAACCCCACCAACAGCCTCCGGCATCACAATCGTGGCCAAGTAAGCCTCGCAACCCCTCTCAATCATCGCCTCAGCCTGGACAAGTGAGATCACGAGACTACCTAAAGTCGGTTTCACTCCCTGATAAGCCAACCTACCACCATAATTTTCGAACACCACTCGACCCCGATGACAATCCAAATGAACTCTGTACCAATTCAACTAATCCATACCCAGGATAACATCATACAGCTCCACTAGACTGATCCCCAAGTCCATTGGCATTAACTCACCAGCCACCAGAATATCCACATCTCTCGCCCGGCCATGAGTAGCTAGAAACTTTCCTCCACCAACCATAACCGGTCTAGTCCGCTCACCAGCGTCACTCTGGATGCCACTCCTCTCTGCATAATCTGGAGTAATGAAGCAATTCGATGCTCCAGAATCAAACAACACGTGGGACTCACACCCGCCCACAAACAAGGTCTCTACACAAATTCCATGTGCTAAGAAACCTAACTTTTCCACCACAAATTAAACAATCCAAAACAAACACAAAAATTCAACACTATCGAATTTACAAAGTCTGTATTAGAGAGTTTACCTGTGATCGGCCTCGAACTCGGCTCACAAGGTGCCGCAATAGCCGGCAGGCGCTGCATCGCCGCAATCTGATCCAAAGGCTGCACCGCCCCATACTGAGCTCCTGGCTAGACTACTGCCACGGCCAACGGCTGCAACTTAGAACAGTTCGGCTTGATTTGTCCCGACTCACCGCATTGATAACACACCTGAGCCGCTCAATCTCACTCTGCTTCGGGCAACTCGCCCTCTTGTGGTCCAAACTCCCACAACCATAGCATCCTCGGCCACTCTGGCCCGATCTCGAAGTGTCTTCCCACTTCCTCTTATGTCCCTGCGCAGGCTTGCCGCCCTTGCTAGGACCCACCTGCTGCACCTGCTGCTGAGGCCTCCTAGGCTGAACAGTTCGGATAACTACCGCAGCCTGCTCCCTCAGGTCCTCCTCGATCTTTGTAGCAGTCTCTACCAACTTTGCTCTAGACACAAACCTGATGCCTCTGCACCGAGTCCTCAAGTCTATCCGAAGTCCCCGCAAGAACCTCCTAATCTGAGCATGCTCATCCTCCAAGCTCTTACCAGCATAACCCATGAGTCGGTTAAACTCCATGTCATACTCGCGAACAGACATCGCTCCCTGAGTCAGATCCAAGAACCTCGCCTCCAGACGATCCAAAGCCTCCTGAGGAAAGAATTTGGATTTAAACTCCGCCATAAAGTCTGCCCACGACATCACTGTCTGAGCCCGTCTCGCTGCAACACCCGTCCACCAGAGATGTGTATCACCGTCCAAATAATGGACTGCCAAATCAACCATGTATCCCTCTGGACACCTAATCGAGCGAAAATTACGCTCCATCCTCATCCTCCACTCATCAGCCTCCTCAGGCTTAACCCCTCCTGCAAAAGAACCCGTACCGATCCTCTGCATCTGCTCCATCATCCGAATATATGACGGAACCTCATCCACAACCGCAGCCCTCGGCTGCACATCTGCCACATGTGGTAACACTGGAGTCTGCACTGGCACCGCACCCGGTAACCGCTCCAACAACGGCCTCAACAGATCACCCAGACGATCATCACCAGCCTGGGCTACACCTGCGGCCGCGACCGTACCCCCAGCTGCGCCAACACCACCAGCACCACCAGCCTCAACGGGACCCAAACCAGCCCCAACATGACCCAAACCGGCCCCACAGGACCCAAACCGGCCCCCACACTGGCAGTCACACTGGCGGTCTGACCATCATGCAACGTCTGCTGAGCCTCACTCATGACTGGCTCGTCCACAGGTCCACGACCTCTGCCTCGGCCTCCTTGGCCTCCACACCCATGCCCTCTAGTACCTCTAGCCATCTTACTACACTCACAAGCATGCATGCTAAGCACTAGAAGACGCAACAAAACAAACAACGCACTTACCGTGGAATTTCATTGAAGGCCCGAAGGAAGATGATCTTGAACCCCCAAACCCATATAATTGCCAATTTAACCAGATTAACAATCCTACCAGTTCTACCCCGTCCTAAAACCGTATCGCTCCGATACCAAATTGAAACGACCCGACTTTTTTTTTAAAAACAATACATTGGACCCGAATTAGCATTCCCATAAATGCTAATCCTCAACATCCAATCAAACTCACAAAGCAACCATCGGATAACCAATAACTTAAACCAAACAACCAATTCCATTAAATACTAAACCAGTTCAACAACAACCAAACTCAACAAGTTCCAACAACCTAAACAGCAGTTCTAAAATAATAACTGCAACAACACAAAACACGAGACCCTAGATCATCTCCCTCTTCGTAGCCGTGATTCCACGATCACACTTTGCCTTTACCTGCATCACATGGGAAAACGAGATGCGTGAGTATTATTATAAATACCTAGTGAGACGGTCATCCCATCTACGACTACGCACTCAGGCACTATAGACCGCTCAGGCAAACAAACATACCACACAACACACAAACAACAAACGGCTCCACATAGCCAATCAGACATGTGTCGATCGACACTACCACAAGGTGTCGACCGACACCCTCTAAACTAGCTGTCATTCGACACACCTCATGTGTGTCGGTCGATAGCCCTCGCACTGGTCAGTCGTACGACACACCTCATGTGTGTCGGTCGATAGCCCTCGCACTGGTCAGTCATTCGACACACCTCATGTGTGTCATTCGACAGCCCCTGGCAGAATCGTGGGAATCGATCATAATCCTCTCGGATCGATTCCTCCTCTGTGTCAGGACGAGAAACCTGTACAAACAACAATCACAATACCACAACAAACATACACAACCACAATTCGATCACCACAAGATCAATCAACGCATACAAACTTATCACCAAGAATCTGTAACGATCCATCGACCTGGAAGCCATGGTTACGCACTCACCTTGGAATTTCGGATAGAAACTGATGGAATTGAGGCTAGAAACGATATCCACGACAACCATCTCGAAATTCTACTCCAAAGCACCCAAGAATGAAACCTTTCTCACAGAAACTCACCGGAAACAAGAGAAACCCCTTTGAAACTCTTTTCCACTGATTCTGTCTTTTATTTCGATCAGAAAACGGCTAAAAGGCTTAAATACAAAAACCTAGGGCTTCCCTAAACCGAACCAACACGAACCGACTGATTTAAATCGAAACAGAAACCGATCACTTAAACCCCTGTCGATCGACACACACCACTTATGTCGATCGACAGCCACTTAGAACCCTGTCGATCGACACACACCACTCGTGTCGATCAACAACCACTCGAACAAACCGGCCCTAAGCCCCAAAACCCAGCTTGTCGATCGATACACCACACTAGTGTCGATCGACACACCCTCCTATTTCCTCAAAAATTGGTTCACGGGTGTCACAAGACTAGCTATGAATACGCTTATCATTCGATTTATCTTTGTATGTTCGATATATTATTAAAATAAATCCAGTTTTGCCTCTACCATCTTTCAGTACGATCAAATCTATTGATTTTCTTAGAACCAAAGTTTCTACTCCGAATTCATATACAAATTGCTAGTACGAATATCATCTTCAACATTTGGCGCCTCTAAAGGGAAGAAGTAACTACATCTTACACATAGATCTGATCTAAGATCGATCCAGCCGGAATGGATACAAGCGCACCTGTGACTACTCAAATTAACACCCCCTCGTGAATGAGTTAGTAGAACGAGAAATCTAGGTCATTGTGATATGCTTATATATTTACACTTTTTATGTATATAATTGCATACATTTATCCTTCATTATGCATCATAATACATTATCTACGTCCTTTTTAGCTTAGATTAGCATATTAGGGTATTACATTAGTGTTTTGTACACATTTCCCTTCTTTTACCATATTTTAGGTGGTATATGTGCTAAAAGGGAGTTACTTGGCTATTAAGAGCCTAGAGGATGCAGAGGAGAGTTGAAGAGAGAAAATAAGGAGCAAAAAGGAATAAGGATCCTAAAGGAGAATGTAGAGGAGCATATATCGGTCACTGTATATCGATGATTACCGATATATCGTGCTTAGAAGCAGAAGACGATGGAGTCTCATCAGAACTAGTGAATGTCGTGAAATGGGTCGAGAATCAGGATATCGATTGCCATCGATAAGGAATACCGATATCCCAAGTTATCCCCTTGTCACGATGGAGCGTCAATACTCTCATATCGTGGTACGCGGAATGGTACATCGGCTGGACCCAGTAATTAAGACAAATCGATATCCCAAGATATCGGTGCACACTGATGAACAAGACTAATACTTTGTGCCTATCTGCCACTTGATACACACTGACTAGAGGACGACTGAACTAAATATCGGCTATCTTCCCGATATGGGATGTGACCGATATATTTACCTTTCGCTGACTTTTTCTGTTTTCAGTTGACTTTGACCGTATTCCCCGGCAACAACGCTAAAATTTGATATGCTCAAATTTACCCTGAGCTACTCTCTCAAATTAAGATATCAATTATAGTACTTAGGGGTCAAATCACTTGGAATCGCAATCACACAATAGAATTGTAACTTCGAATAAAGCTAAGTACATGAAAATATGAATGCAAGAGTGACTAAAACAAGTGAAGTGTAGTTGATTTCAATTCAGGACAAAATAGTTAGGTCTTTGGAAATTTCTTAGGTAAAGCTAAATTGCATATTCAATTACGATAGGATATTATTAACAGTTTTTGAGCTAAAACACGAATGTAAAGATAACCAACTCTCGTTGCGAAAGCTATCTATGCCTAAATCCTAGAAAACCAAATCTCTTTGCGAATTCTAACAACTTAAACAAGTATTAAAGTTCAGGTTCAATTACTCACAAAATCCCTAAACCAAATCTCTTTGCGAATAGGAATTTTGCTCATATAAGATAGTCCAGGAAATCACTTATACTCTTGTATAATTCATTAACCTAAGATCTTAATTCTAGGTGATCAATCTAGAACAAGCATTAAGAATAAACTTAGATGAAGAACAAGATGATTATCCTAATCAATTATGTGAATCTAACAATCTAGTTTTAACCTTTGAAAAATCCTAAACCTAACAAACTAACTACTGAGACATGGATGCAGAAAACATGATGACTGAATAATATTGCATTAAATAAAGATAGAGAAAGATATACAGAAGGGTTCGAAGAAATCTGAAACGTCTGAAAACTTGTCTCCCTAACTCTCAAAATCTCTAAGTCTTGAATAAAATCTAAGGTAATGAATCTAAAAGAAAACTGAGTATATATAGGTTAAAATTCGTGCTGGGCTTGATTTGTAAACTTCTGGAACTTCTGGGGTGAAAAAGAAATCTTCAGAATTGGAAAATTCTCTTTTCTTCGCGTCACAACTTTCTCCGTCGATTGACGCACAAAGCCTTGCGTCGATCGACGCTCACTGCAATTTTCTGCTCCGCGCTTGTGACTTCCACTTCTTTTTCTTTGATGCTAAAAAAAGCTCTATAATCACCAATTAAGCTTCATTCATACACGAACATGCCAAGACTCTAAAACACTAGAAAAACACCGAAAAGACTTGATAAAACCGGGTTAAATCATGGTCAAAAACTGGTAAAAACCATGATATATCGTTAGGGCTGGCCCGTACTTTTCACAAAGGCTATACATATGTTTTTAGCCTTTGTTTACCTTTTTTTTTGTCAAAAGCCTTTGTAAACTTCTTTTATGCATTTTTAGTTTTTGCTTCTTAGACCACTAAACCTTGATCTTTTGTTAATAGTTTCTTAAATGCTTATCTACTTAATGCATTGCACTTATTCGATCATGTCTTATTATATAGTTATGAGTGAGTAATTTCCTTATTGATCTATGGGCTAGTAGATTAGAGGGTTTTTAAGATTGTGATTAATGGTGTGATGGCTTAATCTTCTAGTGTTCTCAACTTAAGTTGTACTTAATGCTAGATTTGAGATCGATCCCTTGAATCTTGATATGCTTGAACCACCTTTTGTTGGTTTAGCATCCCTAGCCAATATAAGTTGATGTTAGGGTGTTAAGTGAACTTAATCACCTTAATCGATCATGCTTGAAGATTACTTAATTTGCAAATGAAAGTTTAGCTAGATTAAGTAGTTAACAAAGTAATTAGCGCCATGAAAGTGGACTAATTTGTAATAGTAATTCATGTTCTAGAACTGAGTTTTAAAGTAGAAGCCTTTAGCATCATTAGGCACGTTTTATTGCCCCTAAATCAGTTGCAAGTCCATTGCTCAATGCCTCCATCTTGAATACATATCATCTCACTCTGGCTTTGTTTATATTCTTGCATTTTACATTTAGCATCGAACTTGTTACTAATGAACCATCAATATCTACTGCTTTAGCTTAAGATAATTACTCCATGACTTAGTACTTTGGATCCATCGTTTCCTTGTGTTTGATCCCTATACTTTGCTACCAACGAATCATGAGATAGGTTGTTAGCTTGATTAGGGTTTTAATTGTTTAAGATACACGCAGCGAACACTCTCATCACATTGACCTTCTCGGATCAAGCCCAAACGCTTTGACCTTAGTCGATTCCAAGCTTGCGAGTGTGACGACCACATATCCGATCATTCCAGTCTTATCCATCCCTCCACTCTATACCAGACTCCCACCTATGATCCCATATAGTGTGTTGTAACGCCAAACAAACGTTTACATAACTTTGAGAACCTTGTAGATCTAGCCACGGGAGCACCCCCATAAGTCCCAATGGACGAAGAGGACGCTCCCCAGCCAATCTTTTTGAGATGCGCTAAATGCTTTCCACCTTAGCTGAAAGAGCCCGAGGTCACAACTGTCCAAACTGTAATGGCTCATCCTTTCCTTGTGTTCGATCCCTATACTTTGCTACCAACGAATCATGAGATAGGTTGTTAGCTTGCTTAGGGTTTTATTTGTTTGAGATACATGCAGCGAACACTCTCATCACATTGACCTTCTCGGATCAAGCCCAAACGCTTTGACCTTAGTCGATTCCGAGCCTGCGAGTGTGATGACCACGAATCCGATCATTCCAATCTTATCCACCGATACCAGGGGAGATCTCTCGTATTCAGGGGTTGGAAATTAATACATCATATATGTCGGTATACTGTGTACACAATTTAGAAGAAATCATAGTTATTATCCCTAATATCGATGGATACATTTAAAAAAGTTATGTATAAAGAATCAATTATTTTGCCTATAAGTTTTCACAAGTTTATGATAAAGACCGAGAAAACAATTATAAAAGTTTTTTATGTAATACGTAAACTTAAAAATAAGGTCTAATGAGATTTTCATTTTTAAGTCAAAACAAAAATCATTAAAACCATGTTTAATACATTATCATATATATATATATAAACATAATTTTATATGATTATTAATTTATACTATTATTGGGACCATATTTTACAAAAGAGTTTCAAGAAAATTATTATCTTATCATTTTGTCAAATTTCGCTAATTTTTACATTGGCCCGACTGGGGACAGGAAGATTTTATTAATTTATAGTGGTTATTAATTTATAGAGTATTAATTTATGGAGGTTCCATTGTAACTAATCTAATCTCGTAAGGTAATGTATTTGAATAGATATTTCATAGCAGCATATTGCCTTGGTCTAAAATCAGCACAGTCCCTTGGTTCAGTAGATTCTTTTGAACGGATGGTACAAAGTACATCGGAATAGGTAGTAGCAAAACCACCGGACCTAAAAATAAATAAATTACAAAAATAAGATGCATTATAGTATTATAGACCAATTTGTTATAAAAATAATCATGAATACCAGCCGAGTTGAGGCTCTGTTGGCAAAATAATGCATGTTAGGGATACGATGATATATGTGATCAGAGGTTATCCTATCACGTGAATAAATTGATAAATTGGAAGAGAGCAACGGTTAAGGCAACCTAGAAAGTAAGAAATAAACAATATCAATATATAAACATACAAACTAAGATAAACTTATTAATTTGATTAGTATATGAAAATAGTACATATATACAATCTAATAGGAAACGGTGGATGAACATATCAACATTGTTGGTCTTCAATTTTACCAAAAATAATTGCAAAATCTTTAGAAATACCATTTGTGAAATGCCATTTTCAAAAATTTCACATTTTGGAAAACAAAATTCAAAAATATCACTCTAGAAATATCATTTACTAAAAATATTATTTATGTTTGAGTTCATTATGTATTTATGTTATTTTATTTTTAAGGTCTAGTTTTTAGGGTTCAGTGTTTGTTAAAATCAAAACTCATTTTAAATATTAATTTTAGGGTTAGTGACAGTTTTGGAATTATCCCAAAATAAAAAAATTTAAAAGTCATTGATATGTCTTCGTTTCATATTTTTTTATATATAAATAACAATGAAATTTGATGATTCGTTTTGATTTTGGTTTTGTTTTACATAATTGTGGTTTTGTTTACGACGACATTCAGCGAACAAAAAAAATCGATTACATTAGAAATGCGTAGAGTAATTTTATATTCATGTACTTTTCTATATCTCTATTTATCTCCATGAAATCGATTGATAATGAAGCAATTTCTTGAAAGAATAATAAAAGCCTACGATAATAATCTACCAAAAACATTAAATCGATCCATAAATTGAATGTATAATGGTATGAAAAAATTACCTTTTGAGACAGTTTGAAGAGCACTCCCTAAAGAGAAATATACAAATCATTTATCACTTATGCTCATAAGTCTATAATTGACTCTAGATTTCTCCACCTACATTTTTTCTACTGGTTCAATTTCACTAAAATTTATTTTAAATTAAGCATTTACATTAAATACAAAACCAATTTTTTCAGTTAGCGAATGATGTATAATGTTTTATTATCTCAATTTTTTTTTAATATAAAATTAGATTAAAATTACTTAACAATACAATTATATAACCTCAATTTTTGTTTTTGGGTGTTATATGTGAAGATTTATATTTTTCCTTCTTAATTTCTTCAGTTCTAGTCTATGACATATATTTTATACCATTTTCTTAGGCCTTGTTGGTCTTCTTACATGTGTATTTTTGATTTTACGAATTTATTATATTAGTGATATATTTGCTTGTAAATATACTAATTAAACTTCTCATTTATCTTATAAAATGGACAAATTTCTTTTTTGAGCAACTAGTCAATGATGAGTTCGGAGTGGTTATCGAGCTTTTTTTCTTTCGCTTCTCCATAAGACATTGGTTTGTTAGAGGATTAAAGAAGAACTAGGATTGGACCCGCGGGTGCAGCTGCGGTTAAATGTTTACGTCTATGTATATTTTTAAATTAAACAGATATGTTACTAATCAGAATGAATCGAATTGTAGATAAACGATTCATACAATTTTAGGAATCGACGCATGGGAGCAGTTGAATTTCCCCTTGCACAAATTAGATATATGGTCCAATCCTAGTTTATTTGTATGTTTATTTTCGATAATGTTGTATTATTAGCACAGTGAACATGCTTTTTATGGAGATGAAAATATATTTGATACCATAATAAAAAATTGACTTGTAATTAGGGTAACATAAAGATTCATTATTTAGAATACTAATATAAAGTTAGTTAAATATTTCATATGGACATAAGTTATGCAAACATGTTGATATATTGACATTATAATAACAATTTCGAATTAGATCCTTTATTTGTTGGAACTCTGCTAACAAACTGATTATTTAATAGTTTAAACAAATGGCCAAGTTTGGGAATAAAAACATAGTTATAATATAGCAAACTGTAGATACTTAACGTACAACAGTATTAATAGATTGTAAACTAAAGAGTTCAACATTACAGTAAAATAAATAGTCAATCAAAAGTAATCTTCAACTACTTTTAAACCATACGAAACCTGCAATAAGAAAACAGATTGTAAGGCAACTTTTCAGTAAATTTCTACTAAAAGTTCATAAAGAAATAGTACACTGTGATAAACCTTGATTTGAATTGCATCGCTTCTTTTGTCCAAGGATTGTCTAAAATATCAGAACAATTAGATGCATTTGTCATACAGATAAATGTAGATTATTTCGATAAAGAACTAACGAAGAGAATTAAGATAAATACAGAAAAAGACGTACTCCCTGATCGAAAATCTTCCAAAAATTGAAGTAACACACCAAATATGAACTACTCCTTTTCTCCCAGAATTCTAAAACGTCTTGGACAGATTTTCCACATGTAAAGAACTCGATCTCTACGTTACTAATTAAGAACATTACCATTATAAACAGTTCAGAACAACCTGTGGAAAATATGAAACTATATATAAACAATATTGTCAAAAATTTGAAATACACTTAATTCACATATTGGACATAAATTGAAGAAACTCGTTCCCACTTGATGCACCAACGTTGTTCTTCAACGGGACAACTTGATATGCTCAAATTTACCCTGAGTTACTCTCAAATTAAGAGATCAATTGTAGTACTTATGGGTCGAATCACTGGGAATCGCAATCACACGATGAAATTTTAACTTCGAATTGAGCTAAGTAAGAATGTATGAATGCAGAAAAACAATGTAAATAAACTTGAAAGTGATTTGTGTTTTAAACTTCAATTAGACAAAGAGCTAGGCTTTCGGGAAATTCGCAGGAAAGGATAAATTGCAGATTTGTAAAACTGTTAGGATTTTAATGAAGATTCGCTCTCAAACTTGAAACTCTAATGTAAAATTAAACAACTTTCGTTGAATTAATTATCTATGCATAAACCCTAGAAAACCAAATTCCTTAGTGAGTTCTAACAATCTAAGCAAGCATTAAAGTACAGGTTTCAATTGTTCACAAAATCCCAAAACCAAATTCCTTTGTGAATAAGTGATTTTGCTCATCTAAGATTCTAATCAGGTTATCAATTGATGCTTCTGCTTCTAATTAATCAACTTAGGATGTCTAATTCAGGGTGATAATCCTAAATCAGAATTAATGCAATCTAGATGAAGAACCATAAGTTAATCCTAACATAAATTCAATTCTAACAATTCATCTTAATCCCTTTGAAAACCTTAAACCTAACAAGTAGATTACTCAGACATGGATGCAGAAAACATGATGACTGAATAATACTGCATTAAATAAAGATAGAGAAAGAGATACATAAGGGTTCGAAGAAATCGGAAACATGTGAAAACTTGTCTCCCTAACTCTAAAAATCTCTCTGAAACTCTAAGTCTTGAATAATAGAAAGCGTCCTGAAAACTAAAAGAAAACTGAGTATTTATAGGTTAAGATTCATGTTGGGCTTGATTTGTTAACTTCTGGAACTTCTGAGGCGAAAAGAAAATCTTCAGAATTGGAAAATCTTTCTTTCTTCGCGATACAGCAACCTCCGTCGATCGTTGCACAAGTCCTTGCGTCGATCGACGCGCCAATCTGACAGTAATTGAAAATCCGTCCCCACGACTCTAAAACACTACAAAAACACTGAAAATACTCGATAAAACCGGGTTAAATCATGGTAAAAAACTGGTAAAAACCATGATATATCACAACCCTTACTGTGACACCCATGAACCAATTTTGAGGAAAGGGTGTGTCAATCGACACTAGTGTGGTGTGTCGATCGAAAGGCTGGGTGTTTGGCTTAAGGCCGGTTTGTTTGAGTGGTTGTTCATTGACACGAGTGGTGTGTGTCGATCGTCACGAGTTGAAACAACCCGACCCGTTTTTTTTTTTTTTAACAATTAAACCCCTGGTCTCGGACTAGCATTCCTATAAATGCTATCCTCAACAACCAAGCAACACAGTCAATCATACAACAGCGGATAACCAGAAATAAGAAATTTCAATAAACTCTAAACCAATCAATTCCAACGACAAAACCAAATCAATCAATTCCAGCAACCTAACAAGGTTCTAAAACAGAAATGGAAACAACAGAAAACACCCAACGCGAGACCCTAGATCATCTCCCTCTTCGTTGCCATGATTCCACGATCACAATTTGCCTTTACCTGCATCACATGGAAAAAAGAGATGCGTGAGTATTATCACAAATACTCAGTGAGGCGGTCATCCCATCTACGACTACGCACTCAGACGCAATGGATCCGCTCAGGCAAACATACAACACACAGCACATAAACACACAACAAAGGCTCAACCACAACCAACCAGACAGGCTGTCGATCGACACTACCACTAGGTGTCGATCGACACTACCACTAGGTGTCGATCGACACCTTCTGCAGGTGCCTGTCGATCGACACTACCACTAGGTGTCGATCGACACCTTCTGCAGGTGCCTGTCGACTGACACACCCTCTAGGTGTCGATCGATACCTTCTGCAGGTGCCTGTCGACTGACACACCCTCTAGGTGTCGATCGACAGCACCTCACATACCTGTCGATCGACAGCACCTCATCAGCCTGTCGATCGACACAACCTCTAGGTGTCGATCGACAGCTCTCGTGTTGGTCTGTCGATCGATATACCCAGTGGTTGTCGATCGACAAGCCTTCGAAGATTCATGGGAAATCGATCATTATCCTCTCGATTTGATTCCTCCTCTGTGTCAACACGAAACCTGCACGAAAATCACAATCCACACAATCCAAACACATTCCACAATCTCAATCAAACATCACACAATCAAATCACAAGATTACAAACCTATCACCAAATAACCCTAACGAATCCACCGGCTCAGAAGCCATGGTCACGCACTCACCTTAGATTTTCGGATAGATTTTGGTAGAATTGAGGCTAGACACGAAATCCACGACAATCCCCACGAAAATGTACTCCAAATCGATCAAGAACGAAAACCCTAACTCAAAAACCCTAACAGAAACAAGAGAAATCCTCTCAACTCTTTTTCTGCAGATTTGAGACTTGGTTTCGCTCAGACTGCGGCCAAAAGGCTTATATACGAAGCCCTAGGGTTTTCCCAAACCGGCTTGGTCCAAGTGAACGACTTAAATCGAACCAGAAAACTGACCAATTTGAGTACCTGTCGATCGACAGCCCTTAAGAGCCTTGTCCATCGACAGACACCACGTGTGTTGATCAACAGCCCCTCCATTTTTCTCAAAAATGGTTCACGGGCGTCACAATTCTCCCTCACTAAAACTGGATTCATCCTCGAATCCTCAAACACTACCCGCCTAGCTAACCCCTGGCCAACCCGCCAGTAACACCGGAGATTACATCTCCCAGACCCTCTCGAGGCTCACATCCGTCGTATGCATATAGACCCGTCTCAGACATTGATTGCCCATAGCTCATAACTCATAACCACCATCTAGCTCTCGGGATCGTCACCCCTCAGCTCTCGGTGTCTAGTACCAACCCACCTCAGTCCGCGCAGTCCTGACGGTGTTTGACACTCAACCATCTCCACACCTCAACCCATCAAGACACACAGTCTATCAAGCTCTCGGTATGCAAGGATCTCACTATCCCTGGAGAGACGCATCTCTCAAAGATCTGCCAGAGGTCGCAACCTCCCAAACTATCTCCATACCCTCACGCTCTCAGTCCTCGCAGTCCTGACGAACGATCGGTATGCAGGGAACCCACTGTCCCCCGGCGAGACGCATCTCTTAAGATCTGTCGGAGACTCATCTCCAAGAAAGAACCAATGTCTATCTCTGAGCTATGCAATCAATTCCTAACGTCTATAATGCACCTCTGACCGGAACTACCTCCTAAGGCCCACATGATATTCTCAACCCGGAATACCATCACAATCGTGATCATCACAGATCACCCGGACCATCCCTCACCCCGGATGTCCCTGCAGAGTTTCTCCGGAACTAGACAGTTCTAACCACCGTAAAACTTCTATTCCGAGACTCACTCACACATACACACACAAACCGCTAGAGTCCCCACCGAAACTGGCAAGTTCTATTCACAATAAAAACTTCCATTTCGAGGTTCTCTAACCACACACACATGACTCTCAAAGTCAAAACATAAGAAAACACTTCCTTATTCAACTGGAAAATGTCATAATCATTACAACTTAATGAAAATACAAAATCCACAACCAAAAACCTCACCACACACGGTGATCACAACACAACAACTGAGACTGAAAACCACAAAAAAAACGAATTCACTCCTCGACTTGCTTCTCGAACCACTTCTTGAACTTCGTTTTCAGCTTTGCCTCTGGTTCCCAAGTCTCCTCCTGAATACCGTCACGGTCCCACAAGACTCTCAACAACGGCACTCTCTTCCGGCGCAGAACCTTGATACTTCTCTCAAGAATCCTAACCGGCCTCGTCCCAACAGTCATATTAGGCTGAAGATCCGCAGGAATCGTCAGCGCTACCTCCTTAGAAGCATGCAAGCATCTCCTGAGTTTCGAAACATGAAACACATCATGGAATTTCTCCATAATCGGAGGCAGCTCCAACCGATAAGCAACTGGTCCCACATGTTCCACAACCCGGAATGGACCCATGTACCTCATACTCAGCTTATCCTCATATATGGACCTGTTCAGACCCCGCATCATAGCCATCTTGAGATACACTCGATCTCCGACTACAAACTCCAACTCTTTCCTTCTCCTATCGGCATAACTCTTCTGCCGATC
This sequence comes from Arabis alpina, assembly GCA_900128785.1. Taxonomy (NCBI): domain Eukaryota; kingdom Viridiplantae; phylum Streptophyta; class Magnoliopsida; order Brassicales; family Brassicaceae; genus Arabis; species Arabis alpina. The sequence continues at coordinate 23,727,368 of LT669791.1, forward strand.
TTGAGCTTCTTTCATGTTCAGCTTCACGACACGGATCTTCTCCGTCGTCTCCTGAACAAAATCCGCACCAAAGATGCTCCTCTCCCCCACTTGGGTAAAACATAGCGGAGTACGACATGGCCTCCCATACAACGCCTCAAAAGGAGCCATACCAATACTCGCCTGAAAACTGTTGTTATATACGAACTCCACCAAACTCAAGTGATCCGTCCAATGACCACCCCAATCTAGCACGCACATTCTCAACAGATCCTCTAGTGCCTGAATCGTCCTTTCGGACTGCCCATCCATCTGCGGATGATTAGTTGTACTCATGTGCACTTTAGTGCCCATCTCAGCCTGAAAAGCTCTCCAGAACACTGAAGCAAACATCGGATCTCTATTCGACACAATGCTCGCTGGCACACCATGCAACCTCACAATTTCCTTCACATACTTCTTAGCCAAGACCTCAGCTCTATATGTCTTCTTAATGGCCAGAAAATGTGTTGACTTAGTCAAACGATCCACAATCACCCAAATCGCGTCATAGGTCCGAGAAACCGGCAACCCTACTACGAAATCCATGGTAATCATGTCCCAGTTCCACTCTGGAATGGGTAAACTCTGCAATAAGCCACTAGGAACCTGATGCCCAGCCTTCACCAGCTGACAAACATTGCACGCTGCAACCCAATCCGCCACATCTCTCTTCATCCCGACCCAATGATAGTACCGTTTCAGATCCTGATACATCTTAGTCGCTCCCGGATAAATCGAAAACTTACTCGCATGAGCTTCTCTCAGAATTTCCTGCCTCAAGTCCTCATCTTTAGGAACACAGACTCGTCCATGCACTAAGATAGTCCCGTTAGCAGAAACCTGATACTCGGAACTAGCAGCCTTAGAGCGATCTATCAACACCTGATCCTTCTCCTGAGCTACTCGGATCCTGCTTAAAAGATCCGCCTGATCCGCTGCCGATAACCCCAACGGTTCCTCTGAAGTAACACACAACCTCAAAGTACTAAGCATACTCACAAGATTCTCCACATCCCGCTCCTGAGATGAATCATACCTCCTTCGACTAAGAGCATCAGCCACAGTGTTAGCCTTACCCGGATGGTAAACAATGTCCAAGTCGTAATCAGCCAACAACTCTGACTATCGCCTCTGTCGTACATTTAAATTCTGCTGAGAAAAAATGTACTTCAGATTATGATGATCAGTGAACACCTGAACTCTGCCACCATACAGATAAGACCTCCAGATTTTCAACGCCAAGATCACTGCAGCCAACTCTAAGTCATGAACAGGATAATTGCCCTCGTGCTTCCTCAACTGCCTCGAAGCATATGCAATCACCTTACCCTGCTGCATCAGCACACAACCCAAACCAACTCCCGAAGCATCTGTGTACACCACATGAGGCTCACCCGGCTCAGACAACACCAATACTGGTGTACTAGTCAACATCGTCTTCAGCTTCGCGAAACTCAACTCACAATCAGCAGACCACACGAAAGGAACATCCTTCCCTGTCAGCTTCGTCATAGACTGAGCCATACTCGCAAAACCTTTGACGAATCTCCGATAATAGCCTGCCAACCCAAGAAAACTACTGATCTCAGTCGCATTCCCCGGTCTAGGCCAATCTCGGATAGACTCGATCTTTGCCGGATCTACAAAACTCCTTCTACAGAAACGATGTGACCCAAAAATCTCATCTCTCTCTGCCAGAAACTGCACTTACTCAACTTCGCAAACAGCTTTTGTTCCCGCAACTTATCCATAACTCTCCTCAAATGAACCTCATGCTCCTCAAGACTCTTCGAATACACCAGAATATCATCGATGAAGATAATCACAAACTCATCCAGATACTCTTGGAAAACTCCGTTCATCAACCTCATAAATGCCGTCGGTGCATTCGTCAACCCGAATGGCATCACTACAAACTCAAAATGCCCATACTAAGTCCTGAAAGCCGTCTTCCGAACATCTGCTTCGTCAATCGGAATCTAGTGGTAACCGGATGCCAAATCAATCTTGGAGAACCAAGTAGCCCCTCTCAACTGATTTAACAACTCATCAATTCGCGGAAAAGGATACTTGTTCTTCACAGTGACTCGGTTAAGCCCTCGATAATCGATGCACAACCGGAAACTACCATCTTTCTTCTTCACAAACAACACTGGTTCTCCCCACGGTGAAGTACTCGGTCTAATAAAACCCTTCTCCAATAAATCCTCCAACTGCTTCTTCAGTTCTGCCAACTCTGCTGGAGCCATTCGATAAGGTGCCTTAGACAACGGCGTCATTCCGGGCTCTAGCTCAATCGTGAAAGGATCAGACCGAGACGGCGGTAATCCCTGCAACGACTGAAAGACATCCTCGAAATCCCGAGCAACCCGAATATCTCTCACACCAACCCCACTAATAGCCTCCGGCATTACTATCGTGGCCAGGTAAGCCTCGCAACCCCTCTCGATCATCGCCTCAGCCTGGACAAGAGAGATCACAAGACTTCCTGAAGTCGGTCTCACTCCTTGATAAACCAACCTACCACCTTCACGTTCAAACACCACTCGACCCCGGTGACAATCCAGATGAACTATGTACCGATTCAACCAATCCATACCCAAGATAACATCATACAACTCCACCGGACTAATCACCAAGTCTGCTGGCATCAACTCGCCCGCTACTAGAATATCAACATCTTTCGCCCGACCATGAGTTGCCAGATATTCTCCTCCAGCAACCATAACCGGTCCAGTCCGCTCACCAGCGCCACTCCGAATAACACTTCTCTCAGCATGACCCGGAGTAATGAAGCAATTTGATGCTCCAGAATCAAACAACACGTGGGACTCACACCCGCCCACAAACAAGGTCCCTACAAAAATCTCATGTGCTAAGCAACCTAACTTTCTATCACAGGCAAACAATATAAAACAAGCACCAAGAAATTCTACACTACTGAATTCACAAAGTCTGAATTAGAAAGTTACCTGTGATCGGCCTCGAGCTCGGCTCACCCGGCGCTGCTATAGCCGGCAGACGCTGCATCGCCGCGATCTGATCCAAAGGCTGCACCGCTTTATACTGAGCTACTGGCTGGACCACTGCCACTGCCAACGGCTGCAACTTAGGACAGTTCGGCCTGATATGCCCCGGCTCTCCACACTGATAACACGTCCGAGCCGCTCGAACCTCGCTCTGCCTCGAGCAACTCACCCTCTTGTGGTCTAAACCACCACAAACATAACATCCCCGGCCACTCTGCCCCGATCTAGAAGTGTATTCCCACTTCCTCTTTTGTCCCTGCGCAAGCTTGTCGCCCTTGTTAGGACCTGCCTACTGTACCTGCTGCTGAGGCCTCCTAGGCTGAACAGCTGGAACCACTACCGCAGCCTGCTCCCTAAGATCCTCCTCGATCTGCGTAGCCATCTCTACCAGCTCCACTCTGAACCCGAACATGATGCCTCTGCACCAAGTCTGCAAATCTGGTCGAAGTCCCCGCAAGAACCTCCGAATCTGAGCCTGCTCATCCTCCAAGCTCCTACCAGCATAACCGAAGAGTCAGTTAAAGTTAAACTCCACGTCATACTCCCGCACAGACATCGCTCCCTGAGTCAAATCCAAGAACATCGCCTCCAAACGATCCAACGCCTCCTGAGGAAAGAACTTGGAGTTGAACTCCGTCCCAAAATCTGACCACGACATCACTGTCCCAACCCATCTAGCTGCTACACTCCTCCACCAGAGATGTGCATCACTGTCCAAATAATGGACTGCCAAGTCAACCATGTATCCCTTTGGACACCTAATCGAGCGAAAGTTCCGCTCCATCCTCATCCTCCACTCATTAGCCTCCTCAGGCTTCACACCTCCTACAAAAGAACCCGTACCGATCCTCTGCATCTACTCCATCATACGAATATACGACGAAACCTCATCAGCAACCGCAGCCCTCGGCTGCACCTCTGCCACTCGTGGCAACACTGGAGCCTGCACTGGCACCGCACTCGGTAACCGCTCCAACAACTGTGTCAGCAGATCAGCCAGACGATCATCTCCAGCTTGGGCTACACCTGCGACCGCGACCGCACCCCCACCTGCACCAACACCACCAGCACCACCAGCCTCAACGGGACTCAAACCAGCCCCTACAAAACCCACACCGGTCCCAACAGGACCCACACCAGCCCCAACACTGGTAGTCACACTGGCGGTCTGACCCTCATGAAACGTCTGCTGACCTGACACAGGCCCACGCGCGGAACTCTGAGCCTCACTCAAGACTGGCTCATCTACGAGTCCACGACGTCTGCCTCGGCCTAAACGCCCACGTCCTCTAGTAGTCCTAGCCATCACACTGCACTCACAAGCAGACCAGCTAAGCACTAGAAAGACCAATCACACAACACAATCAACACTTACCGTGAAATCTCTTTGAAGGCTCGAAGGAAGATGATCTAGAACCCCCAAACCCATAGAATTGCAATTTAAAAAATTCAATCCTAACAGTTCTAGCCCGTCCTAAAACCGTAAGGGCTCTGATACCAAACTGAAACAACCCGACCCATTTTTTTTTTTTTTAACAATTAAACCCTTGGTCTCGGACTAGCATTCCCATAAATGCTATCCTCAACAACCAAGCAACATAGTCAATCATACAACAGCGGATAACCAGAAATAAGAAATTTCAATAAACTTTAAACCAATCAATTCCAACGACAAAACCAAATCAATCAATTCCAGCAACCTAACAAGGTTCTAAAACAGAAATGGAAACAACAGAAATCACCCAACGCGAGACCCTAGATCATCTCCCTCTTCGTTGCCATGATTCCACGATCACAATTTGTCTTTACCTGCATCACATGGAAAAAAGAGATGCGTGAGTATTATCACAAATACCCAGTGAGACGGTCATCCCATCTACGACTGCGCACTCAGACGCGATGGATACGCTCAGGCAAACATACAACACACAGCACATAAACACACAACAAAGGCTCAACCACAGCCAACCAGACAGGTGCCTGTCGACCGACACACCCTCTAGGTGTCGATCGACAGTACCTCACATACATGTCGATCGACAGACCTAAAGGTTGTCGATCGATAGCACCTCATCAGCTTGTCGATCAACACAACCTCTAGGTGTCGATCGACAGCTCTCGTGTTGGTCTGTCGATCGACATACCCAGTGGTTGTCGATCGACAAGCCTTCGCAGATTCATGGGAAATCGATCATTATCCTTTCGGATCAATTCCTCCTCTACGTCAACATGAAACCTGCACGAAAATCACAATCCACACAATCCAAACACATTCCACAATCTTAATCAAACATCACACAATCAAATCACAAGATTACAAACCTATCACCAAATAACCCTAACGAATCCACCGGCTCAGAAGCCATGGTCACGCACTCACCTTAGATTTTCGGATAGATTCTGGTAGAATTGAGGCTAGACACGAAATCCACGACAATCCCCACGAAAATGTACTCCAACTCTTTTTCTGCAGATTTGAGACTTGGTTTCGCTCAGAATGCGGCCAAAAGGCTTATACACGAAGCCCTAGGGTTTTCCCAAACCGGCCCGGTCCAACTGAACGACTTAAATCGAACCAGAAAACCGACCAATTCGAGTACCTGTCGATCGACAAACACTAGGTGTGTCGATCGACAGCCCTTAAGAGCCCTGTCGATCGACAAACACCACGTGTGTCGATCGACAGGCCCTCCATTTTTCTCAAAAATGGTTCACGGGCGTCACACGAGTGGTGTGTGTCGATCGACACAGGTGGTGTGTGTCGATCGACAAGGCCTTATTTGGTCGGTTTTCTGGTTCGATGTTTAATCGTTCGGTTGGACTGGGTCGGTTTGGGAAACCCTAGGGTTGCGTTTATATGTTGTTTGGCCGTGTTTTCTGAAGGAAAAACAGAGGCAAACATCAGAGATAAACATCCCCAGAGATTTGTGTTTGGATTGAGTGTTCGATTCGTGAAAGCGATCGTTCTTGTGGTGTTTTGGTGTAAAAAGGAGTGGGATTTCGTGGATTCTAGTGGTGATCAAGGCTGATCTCGTGCCTAGTCTCAATTCCATCCTTTTTCTCTTTCGAAACCTAAGGTGAGTGCGTGACCATGGCTTCTGGGTCGATGGATCATTAGGGATTCTTGGTGATAGGTTTGTATGCGTTGATTGATCTTGTGGTGATCGAATTGTGGCTGTGTATGCTTGTTGTTGTGTTGTGATTGTTGTTTGTGCAGGTTGTTCGTACTGGAAGCAGAGGAGGAATCGATCCGAGAGGATTATGATCGGTTCCCACGATTCTGCCAGGGGCCTGTCGAACGACATACATGAGGTATGCCGAACGACAGCCAGTATGAGGGTTGTCGAACGACACATATGAGGTGTGTTGAATGACAACCAATTCAGAGTGTGACGATGGACACCTAGTGTAGTGTCGATCGACACATGTCTGTTTGGGCTTAGTTGAGCCGTTTGTTGTTTGTGTGCTATGTGATATGTATGTTTGCCTGAGCGGTCCATTGTGCTTGAGTGCGCAGTCGTAGATGGGATGACCGTCTCACTGGGTATTTATGATAATACTCACGCATCTCGTTTTCCCATGTGATGAAGGTAAAGGCAAAGTGTGATCGTGGAATCATGGCTGCGAAGAGGAGGTTGATCTGGGATCTCGATTGATTGTTTCGTGTTGTTGTTGCGTTAGAACTGTCATAGGTTGTTGGTTTAGTTATGGAACGCTAGAATTGGTTAATGTTGAATTGATTTTGTTGGTTTAATGAAATTGTTTCGGTTAAGTTGATTGGTTTGTTTTCCGCTGGTTGTTATGTATGGTTGTTTGGTCGTTGAGGATAACATTTATGGGAATGCTAGTCCGAGACCAAGGTTTGTATGTTTCAAAAAAAAAAAAGGGTCGGGTCGTTTCACTTACCATTGCAACAAATACATCAACTGTAGAAACAAATAACAGTTTATGATTAAATAGTCATCAATTCCAAAAAGGAATAATATAAAAAATTTGCAAAATACATACCAACTTGATGAATTACTGAGACGGAACCACGTAGAATTTGTTCAATAGGAGAGTATGATGTGAGATCAAGCTTATCAAACTTATCGATACGTATAATCTCAGTTTGAAAACCAAAACGGATCTTGTACTTATTTGGCGTAAACCACAACACTAAGAAACAGATAAAATGTTTACGTCTATGAAAAGTAATAAATTGGTTTATATACAAAAATCGATAATTGTTTGTACCTAAATGTGTAAATCGATATCCAAATACTTTTACTATTTATATATAAGTGTATTATTTCTTTGAAAGTTTGTGTGATTCGCCAAGGTTATGTTAATCATCAAACATGTTTGGTTCCGCGGTACAGCCGTGGTGAAAATATTAATTCTATGAAAAAATAATATCATGTTAGAAAGTTTTAAAAATAACAAATTTGAAGAAGAAAAATATCGAAATATGTTTTATTATATTTGTTGGTATGTTTTTATTCGATATTTTGTTATTTGTTGTATTTATTCTTTCTATCGTATGTGCATTTACTATTTTTATTGGAAGCTAATTGATGATAACCGATAACCGATACCAATATTATTGTATGAGTCGTGTGAGTCGCCTTAATTTACATATAGTTTTTTAAGCTTATGTAACCGTTTCAATCTAGGGAAATTAGCATCAATAATACCATAGGGACTAATAATTAGGTATCTAACATTTTAAAAATAATAATTAGATATCTAACATAAAATGACAATTATACCATTATTCCAATTAACCTACTTTCTCTTTTTACCTTTTATTAATTGTAAATCTTTTTACATTAAAACATAATATTAAAACCTTATTCTCTCATCTATACTCTTCTTCATCTTTCTCTTCTTCTTCTTCATCTTTTTTTTCTTTTTTTTTCAATTTGCTATATGACAAAAGAACCATTTCTTCTTTCTCCCTTTTCATTTTCTTCTTCTCTCTTAGTTTAGTTATTAACTTGTAATTATATATCAAAATCTCCAATTATGAATTGAGATTGTGGTTCTTCTCCATTGATAAACTCTCTACGACCATACTCTCTTTCATAAAAGTGAGCCGTCGTGGAGATCGACGTAGTTAACAATGTTCAAAAATTAGTATAATAGGTAACTATGTTTATGATATATATATGTTATTTTTTCACTATACCTACTATAATAGATAACTATGTCATGAATATAGTTAACTATGTTTTTTTAAAATAAGTAACTATTATAACATTTTTATGTAGTCAAGTATATCATGAAATCAATATAGCATTGATATCTATACTATGAAAATAGTTAACTATATTTTAAAATTGATAACTATATTTTATAAAAATAGTTAACTATATGTTTAGATAATTACAAATAATGTGATATAGTTAACTGTTTTATGAATCAAATGAATATTTCGAAAATAGTTAACTATCTTCTCAAATCATAATTATGAAATATAGTCAATTATCTTCCCATATCAATAAAATATGTAGTTTCGAAAATAGTAAACTATGTTATTAAATAGTTCCTTATGACTGTTTTTTACCTTTTTTTCCAAAACAGATCTACCTTTTTTAGAGATAAAATCACTGATGAGAAGAATATTTTTTTTCTTTAAGGAAAAAAAATTCAGAGATTTATTTTTACTGTCAGTAATTATCACATTTAATATGGGCAAAAGCGTCCACTATTTTATTCTCATAGCTACTTACCTAATTTTCTTTCATATAGTGTTAGATACCTAATTTTGCACCAAAAACCTATTATTGAGCTAATTAACCCTTATATATATGCTATAGAGTTTACCAAAACAAAGTCACAATATATAGTATACATAAAGAGAGTAATGATGACCAAAAATGGAAGATACATACTATATAACAATCTATAGTATAAATAAAGGGGGTTATGATGAGCATAAAACGACGTGAGATAAAGAGGGTACTTTTATATTAAAAAAATCAATGAATCGTGTTTTTATTTTACTTTCATATTTCATGTCCGTATTACACCCGTTATTTTCTTCAGTGATTTTTGCATTATTCGTGTTTATCTTTGTCATATTTGTTTTTGGTTTAATGTTAATCTTCCATAATTATCTCATAGTCTTTTTCATTTGGAAAATTTGTAAATATCAGTTATCTTTACCATAATTTTTTTTGATTTAATGCTAATCTTCCATATTTATCTCACCGTCTTTTTCATTTAAAAAATTGGTAAATGTCGTGGTTATCTTTTCTAATTTTGTTTTCTCGATTTAATGCTAAACTTTCATATTTATCTTATTAATATATTTAGTTTCTATTTATATAATTATGAGATATTAGTGATTATTTGTTTAATTCTATATTCCATATATATATCTCATAGTCTTATTCTTTTTTTAAAATTTGTAAATAGTATAGATCCTTCCATATTTTTATTTTTGTTGCAAACGTTACATATTTATCTTCTTAGTATATATATTTTCCGTATATATCATATATCATAATAATAATAATGATATATTATAATTGGTATAACCCTAGATCCTCATGAGGCTATATATATATATGCATCTCTCTCCCTTCTCCTTTGACGTGTTTCCCGGTTTTTGGTTTTAGGGTTCGTGTTTTCAGCTTCTCTTTATATTTTTTGTTGTGGTTAATTATTTAATTTGTTATTTTGTTCTTGCTTATGCAGATGGTGCTTTTCTCAGGTTCTGTGATGCTCTCAGGTATCTTTAGACGTGTTGTTTATATGTTCATCGTGTTGTTTATTATGTCTTTAGATTTGTGAATTCTATGTTTATTGTATACTCTTTTATTTCTAATTGGTTTTTATATTTTTTGATGTTCTAGCAGGTTTCTTAGTAATCTATATCTTTATATGTGATTTATATGTTTATCGTATATTCTTTTGTTTCTCATTTGTTTTAGTGTTTTTTTATTTATATGTTTTTCGTATATTGCTTTGTTTCTCATTTGTTTTAGTGTTTTTGTTCTCCTATCAAGCTTCTCAGTGATCCTCCCATCTTCTGCATACGGTTTCACGGTTTTGTATCTTCAAGGTTCTTATTATATATGTTTCTAATTTATAAATTTTCATTGGTATTATTTACTTTGTAAAAACAGTTGCTTATTTTGGAACTATGTAATATATTTCAGTGTCTCAAACTCGGTCGTCGGAGCTTCATCGAATACGATTTTTGCAGTTTCTTAATCGATTATCTGTGAGTTTATTTGTTTTACGTGTTTATATAATATTCTGAATGTATTGATGTGCATTCTCTGTTGTTAAATTGATATATGTTATTTTTAGGTATCATCGCTTTATCATTTGTTTGCGACGTGGATCGTCTATGACTTACTTTTGATCGAAAGTCATCCACCTTTTCCTATTAGGTTTTATTTATCGTTTTCTTTGTGCTTACCAAATTAATAAGTTTAAATTCATTTAAGTGTTTTGTATTGGTATTGATCTTGGTTTAATTTAATTTTTAGGTTGTCTATGCCGCTGCTCTCTTACCTATCGTTTTGTTCGCGTGAATGGAAAGGTCGCATGAAGACGTGTGATCACGTGTATCGTCGTATTCCTCATATGCAGTCGTCGGTGAAGATGCCTTCGAGAAGGTGAGTGTGTTTATTATTTTATTGAAAAACATTATATTCGTCTATTATAGATGTATCTTAATTTGTGGTTTATTTGTTTTCAGACCGGGTGGTCTAAGTACGAGATATATCGACATGCTTCCTATCATTCGTTCATGGGAATCTACCGAGTCCAGGGATTCTTCTGATTTTCGAAGAAGTCAGCTTGCTACAATGAAATACCTATTCAAATATATCGTCTTAAGAGATTATGATATTGATATTGTTCTGTTTTTATTATTATTCTTATTTTTGGTTTATGTTTTTGTCTTTTAGTTTTTGTAATTTTCTCACTTATTTATTAAGTATATAAAACATTATATTTGTTTCTGAGTAGTTTATATATTTATTTAATTATATTTGTTTTTATTAGTTCGTATATTTATTTGTCTCTTATCCCGGAGATTATCATCGCCACTTACAAATCGTAATTTTCATCTTGAATTGTTTTTATAAAATATATAAAAAATTATAAACCTACTAAAGAAGGAAAAAAACCTAAATTAAAATGTCCACGTGATTTTTTATCTTTGCGCTCTTGACGTCTATATTTGTGTTATTTAACGATTTTAGGTTGAAGCTGATCCGTTTTAGGGTAAAGATAATACGAGTTTGTCTAATTATTCTCTCCGGCCAGGTCTCATACCACTTAAATATATATATATTTTTATCCTTATGTATATATATAACTTAGCAATATATATATAACTTAGCAAATACAATAAACGAACCCCCAAATTTTGGTATTGTCTTCGGTCATTTCCAATGTTATTCACTACGATTATATCTCATACAAGTTATATGTATGATCCAACGTCGTATAAGTCATGTGTATACATTTAGTATCATTTTCTTTCATAGAGTTTTGATATTTATCTTCTTTTGAATTTTTCTCATTATGTTAATTTTACTTTTTGACATGATTATCTCTTATTCATGAATATTTTCTTAGTGTATATTTACTATCGTTTCTTTCTTATTTATAAATATCCAATATTAGTTTTTATTATGTATTTTCCAATTTTAATTTTATTATGTACTTTTATCGTTATGTTAATTTTACTTTTTCAGATCATTCTCTTATTTCTGGTATTCTATACGATTATTTCCCATACAAGTTATTATATATTATTTAATTTAATATGTTAATTTTACTTTTAATGTGACTCAATAAATTATTATTCAAGAAGATGATTATCTTATTCCTAAATATTCTCTACGATTATACCTCATATAAGTTATTATTTATATGTGCATGTATAACCTTAGCTTAAAATTTGTTAGGTCCTTCGTCTCATATTGTATGGTTGTAAGATTCTTGCTTAACGTTTTTCTATTATATGGATTGTGAATATGGCTACCGATACCTTGATTTACTGATTTTTTTGTACTTATAGATGAAGCAAAAACGTGTTTATACGAAGATGTCAGTTTCCCAACGATTGTCAGTTTATAGGAAATGTTAAGATCTTCTCTTTTTATATTGGTTTTTGTTTTTTCTAAATATACCATCTATGTCGTTCTAATCTTTGGGTATTTTATGTTGTGATAAATTAGCGGTGGTCAACAAAAATCAGTTCTATGCTTCACGGTTTAATAATCCCCAACGTATGGATGGTGTCATGCAAATTTCTTTTAAAGAGGCCAGACGATTACGTATGGAGGTTTTGCGGAAAAAAGACGAAAATTGTATCCTAATAACTCAGGAAAGTGTTTATTTCAAGTATGTTGTTATTTAGTTAACGAGATCATGCCTATCAAAACTTATTTTGCTTACCTTGGTTTGCTAGGTCTACTTGGCCACTCACCTTATATAGATGATGTTATGTGTTTTGTTGCTACGGATTCTGATTATGTAGACGATAGACAGCAGTTGATCCTTCTCTTAATAGAGTTAGACAAAATAGGGTTTTGGATGCATCTCAGACGAAGAACGCCAATGGTACACTATCCTCTTATGATTTGTTATTTCATATTCTATTCTTAGTTTTTTGCATGAGTGTAGAATCATAATCTGATCTTAGGGTATGTTGACGATGGAGATCCGTTGTACACGTGTGAGTACTGTGATGGTTACATGTGGCTGGGTGAACGTATAGCCAAGAAAGTTATCAGAGCTAGGTCCGTGTTTACGTTGTGTTGTCATAACGGGAAAGTTAATCTACCACTCCTTAAAACACCACCTAACACACTCCTAGCATTGTTTTATAACCACGACATTCAGTCAAAGCATTTCCATAAATATATAAGGGCCTACAGCATGATGTTTGCTTTTACTTCGTTGGGAGGTACCATTAATTATTCTATCAATTCTGAACCAGGTCCATATGTGTTCCAAATAAGTGGTGAAAACTACCATAAGATTGGTCATCTAGAGCCTAAAGTAAAAGATGGCAAGCCAAGGCCTGCTTTTCTTCAATTGTATATTCATGATACCCAGAACGAGATTCCGAACAGGATAGAAGCCTCCAGGTAATAAATCATTTATTTACAAGCTATTGAGTTTTGTGTGTTTTTGTATTATTTTTGTGTGTTTTACGTATTTGTGACTTGAGTTTCTCACTCTCATTGAGGACATATTTTTGTGTGTTTATGTAAACTACTAAAACTTTTTTGTTACGTTGACAGCCAAGACGGTAGAGCAGAGATTGTGGAGATACTAAAAAAAAATAATGGATACCCATAATCGGCATGTTAAAGCCTTCAGATCGGTACGAGATCGAGTTAACTCTGGTGCTGCACCGGCTAGATTTAAACTAAAATTGTCTGGAGATAGGGTTTCTGATGCCCGTACACATAACCTTCCCACTGAGAAAGACGTTGCTGCTCTTATACCGGGAGATTTTGATGGGGATTTTAATCCACGCGATATTGTTCTCGAAAGTCATTCTGGATCGCAATTTAGAATAAGTGAATTACACCCCGCCTATCTTGCTCTACAATACCCTCTTCTCTTTCCTTATGGAGAGGATGGGTTCCGGTTGGGTATTGATATCGGTTTTGTTGATGTATCCGGTAGGAAAAGGACCAAGATCACAATGAGGGAGTTCTTTGCTTATTGTATTCAGACTAGGATGAATGAACCACCTACCATCATGATGTTGGGTCGACTTTATCAGCAATTTTTGGTAGATGCTTATACAATGATTGAATCAAATAGGCTTCGTTACATATCTCTCAATTAGACGGCCCTCCATTCAGAAAGTTACCAGAATCTATATGATAAGGCCAATGATGGGAATAATGATCTTACCGGTCAGGGAAAACCTGTTTTTATACCATCTTCTCATACGGGTGGTAAACGTTATATGATGCATCATTATCTGGATGCAATGACGACATGCAAGTATTATGGTTTTCCGGATTTGTTTATCCCTATTACTTGCAACCCAAAGTGGCCCGAGGTCACTAGGTTGTTGAAGAGGCATAAACTAAACATTGAAGATAGACCTGGTGTATGTTGTCGAATCTTTAAGATCAAATTGGATAATATGATTGAAGAGTTAATGACTGAGAATACTCTCGGTAAGGTTAGGTCAGGTGTGTGGCTTTGTCTTAATCTCATATTTAATTTATTTGTTGTTTATCTTGATTATGGCATTAATGCTTATTTTATGTTTAATTTTCTTTTAGCTCTTTATACGATTGAGTTTCAGAAGCGGGGGTTGCCTCATGCTCATATAGTGTTGTTCCATATAATAATAATTTGTCCGTCCGTTATCATGCGCATATCAATGTTGAATGGTGTAATCAAACGCGTTCTATCAAGTATCTTTTCAAGTACATCACAAAAGGTACTGATTACATCAGGGCTATTGTTGAAAATGATATTGATGGTCTACAAGTTGTTGGGAATCCCCCGGCCGATGATGAGGTTAATTTTTTTTTGAATTGCGGTTTGGCTTATTCTTTTTCTAATTCCTAAATGTTTTATTGCTGATATTTATTATCTATTTTTCGTGTGGCTTATTTGATGAATATTTTTATAATTAATGTAGGTATATCTCTGCATGTGAGGCTTAAACGTGTTTCTGTCGGGAAGACAAAGTTCATTGCTTGGATGCAAGAAAATGAGAAATATGGGGTTTCCTGTGGAGCCGATGATCTGACCTACGCAAATTTTCCAACAAGGTTTGTTTGGAATTTGGCTAATACGGAGTGGAAGCCGCGTCAGCAAGGATTTGCAATTGGTCAGGTTACTTATGTCCCAAAATCTACCGGTGAGATTTATTATTTGTGGGTACTAATAAATATTGTCAAAGGATTAACTTCCTTTGAGGCAATCAGAACCGTTAATAAGGTTGTCTACTCTACATTCCAAGACACATGTTTTGCGATGGGTCTTTTGGACGATGATAAAGAGTACATTTGTGCTATAGAGGAAGCAGGCGTGTGGGGAACAAGGAAGTATTTACGTAAGTTGTTTGCTATAATGCTAGCGTCCAAGAGTGTTGATGCCACGGAGGGTCTGGGAGGCCACTTATGTGATAGGGCATTTCCAAAAATATCACTTTTTAAGTTTTTTTTTCAAAAATACCACTTTAAAGTTTTTTTTCCAAAAACACCACCTTTTTTCCAAAGTTCCAAAAATACCACTTTTTAAAAAATTCATTTTTAACATTCAAAACTAAACCCTAAACCCCAAACCCAAACCCTACCCCCTAAAACTATACCCTAATTTTGGAATAGTTAACCCAAACCCAAAAAAATTAAATTCTAAACCTTAAAAATCAACTTTTAAAAAAGTGGTATTTTTGAAACTTTGAAAAAAAAGTGGTATTTTTAGAAAAAAAACTTTAAAGAGTGGTATATGAGGGAATTCTCTATGTGATATTGTTTGAAGATATATTACCAAGACGACGAAAAAAAACTGGAAATCCACGTAAGTGTGTTTTCTTTAATTTTTAATTTTTAATTTTTTTTTGTTAGTCGTTTTGTATAAATTTATTGAGTTCGTTTTTATTTATATATAGTGTAGGTTATATGCTAACAAAGGATCAAATTGTTGCATTGGCTTTGGGAAAAATTGATAAATTGTTGTGTAACCATGGAACTTCACTTGTTGGTTTTACAACTATGCCGGAATATGATATTACTATCATGGGTAAGGTTAAGACCCATTTTATACATGAAGAGACCAGTTACAACAAAGATGAGCTAAGATTAAAGCATATTGAGTGGCTTGCCCAAATTACTCCTGAGCAAAAAATAATCTACGATGAGATCTTGGATGTTGTTTGTCGTAATGTTGGCGGCATGTTTTTCGTTTACGGGTTTGGTGGTACCGGCAAAACGTTTATATGGAGTATTTTGGGCGTTGTGCTTAGTTCAAAAGGTAGCATAGTTTTGAATGTTGCCTCAAGTGGAATCGCTGCGTTATTGTTACAAGGTGGTAGAACGGCGCGTTCAAGGTTTGGTATTCCTATCGCCCTCAACGAATCTTCTTTATGTAATATCGAAGCTGGCTCTATGAAAGCTGAGTTAATTGCCGCTGCCGGTCATATAATTTGGGACGAGGCTCCTATGATGAGTAAGCATTATTTTGAGGCTGTGGATAGGACATTGCGTGATATACTAAAATCTAATGCACCGTTTGGCGGTAAGGTTATTGTGTTTGGTGGTGATTTTAGGCAGGTTTTACCTGTGACGCCCGTGAACCATTTTTTTAGTAAAATGGAGGGGCTGTCGATCGACACACCTAGTGTCTGTCGATCGACAGGTGCTCGAATTGGTTGGTTTTCTGGTTCGATTTAAGTCGTTCAATTGGACCGGGCCGGTTTGGGTAAACCCTAGGGCTTCGTATTTAAGAGTTTTTGGCCGCATTTGAGCGAACCAAAGTCCCAAAAATCAGAAACAGAGAGTTTGAGAGGAGTTTCTCTTGTTCCTGATAGTTTGTGATTAGGGTTTCGTTCTTGATCGATTTGAGGTGGAATTTCGTGGTGGTTGTTGCTGAATTCGTGTCTAGCCTCAATTCTACCAGAATCTAACCGAAAATCTAAGGTGAGTGCGTGACCATGGCTTCTGGGCCGGTGGATTCGTTAGGGTTGTATGGTGGTAGGTTAAAACTAGTTGATTGTGATGATTGATGTTGTTTCTGTGTGTTTTGTGGTGTATGGATTGTTGGATGGTGTTTGTTGTGCAGGTTTCGTGTTATCGCAGAGGAGGAATCGATCCGAGAGGATAATTGATCGATCTCCTATGAATCTGCGACGACCTGTCGATCGACAGCCCTAGGGTGTGTCGATCGACAGGGTCACACGAGGCTGTCGATCGACACCTAGAGGTTGTGTCGATCGATAGGTGATCGAGGAGCTGTCGATCGACACCTAGAGGTTGTGTCGATCGACAGGGTCCAGTTGAGCTGTCGATCGACAGGCACCGTGGGTGTGTCGATCGACAGGTGTGAACAGGGCTGTCGATCGACACCTAGTGGTAGTGTCGATCGACAGGCTGCCTGTTGGGCTGTGGTTGAGCCGTGTTGTTGTGTTTGTTTTGTGTATTGTTTGATGCGTGTTTGCCTGAGCGGATCCATCGCGTCTGTGTGCGCAGTCGTAGATGGGAGGACCGTCTCACTGGGTATTTGTGATAATACTCACGCATCTCTTTTAACCATGTGGTGCAGGTAAAGGCAAATTGTGATCGTGGAATCATGGCAACGAAGAGGGAGATGATCTAGGGTCTCGGTTTAATGTTGTTGTGTGGTTGTATTGCTTTTCATTTCTGTTTTAGAACTCCGCTAGGTTGCTGGTTTTATTGTATTGGAATTTGAGTTGAACTGGTTTAGTAATTTAATGGAAATTGCATGTTTGGTTTTAGTGTGTTATCCGCTGGTTGCTTGTTTGTGTGGCTTGGTTGTGGAGGACGTGCATTTATGGGAATGCTAGTCTGAGACTAAGAGCTTATTGTTTTAAAAAAAAAAAAAAAACGGGTCGGGTCGTTTCAGTTTGGTATCAGAGCCCTTACGGTTTTAGGACGGGCTAGAACTGCTAGGATTGAAATTTGGTAAATTGCAATTCTGTGAGTTTGGGGGTTCTAGATCATCTTCCTTCGAGCCTTCAAAGAGATTCCACGGTAAGTGTTGATTGTTGTGTTTTGAGTCTTTCTAGTGCTTAGTTAGGCTGCTTGTGAATGCAGTGAGATGGCTAGAGCTACTAGAGGACGTGGTCATGGGGGCCGAGGCCGGGGTCGCGGACTCGTGGAGGAGCCAGTGGTTAGTGAGGTTCAGAGTTCCGCGCATGGGCCTGCGGCAGGTCAGCAGTCGGTTCATGATGGGCAGACTGCCAGTGTGACTGCCAGTGTGGGGGCCAGTGTGGGTCCTGTAGGGGCTGGTTTGGGTCCTGTTGAGGCTGGTGGTGCTGGTGGTGCTGGTCCAGCTGTGGGTGCGGTTGCGGCCGCGGGTGTAGCCCAAGCTAGAGATGATCGTCTGGCTGACCTGCTGACACAGTTGTTGGAGCGGTTACCGGGTGCGGTGCCAGTGCAGGCTCCAGTGGTGCCACGTGTGGCAGAGGTGCAGCCGAGGGCTGCGGTTGCTGAGGAGGTTCCGTCATATATCCGTATGATGGAGCAGATGCAGAGGATCGGTACGGGTTCTTTTGCGGGTAGTGTGAAGCCTGAGGAGGCTGATGAGTGGCGGATGAGAGTGGAGCGGAACTTTCGTTCGATTAGGTGTCCCGAGGGATACAAGGTTGATTTGGCGGTCCATTATTTGGACGGTGATGCACATATCTGGTGGAGGAGTGTAGCGGCTAGGTGGGCCGGGACTGCGATGGCGTGGTCGGATTTTGTGACGGAGTTCAACTCCAAGTTCTTTCCTCAGGAGGCGTTGGATCGTTTAGAGGCGAGGTTCTTGGACTTGACTCAGGGCACGAGGTCGGTGCGGGAGTATGACGTGGAGTTTAACAGACTCCTGGGTTATGCTGGTAGGAGCTTCGAGGATGAGCAGGCTCAGGTTCGGAGGTTCTTGCGAGGACTTCGACCGGATTTACGGACTCGGTGCAGAGGCATCAGGTTCGCGAGCAGAGTGGAGTTGGTAGAGGTGTCTGCACAGATCGAGGAGGATCTGAGGGAGCAGGCTGCGATCGTGGTTCCAGCTGTTCAGCCTCGGAGGCCTCAGCAGCAGCAGGTGCAGCAGGCAGGTCCTGGCAAAGGCGGCAAGCCTGCGCAAGGACAGAAGAGGAGGTGGGAAGGTACTTCGGGATCGGGCCAAGGTGGCCGAGGCTGTTACATTTGTGGGAGTCTAGACCACCAGAGGGCGAGTTGCCCGAAGCGGAGTGAGGTTCGAGGAGTTCGGACGTGCTATCAGTGTGGGGAGTCGGGGCACATCAGACCGAACTGTCCGAAGTTGCAGCCGTTGGCAGTGGCAGTGGTCCAGCCAGTAGCTCAGTATGGGCCGGTGCAGCCTTTGGATCAGATCGCGGCGATGGAGCGTCCGCCGGCGATTGCAGCGCCGGGAGAACCGAGCTCTAGACCGATCACGGGTAACTTTCTAATTCAGACTTTGTAAATTCAGTAGTGTAGAATTGCTTAGTGCTTGTGTTAGATTGTTTGCCTGTGATAGAAAGTTAGGTTGCTTAGCACTTGGGAATTGTGTAGGGACCTTGTTCGTAGGTGGGTGTGAATCCCATGTGTTGTTTGATTCTGGAGCATCTAATTGCTTCATTACTCCGGACCATGCCGAGAGAAGTGGTATCCGGAGTGACACTGGTGAGCGGACTGGACCGGTTATGGTTGCTGGAGGTGAATTTCTAGCTACGCATGGCCGGGCGAAGGAGGTGGATATTCTGGTAGCGGGAGAGTTGATGCCAGCTGACTTAGTGATTAGTCCGGTGGAACTGTACGATGTTATCCTTGGTATGGATTGGTTGAATCGGTACAGAGTCCATCTGGATTGTCATCGGGGTCGAGTGGTATTTGAACGTGAAGGTGGCAGGTTGGTTTATCAAGGAGTGAGACCGACTTCAGGTAGTCTTGTGATCTCCCTTGTTCAAGCTGAGGCGATGATTGAGAGGGGTTGCGAGGCTTACTTGGCCACGATTGTAATGCCGGAAGCTGTTGGTGGGGTTGCTGTGAGAGATATTCGGGTCGCTCGGGATTTTGAAGATGTCTTTCGGTCGTTGCAAGGATTACCGCCATCTCGGTCGGATCCTTTCACGATTGAGTTAGAACCCGGAACGACGCCGTTGTCTAAGGCGCCTTACCGAATGGCTCCAGCAGAGTTAGCAGAATTGAAGAAGCAGTTAGAGGATTTATTGGAGAAGGGGTTTATTCGACCAAGTACTTCACCGTGGGGAGCACCGGTTTTGTTTGTGAAGAAGAAAGATGGTAGTTTCCGGTTGGCTTTCAGGACTCGGTATGGGCATTTTGAGTTTGTAGTGATGCCATTCGGGTTGACGAATGCACCTGCGGCGTTTATGAGGTTGATGAACGGGGTTTTCCAGGAGTATCTGGATGAGTTTGTAATCATTTTCATCGATGATATTCTGGTTTACTCGAAGAGTCAGGAGGAACATGAGGTTCATTTGAGGAGAGTTCTGGAGAAGTTGCGGGAACAGAAGCTGTTTGCGAAGTTGAGTAAGTGCAGTTTCTGGCAGAGAGAGATGGGATTTTTAGGTCACATTGTTTCTGCAGAAGGGGTTTCTGTGGATCCGGCAAAGATCGAGTCTATCCGAGATTGGCCTAGGCCGAGGAATGCAACTGAGATCAGGAGTTTTCTTGGGTTGGCAGGCTATTATCGGAGATTCGTCAAGGGTTTTGCGAGTATGGCTCAGTCTATGACGAAGCTGACGGGAAAGGATGTTCCTTTTGTGTGGTCGGCTGAGTGTGAGTTGAGTTTCGCGAAGCTGAAGACGATGTTGACTAGTACACCAGTACTGGCGTTACCTGAACCGGGTGAGCCTTATGTGGTGTACACAGATGCTTCGGGAGTTGGTTTGGGTTGTGTGTTGATGCAGCAGGGTAAGGTGATTGCTTATGCTTCAAGGCAGTTGAGGAAGCACGAGGGCAATTATCCTGTTCATGACTTAGAGCTGGCTGCAGTGATCTTCGCGTTGAAAATCTGGAGGTCTTACTTGTATGGTGGCAGAGTTCAGGTGTTCACTGATCATCATAATCTGAAGTACATTTTTACTCAGCAGAATTTAAATGTACGACAGAGGCGATGGTCAGAATTGTTGGCTGATTACGACTTGGACATTGTTTACCATCCGGGTAAGGCTAACACTGTAGCAGATGCTCTTAGTCGGAGAAGGTATGATTCATCTCAGGAGCGGGATGTGGAGAATCTGGTGAGTGTGCTTAGTACTTTGAGGTTATGTGTTACTTCAGAGGAACCGTTGGGGTTAGCGGCGGCAGATCAGGCGGATCTATTGAGCAGGATCCGAGTAGCTCAGGAGCAGGATCCGGTGTTGTTAGGTCTCTCCAAGGCTACTGGTTCCGAATATCAGGTTTCTGCTAACGGGACTATCTTAGTGCATGGACGAGTCTGTGTTCCTAAGGATGAGGACTTGAGGCAGGAAATTCTGAGAGAAGCTCATGCGAGTAAGTTTTCGATTCATCCGGGAGCGACTAAGATGTATAGGGATCTGAAGAGGTACTATCATTGGGTCGGGATGAAGAGAGATGTGGCAGATTGGGTTGCAGCTTGCAATGTGTGTCAGTTGGTGAAGGCTGAGCACCAAGTTCCTAGTGGCTTATTGCAGAGTCTACCCATTCCAGAGTGGAAGTGGGACATGATCACTATGGATTTCGTGGTAGGGTTGCCGGTTTCTCGGACCTATGACGCGATTTGGGTGATTGTGGATCGTCTGACTAAGTCAGCACATTTTCTGGCCATTAAGAAGACAGACGGAGCGGAGGTCTTGGCTAAGAAGTATGTGAAGGAAATTGTGAGGTTGCATGGAGTGCCAGCGAGTATTGTGTCGGATCGAGATCCGAGGTTTGCGTCAGTGTTCTGGAGAGCTTTTCAAGCTGAGATGGGCACTAAGGTGCACATGAGTACAGCTTATCATCCGCAGACGGATGGGCAGTCCGAAAGGACGATTCAGACACTGGAAGATCTGTTGAGGATGTGCGTGCTAGATTGGGGTGGTCATTGGGCGGATCACTTGAGTTTGGTGGAGTTCGCATATAACAACAGTTTTCAGGCGAGTATCGGAATGGCTCCTTTTGAGGCGTTGTATGGGAGGCCATGTCGTACTCCGCTATGTTTTACCCAAGTGGGGGAGAGGAGCATCTTTGGGGCTGATTTTGTTCAGGAGACGACGGAGAAGATCCGTGTTGTGAAGCTGAACATGAAAGAAGCTCAGGATCGGCAGAAGAGTTATGCCGATAGGAGAAGGAAAGAGTTGGAGTTTGCAGTCGGAGATCGAGTGTATCTCAAGATGGCGATGATGCGGGGTCTGAACAGGTCCATATCCGAGGATAAGCTGAGTACGAGGTACATGGGTCCGTTCCGGGTTGTGGAACGTGTGGGACCAGTTGCTTATCGGTTGGAGCTGCCTCCGATTATGGAGAAATTCCATGATGTGTTTCACGTTTCGAAACTCAGGAGATGCTTGCATGCTTCTGAGGAGGTAGCAGTGACGATTCCTGCAGATCTTCAGCCAAATCTGACTGTTGGGATGAGGCCGGTTAGGATTCTTGAGAGAAGTATCAAGGTTCTGCGCCGGAAGAGAGTGCCGTTGTTGAGAGTCTTGTGGGACTGTGACGGTATTCAGGAGGAGACTTGGGAACCAGAGGCAAAGATGAAAACGAAGTTCAAGAAGTGGTTCGAGAAGCAAGCAGAAGAGTGAATTCGTTTTTCTTTGTGGTTTCCAGTTTCAGTGTTGGTTGTGGATTTTTGTATTTTCATTAAAGTTGTAATGATTATGACATTTTTCCAGTGAATAAGAAAGTGTTTTTCTTATGTGTTTGACTTGAGAGTCATGTGTTTGTGGTTAGAGAACCCCGGAATGGAAGTTTTATTGCGGATAGAACTTGCCAGTTTCGGTGGAGACTCTAGCGGTTTGTGTGTGTGTGTGTGAGAGAGTCTCGGAATAGAAGTTTTACGGTGGTTAGAACTGTCTAGTTCCGGGTAGACTCTGCGGGGACATCCGGGGTGAGGGATGGTCCGGGTGATCTGTGATGATCACGTTTGTGATGGTATTCCGGGAGGGGAATATCATGTGAAGACCTTAGGAGGTAGTTCCGGTCAGAGGTGCATTATAGACGTTAGGAATTGATTGCGTAGCTCAGAGTTAGACCTCGGTCTTTCTTGGCAGATCTTGAGAGATGCGTCTCTCCGGGGGACAGTGGGTTCCCTGCATACCGATCGATCGTCAGGACTGCGCGGACTGAGATCGTGAGGGTATGGGGATGGTTTTGGAGGTTGCGACCTCTGGCAGATCTTTGCATACCGAGAGCTTGATAGACTGTGTGTCTTGATGGATTGAGGTGTGTGGAGATGGTTGAGTATCGAACACCGTCAGGACTGCGCGGACTGAGGTGGGTTGATACTAGACACCTAGAGCTGAGGGGTGACGATCCCGAAGCTAGATGGTGGTTATGAGCTATGGGCAATCAATGTCTGAGACGGGTCTATATGCATAGGACGGATGTGAACCTCGGGAAGGTCTGGGAGATGTAGTCTCCGGTGTTGCTGGCGGGTTAGGCCAGGGTAGATTGGTGGGTAGTGTTAGAGGATTCGAGGACGAATCCAGTGTTAGTGGGGGAGAATTGTGACGCCCGTGAACCATTTTTTTAGTAAAATGGAGGGGCTGTCGATCGACACACCTAGTGTCTGTCGATCGACAGGTGCTCGAATTGGTTGGTTTTCTGGTTCGATTTAAGTCGTTCAATTGGACCGGGCCGGTTTGGGTAAACCCTAGGGCTTCGTATTTAAGAGTTTTTGGCCGCATTTGAGCGAACCAAAGTCCCAAAAATCAGAAACAGAGAGTTTGAGAGGAGTTTCTCTTGTTCCTGATAGTTTGTGATTAGGGTTTCGTTCTTGATCGATTTGAGGTGGAATTTCGTGGTGGTTGTTGCTGAATTCGTGTCTAGCCTCAATTCTACCAGAATCTAACCGAAAATCTAAGGTGAGTGCGTGACCATGGCTTCTGGGCCGGTGGATTCGTTAGGGTTGTATGGTGGTAGGTTAAAACTAGTTGATTGTGATGATTGATGTTGTTTCTGTGTGTTTTGTGGTGTATGGATTGTTGGATGGTGTTTGTTGTGCAGGTTTCGTGTTATCGCAGAGGAGGAATCGATCCGAGAGGATAATTGATCGATCTCCTATGAATCTGCGACGACCTGTCGATCGACAGCCCTAGGGTGTGTCGATCGACAGGGTCACACGAGGCTGTCGATCGACACCTAGAGGTTGTGTCGATCGATAGGTGATCGAGGAGCTGTCGATCGACACCTAGAGGTTGTGTCGATCGACAGGGTCCAGTTGAGCTGTCGATCGACAGGCACCGTGGGTGTGTCGATCGACAGGTGTGAACAGGGCTGTCGATCGACACCTAGTGGTAGTGTCGATCGACAGGCTGCCTGTTGGGCTGTGGTTGAGCCGTGTTGTTGTGTTTGTTTTGTGTATTGTTTGATGCGTGTTTGCCTGAGCGGATCCATCGCGTCTGTGTGCGCAGTCGTAGATGGGAGGACCGTCTCACTGGGTATTTGTGATAATACTCACGCATCTCTTTTAACCATGTGGTGCAGGTAAAGGCAAATTGTGATCGTGGAATCATGGCAACGAAGAGGGAGATGATCTAGGGTCTCGGTTTAATGTTGCTGTGTGGTTGTATTGCTTTTCATTTCTGTTTTAGAACTCCGCTAGGTTGCTGGTTTTATTGTATTGGAATTTGAGTTGAACTGGTTTAGTAATTTAATGGAAATTGCATGTTTGGTTTTAGTGTGTTATCCGCTGGTTGCTTGTTTGTGTGGCTTGGTTGTGGAGGACGTGCATTTATGGGAATGCTAGTCTGAGACTAAGAGCTTATTGTTTTAAAAAAAAAAAAAAAACGGGTCGGGTCGTTTCATTACCTATAGTCCAAGATGTCGGTAGGGTCGAGACAGTTTTGGCCACTTTAAATTCGTCTTCTTTATGGTCTCGGTGTAAGGTGTTAAGACTTACAAAAAATATGCGTCTTCACAAAGGTGGTTTGAGTGTTCGGGATGCTTTAGATTTGGAGATTTTTTCCAAATGGATATTGGAAATTGGTAATGGCTCAATAAATATGTCTGATGATGGGGTTTCTAAGATCGACATACCTGATGATTTATTGATTAGCGAATGTGATCATCTAATCGAGGCCATCGTAGACGCTGTATATGGCAATACTTTCGCATCGCAGAGGACTACAGGGTATTTCCAGAGTAGGGCGATACTGAGTCCATGGAATCATGACGTTGATAGGATTAACCAATATATGCTAGAGAAAGTACATGGTAATGATCATAAATTTTTCATTTGCTTTATATGTTATATATTTTAAATTTGTTTAGAAATTTTCTTTTTGTCTTTGAAGGGGAAGATACCGTTTATCTTAGTTCTGATAGTATAGAGCCATCGGATACCAGCTATAATGATGATATCCTCTATTCTCAAGAGTTTTTGAATAACATAAATGTATCTGGGTTGCCTCATCATGAGTTGCATCTGAAGGTTTGTACACCTATGATGCTGCTTAGAAATATTGATCTAAAGGGTGGTTTGTGTATCGGCACCAGACTTCTAGTAACAAGAACGACGAGTCGTGTTATTGAGGGTCGTATTATTACCGGTAGTATGATTGGTGAGATAGTTCTCATTCCTCGCATGTTCATTTCCCCGCCTGATGCAAAATTTCCTTTCCGTATGAGGCGTCGACAATTACCTCTGACGGTGGCGTTTGCAATGAGCATCAACAAAAGTCAGGGTCAAACTCTTGAACGGGTGGTGTGTATTTTCCTAAAACTGTTTTCTCACATGGGCAGCTCTACGTGGCCCTCTCCAGGGTTACTTCTAGAAAAGGCTTGAAGGTATTGATAACGGACAAGGATGGCAAGCCAATCAAGAAAACAATGAATGTTGTTTACCGTGAGATTTTCCAAAATATCTAAAATAATAGTCTTCTAAAGCTATGGGTTTTTTTTTTGGATTGTGTTCTTTTCGTGTTGGGTTTGTTGGATTTATCAGTTTCGGAACTTGGTTGGGCATGTTGAAATTTCGTATTTATTATATTCGTTTTACTTTAATTCTCTACCATTGAATATTTCCTATTAGATTGGCATTCGCAATCTAACATTCGCACTGCATCTATCCAGTTACTATATTGGTTGGTGTTTTAGTGTGTTGTTCTTCGATTTTGTATTAATTATATTTTGGAAGTATTAATTAACTCAACGTTATGTCTACTGATAATAATAAAATTATGAGTTACTTTTTATTTGATATCATCCATAGAAATATATTTGACATACGAATGGAAAACATGCAATTGTGATATGTTCACTCTTGATTTATCATCTTCGTCCTATTTTTCCTGCATATGTTCATAATATGTTAGTTTTACATATTAGTAAATTATTTATTAACAAATGTATTCGTATTCTTTGTAGATATTCTCAAAAGTTATAATATCTCATACGAGTTAATTATTTACCTAAAACTTATAAATATAGTATAAATACATGTACATATACTTCACCTAAATTGTAGTTGGCTTAGTAATGCAAGTCTCTTACATTCAATAGTAACTTTAATATGGCCCATCTACTTTCCGCTGCTATTCATCGAACATATGATAAGCTTTTGGTTCGTGTTTCTGACTTGGCTCCAACCAAGTTGGTTTGGAAGCTAGAGGCAAAAGTGTTACGTATATTTAAGCAATGTAATCCATGTGGTGGATCTCTTGATTTTATAATCTGTGATGAGAAGGTATTTATCTTTTTTACCTGAATTGTTGCTATTTTTCTCTTTCTACCGAATGTTGTGATGAACAAAATATACGGTTTATAATAATCTTTCTGTATATAGGGTCAAAAAGTTCAACTTTCAATTGATATGGATTTGGTGGTTCCTGCGTTGTATCTCCGTGTTTTGCTAAATGATGTCAAAGGTCCGACATGTTTTGAGGATATCCGTACCGTTCATGGTGTTATTCATCCGTCTTTTAGACAGGCATGTGCCGTCTTAGGGCTAACTATTGATCCTGACCACTACGCTCATGCAATCATCGAGGTCTTTGGGTGGTCCAATCCACGTGCTATGCATAATTTTTTGGAACGTATGCTCGGAGCCGACGAATTCGGTAGAATTGTCCGTGTTGCTTATCGCATGTTATTCCAATAAATTGTTTAATTGGTTTTTGGATTTTTTTTGGGTTAAATTATGCATTTGTTTCTTTTTATAATTTTATTATTTCAATGAATTTTTTATGATATGAGCAATCCTCTCATGTATATCTAATTTCTTCTAGGTACGAACGAAATTATGATACCATCATATTTATAATCAGAACTCACGACGAATATTCGTTTATCTATTTATAAATTTTTTAAAAATAAAGCAACTTAACTTATATTACAACTACTTTAGAAATCAAAAAAGCTTAATTTCCTTATTTTGTAATAAAACATATATGTTGATAATACCAAATATGAAAATTTTCGTATATCTTATAGCTTTTGTGTACATCTTTTGCTAATATTTTTTATTCGTATCTTACTTTGTATATCTTTTGTATATATATTTAGTTATATGTGTATATTGTATCAATTAGTATCATATGGAAATATTCTATCTTTTTGGTATTCTGTTAATCATATTGTGTGAAGAAAATATGCAAATCTAGGATATTCTTTTTTTTATGGGTTGGATCATCGTTTCCTTTTGCGAATTATTTATTTACTTATTATGATTTTATAAATGTTTCTATATGGTAAAGATTATTTTTGTTAATTTAACGATTTAGATAAGCCATGTTTAACCTAATTTACGAATATATAGATAGATATATATATATATATATGTATATTTATATATTGTCCTCATTATAAACAAATTAATCCTCATGTTCGTTATTCTTTAGATAAGAGTTCCTTGTGTAGAGAGGTACAAACATATACAACTTTTTTGTCCATATGCTTGATCGTGCTCTGAATTGTTATTTGTTTTATATTATAAATTGCTAAGAAACTATTTGGTTGTATGCTTCCCAGAAGTTTTTAACGTCATCTTAATGTCATCAAGCCTATCGAATGGTGATCAATTTGATGATAGTTATGGTACATTGTTGTATTTTTAAATAAATTTCATCAAAATACCTTCAAGTCTTATACATTCAATTCTTATATTTGTTATTCTTTAGTTTTCACTTTACCATAGGTGATTTGGTGCGTTTTGGACGTATACAATAACCAACAAACGATGTTCTATCTTTCCATCTACCTATTCCTAGGTTAGTTGAGTATACTGATGGTGGCCTCATTAGTGATATAATACCATGTGTCGTTACAAAAAAAACTCACTTCATATGTTGGTTAGAATACAATAAACAATTTTCAAATACATTGACTTATATCAAGTTTGGTTCTAGGTTTAAATGGAATCCTACTGAGTCGCAGTGGATACCTAGAGATATGAATAGCCATAGTTGTAGGTTAGTTAATGTTCCTATCTCAGCTGGTGATGCTTATTACCTAGGAGTCCTCCTTAATGTTAGTAGAGCTCCAACGTGTTTCGAGGATATTAGGACTGTCCAAGGCATAGTTTATTCTACGTACAAGGATGCATGTTATTCTTTAGGTTTGATTGATCTAGATGATGAGTATGTTGATACACTCATTATTTCTACTTGGTGGACTATTCACGATGTATTCGGTAATTTCAAAAGCGTGATGGCTCCTCATCTTGGTGCTGATGAATGTGACGAGATTATCACAAGGGCTAGGTGTGCCATGGGTCTTGACGACTAATAATTTGTAGTTATTCGTGATCCATTGATTTTGTAGATGGTTTTGGTTTTTATTTTTCCTCATGGTCCGCTATTACATAGTTATTGATTTTTCTGATTTTTTTAGTTTGGTTATATGCTCATCGTCTCTATGATATGCAAAAATGTACTACTAAGTTTTTGTTTTTAAAACCATTATGAAGATTATGACAATACCATCGCCTCGATTCAATGTTTTTGGTTGTTTCTTTTGAGGTTATTGATATGTATAAATCAGCAATGTCATACCACGTCTAACATCAATCCATTCGATTAGTCTTTCAATGAGATTCCTAACTTTTGCCAAAAGTGGGATCGATACATGCATTGGTTATGTCTAAATAAATAAGTTTTTTTAATATTTCGAAATCTAATAGATTATATATCTCAATTGTATTTGATAATATAAAACTAAGATTTAAGAATATAATAATTATAAAACATTATTGATTTTGCATAACTATCATCAAAGTTCATGTCTCCAAGAACTTTAAAATGTTTTCAAATTTTTATTTTTAATATTATGAATATTTTAGAGAAATCATTATTATGAAAATATATTAATCATTGTTCTAGAACGCACATTTTTTGTATTTTTAATATTATGAATATTTTAGAGAAATCATTATGAAAATATATTAATCGTTGATTTAGAACGCACCTTTTCGTATTCTTTTTCATAAATGGAAAAAACATCTCATTGTTATATATACCATCATAATCTAGGATTCTCCTATATATTATTCGATATTCTCTCTAAAATATAGTAGATCTAAGATTTTTACAATTTAATAGTCTTCGATGGCTATGCTTTCACAACACACCGTTTCAGAACTTCACCGTCACATAACCGGTTAGAGAATCAGGGTTAAAGTTTTGAGGAAGTGGTACGGGTACGATGGAAATTCCGGCTAAACTCTTGAACTTATCTATCTATTATGTTTTTATTTTGGTTTTATCTATCTATTATGTTTTCCTGAGTGGTGGTTTATATGTAATTGTGTTTATGTTAAATAAGCAACACACGGATTAAGTGCATTGCTTCGGGAGATAAAGCTCAAGAGATAAAGGACGCTTTCGACAATGCCCTGTCTAACCAAATTGATGTGTGCATCTTGCGGTGGTGGAAGATTAATATATTTACTGGTATTAGACAATGAGGAACAATTTTTATCGAATCCTGAGCAAAATCGCAAGTAACGAAACACAGAAACAGTAACGAATGCTAATCATTGAAGGGTAAATCAATAGCGAGATTTGTGGATTTTGTTTAGAGGAAAACAAAGAAAGCACTTACACGTCCCTTACCTTTGCTTTTTAATCTGAGAATTGAAATAAAATAAAAAACATAAGGAAATCAATATAGTGAATCTCAGAATCGGGAATGTGTGGGATTAAGATTATCACCTTTCATCATTGTTCTTTCTATTCGGCTTTGATTTCACCACCTTCCATCTGGCCAGATCACATGAACCAAAAGAAATTAGCCTGATTTTTGAATTACAATAACATGTTGCCTAGATCCAGCCTCTGAAGGGAAGCTCCGCCTAGTACCTACAAGAAATCGAATTCGATTTACCCAAAACCTCACAAAATTGAACCACATAACAAAAATTGAAAGAAATCAGTAACTGACGATTTCTTAGCTTGTTCGAGAGCTCGAGCGTGACCGAAATGGAAGAGATCGTAGATCCCATCTGCGTAGACACGGACTGGAGTATTATCAGCCGGAGGCGAATTCTCGGTGACGGAGGTGGTTAAGGCGGTGGAACGATCGTCGCCGTTTATCTCGCCGGAGAAGTTAGTCATGTTTCTTCTCCGGTATTATCAGGTTTGATTGGCGGAGAAGAAAACAATATTATTAGGTTTTTGACAAAATCGTAATCTTTAAGTTTTTAATTTGATCCGCGTCCCATAACCGGGTCAACATTTTAGATCCGCGTGTTTTTAACGTGTTTGGAGACACATATAACTTTATCCCTGGATAACTCCACTATCTAGGATCTGAATACGATTTTCTCTCTGATTTTTCAAAGAAACCGGGTGAAACAACGGATCTGTTTGGCTCGAATACGACTTAAACGGCTCAAAAGCTGAGCTTTTTCAGTGCAAAATACACCAATTCTCAATTTCATTTGAAATTGGTTTTCAAGTAAATCTCAATGGCTCAGGTGTAAATAAGTTCAAAACCATGTCTACTCCTCAAAACTTGATTCCCAATTAATAGTATAGATCATGGATTTTTAACTTAAACTCTAAACTAAAATCATTTTTATGATGTGATCGTGGTTATAATTTTTTTCTCTATGAAGAACTAAACGTTAGAGGACACAACATGAAGACAATAACAAAAGAAAAATATAAATTTGTGTGCATAGATCTTCATCTTAGGAATTTCTTTTTTAATGATATTAGGTATTTTATTTTTAGTTAAAGCTTAAAAGCTAACTCTGATAAATTAATATAATGTTACAAAACTAATAACAATGCAATATTACATAATATGTTATTTAATCTATCTAGATATGTCATGTCATTCCACCGTACATTTGCTTACACTTGAATGATATTCTTCCTTAGAATCTTCTTCCTTTAACTCTATGGACAACATTTGAAACAAAATCCGGTTATAAATTTACCATTTCATAATCATTTGTGCATACTTCAGAATTGAGGAAATAGCTACTTTTTATGCTACTTCTGAGATGTTAAACGCTCGTAAAGTTCCAGGTTTATGAACTATAGACCAAACAAAATGCGTGTGTAAGCCTCTCTTTATGTAGTCTTGTCACCGTACATTTGTTTACTCTTTTAGTGATATTCTTCATTAGCCTCTTCTTCCTTAACTATACGAACAACATGTATATAATATTCTAAATCCTAACATGGGAGTAAATTTACGTAAACAATAGAAATAGCTCCTAAACTCTAGCGTAAAAACCTAGATCCAACTTCAAACACGTAAGATTTGATAATTTGAAGTATCCCTACACCATAAAAGTTTTAATAACTTTCAGTAATCACAATTCATAATTAGACAATCCAAAAACTTTGATATTATTTAGCAATTCTTAAGAATACACTATATATCATCGAGGTCTCGTGGCTCAGTATCTCTCTGCCAAACGGCACCGTTCCACCCACCATTCTTTCTCTCATGTTCTTCGAGGTCTCCTGGCTCACTTTTCCACTCCACAAGTGTATCTTCTTCTTCTCTTACCGAAGCTCAACCGATCGTTTCAAAACTTCGTCGCTAACCTCAGACAATCACTATCACTTACTAAAACAACTTTGGTTTTAGATAATCTCAGAAGAAACACAACTAAACATGAGGAAAACTACTTTGGATTGTGAAATATTTACTCAGCAAATTTACCCTAAGTTTGTCTTCCAAGTTCGAAAAGGTACCAGTTTCCTTTAATGTGTCAAAGTGTAAAAGGTAGCTACTTTAGATGATTTTCTAGGTTTATGAAAAGCATACCAAACAAAATACAAAACTCTTTTACCAAAACCACTGAAGTATAAAGAAACAGAATACTTAATGGAGTATCAAACATATTCAAACCATACGTTTTTCAAACCCTAAGGTTATGTATGTTTCATGCAAAAACACACTTCTATGTTCCATGACAACAATAGATATTCTATTCAAAATTTAATAGTACGGAACATACTTCTATATTCTTTCATCGATAGATGCCCCATTGAAATTCTTTTTCCATATAACTTCAATATCAAAACATTAATCTTCGACCCATTCACAGATGGTTTAATATCTTTAACAGAAATGATAGTGTTACTTTGTTTTTTTAAGGTTTATAAAAAGGGTGATTCTAGGGTATTGTTGAATCTAAGAGCATGGGTTAACTTTATATATAGTACATGAATAAACCTAGGGCTAAGGAAATTATAAAAATAATATATAAATCTCATTAAAATAATTAGGCAAGATGAAGATGAATCTTAGAGCATCATTAATGGTGAGTTTATGATGGTGTCTTTAAATTAATAGTTTTAAAATAGATTTAGTATTGATTTAAATTTTAATTAATTAAAAATTAATCTAACTAGATGAATAGTGACACTTGGCAAAATAAATTGTGACACTCTTGTTGAAGGTTCTATAACGAGGCACTTTGACACTCTTTTCTCTCTCTCTCTTCTTTTTGCCTATAATTTATCATTTATTTAATTAAAGACTCCTACCAAAAATTCACCATTAATGATGTTCTTACAGTCGGATATTTAGCTATAAAGTTTTTGGGAAAAATGACAATTTAATATTAAAAGTACTTTTTGTTTTTTTTATAATTCCATTTTTATGGGTATGAATATATTGGAAAATCTCAGAACAAAGATACCTTACCAAAAAAGGTAAACAAATATATTAGAGATATAAACATGAACTATTTACATAATAAAATACTTTCAAACCATGTACATGGAAGATTTAACTCAAAAGTAAAGTATAAATATTTAGTAAAGCAATTAGGAAATTAGGAAAGACAAAGATGAATCTTCTGATTGAATATTTAATTTGAAAAGTATTATGGAAAATATGACAATTTAATATTTCAAATTTACTTTTTGGTTTTAATAAGCCCATTTTTATGGCTATGGATAGAAAATCTCAAGATACTTTTGAATATGGTTTTTTATCGGGGCGGATATATTTGAGAAACATTAGCACGAACCCAAACCAAAAAATAAATCATATTTATATGACAACTTTATAAAGTCCAGAAACTTTACATTTTAGAGAAAACACATTATTAGGGATATACATCATAGGTACGATAGTTTATGAATAACCAAAATCCATTGAGTAAATATTGTTGCTCGATACATTTCTTGTAAATCATACGAAATACTTAATATTTTTTTAAGTGTACGATATAGATCATTCGATCTCAAAATTCATTTAGGTAGATCGAGGTGACACCAATTATAAGAATAAAAAATTATATGAAAGACTTAATGTGACCAAATTACATCAACAACAAAACATAAAACACACTCTTTGATAAATATTAACGAAATGAATACACACAAACGAAACGATCAGCTTAAAACACAGATGAGACTGTTGACTCATCTCTACCAGATCACGACTCATGATGATTCCACGTTGCAACACTGTTGTGAACGACATACGTACACATCCTCACAAGGAAAACATATATATGAGATAACAATCACATTAGACAATTCCATAATATAAAGAATTACAACTAGATGCAATAAAGAAATAGAACCTTACCAATATACACAGAATTGATCAAGTTTGATCAATAAGAAAGAAAAAAGGATTAAGTAAAATAACACAGAGGATTAGAAAATTATGCTCATATCGATTTAATATATTAGTGCAATCAAAAATCAAAGAGAAGATTAGAAGAGTATTTAATATATAATCAAAATCTACATAAAACAATAAAGAAAATAGAGAACCAAAAATCATATCATCGACTTAACTACAAGATGAATAAATTACATACTTTGATAAGGAATTAAAAACCTATGACCAAAAAGAGAGGGAAAAAATTGTTGGAACGTTTTTTTTTAATAATATAAGGCTTTTAGGTCTTATTAAAAATATGTTGAGTGGTGAATAGAAATGTGTATTAAGCCTTTGGGCTAAATAAGAAATTGGAGTAAATAAAAGGGAAGTGTAGAAGTTTGTCCCACATCTGTTAGATGTAAAATATTCCTCTAGTATATAATAGAGGAAGCTCATGTTATAGTTTGAAAACATGGAGCTTGGGTGGAGATAAAACTCACGCGAGCCAAACCTGACTAAACCGAATCTAACCGGGAATGAGCGTGGTCTTTATTTGACACTTAGGACGTATCAGTTTTGAATTCTGATTTTATTTTTGAATTTTCATTCAATTAAATTCGGTCAAAGATGCTGTGTCCATTAATTCTGACCATAATCTCACCCATTAATTCATAAAACGTTACAAACGTTTTAGAATTTGAAATCACTCCTTAGGTTATAAATATGACATTTCTGATTACAACTCTACACACTCAGAAACAAAAATCAAAAAGAAAAGCTCTCCAGCAATCTCTCTCAAAAGTAAGTCTGTGTCTTGGGAGTATCATACGTGTTCAGTTCGTTAGGACCGTGATTTGAGTGATTGCAAATACGGTTAATTTGTGGTTGTATCCTGGGATCCTTGAATCAGTCATCTCGCTGCACTACGGGTGATTCAAAGGGATAAGGAAAGAGATTTGTCTTGCCTCCGCAACTCTCTTCTTCCCTTAGACGTCTTTCTTATCGCAGTTTATCACTGATTCGTAGTATTCCATAATTTTGGTCCTACAATCTTAACCCTTTGAAATATGGTTGTTGTTTTAATAAACATCAGACGGATTGAATTGCGATAACAAAAACTCGATAATAGAAACGTTTGTTACAAAAACTCGATAATAGAAACGTTTTCGCTGATTCTTTTCTTTTCGGGAAGAACACGTTTTGTTTAACGTTTGCAAATGTTTAAACTCTTATATTCAATATTTTTTCTTGAATTGCGATTCTGAATTATTATTGAGTAATTTGATAAATGTTTTAAATTGCGATTCTAAAACTGATTATCAAGATCGTTGTTTTCTTTATAATATAGAAAACTTACGATTATATTTGTGTATCACACTAAACGAAACTGATTCCAGTGTTTGGTTTCTGTTTTTGACAGGAAAGAAAAAATGGATCCTAAGAACTAGAATGTTTCCAATGTTGATGCTGCTCTAGCTGCGGCCAGTGCGGCTGCTAATGTCCACACCGTGAACACCAACGACGATGTGATTAGAAGCGGACTTAATAAGATGTTGGTAGACATGCAATTCGGTTCTTTTCCTTCTGTCATTGTGGGGATTCCCACTACCGGTGTGACGATGTAGGCTCCTGCCTCTGTGGCTGTTCATGCAACATCTGCGATGGTCCCTCCTACGGCGCAAACTGTAGTCACTCCTACGTATCCAATGGTGCAGATTCATAAGGGAAATTTTGATGGATTGCTTTCGGACAAGTTGGATGGAAGCTTCTTCAATATATGGCAGAAAAAGATGTATTTTTACTTGACCATGTTGAATCTTGAGAAGTACGTCAAGGAAGTGAAACCCCTTCTCTCGGCAGATAATACTGATTTTCGAGTACTTGCGAGTGGTCATGCCTGGTGTGACACCGTGAACCAATTTTGAGGAAATTGGAGGGTGTGTCGATCGACATGCTGAGTTTTGGGGCTTAAGGGCGGTTGTGCGAGAGGCTGTCGATTGACAGACAAGGTGTATGTCGATCGACAGGACCTTAATTGGTGCGTTTTTTGTTCGATTTTAATCGTTCGGTTAGACCGGGTTGGTTTGGGGGAAACCTAAGGTTTCATATTTAAGGCGTTTGGCCGCGTTCTGATCGAACCCAAGTCCCAAAATCAGTGGAAAAGAGTTGAGAGGAGTTTCTCTTGGTTCCTGAGATTTTTGTGAGACAAAGTTCGTTCTTGGTCGTTTTGGAGTAGATTTACGTAGTGGTTGTTGCTAATTTCGTTTCTAGCCTCAATTCCATCAGTTTCTATCCGAAAACCTAGGGTGAGTGCATGACCATGGCCATTCGGGTCGTTGGATCGTTAGGGATTCTTGCTGATAGGTTTGTATGCGTTGATTGATCTTGTGGTGATTGAATTGTATCGGTGCATGTTTGCTGTGGTGTTGGAATTGTTGTTTTGTGCAGGTTTTCGTACTGACGCAGAGGAGAAATCGATCCGAGAGGATCATGGTCGATTCCCAGGATTCTGCCAAAGGCCTGTCGAACGACACACACGAGGTGTGTCGAACGACAGACCAGTTCGAAGGCTGTCGAACGACACACATGAGGTGTGTCGAACGACAGTCAAGTTCAGAGGGTGTCGATCGACACCTAGTGGTAGTGTCGTATTAATAGTATGTAATCGGACCAATATACAAATATGTATGTAATCACAGTTTCAACTAAAGTATTAAATCATTTCTTTTCTTAGGATAACTATCATTATGTAAAAGTGAACAATCAAACAAAAAAATACTCACCAAACATTTGGGAAAAACAAAAAAACTCAAACTGCGCAAAGATCATTCGATTGGTTTTGTTTTCTATGACAAAACCAAGTCATTTGGTGGTGTGGACTCAGCTCCATACTGAACAAAGGGTTTTTCCTAAGTACACACAATAAGATATAATAAAGAACATAGATCATCAATGTCCATGATCCCTAGATCATCATCAATGAGTGATATGTACACACAATCTACCTTACTATAAGTTTTCGTGGATGCTAGATTTTTTACCCACGCTACGCGTGAGTTTGTTTTATCGGTTGTTGTACTGTATATTTAAGTTTGATAATATATTTAATTAGTTAGTTAGCCTTACGCATATACGAATGCAATTTTTTTTTATAAATTAAGAAGATTTTCCACTTCACAATATATCAACAATGTGGCAAATAGTTGTTGTATGAGATAATGTGTAGCCCATTAAATAGCTTTAAAACTAACATAAACAAAACTTAAATTTCTAATTTACTCTCTTACAAACAAAAATCTTACAACTGTTTTTACATCTTTTATTGTAATATTGTGATAATATTATTTTCTATAGATGAACTCATGTTTTTTTGTTCGATAAATATCAAGGGATTTTCTAACTCTCTTCCTGTAAAAATATTATTTTGCTACCTCTAAGCTTTAACCATCCACATCCATCATTAGAAATCATCCTTACAAATTAGCATGTTTGTCAAAATCACACATTTTCCCACTTTGAAGATAATAAATATTTAATTTTTGGATATATATTCTTCTAAAAGAAGATTATATGATTATTTGGCAACGAAATCACATCAAACATATTGTAATCTATAACTAAAAAATCTCATAAAACACATAGATGCTTTTTTGCACATCTTTCAGTTTATTTATTTCCACTCTTTTGTTTTTTTTAGCTCCTTTCACTTTTGTATTTCTCATATCTCTTTGACGGTGAGTCTTAAATTAGATTCAAATAATTATCATGTTCAATGCTAAACTCTTAAAGTTTCAATATTATTTTAATAACCATAATAAAGTACATATATCTTTAGAAATAATATTTTTTAAGAGAATTCATTGATCCCTATAAGATTTATAAATATGGATATCAGAACATACTTTGACTCTTTTTTCATACACATATATTTCCTAACCATTTTTAAAATATTATTTAGTCATTTTTATTTATGATATGAATAGTCAAATCAATAAAAATAAATAAATACATATACTTGACATAGCAATTACTTGATAGTTAATATGATTATCTTTTTATTCGCTTAAGTAATTATACTTTATATTTTCTAGAATATTTTAATTACTATTAACATTACTTAATTTGCTTTTCTTATTATTATTTTTTTAACGCTGTGAATAATATTTTTATAGCAAAACATTGTATGGAAGAAACCTGAAAAGATAAAAAAACTAAATTTACCATCAAACAAACCATATGAAAATTAAAATTTGGCGATTGCTTCATTAAATCTATCGTGGACCACTCTATTCAATCATATTTTTTCATTAGTTAACAATTTTATTCATTTGTAGTAAACATTTTGCTAATAGGATGATTAAAGCCTAGATGTTTACGAAATTGAATTTGGAACATGATTTCGTAGAAGTATACCAATGCTTTACATATATTCTCTTTTTGGATAGTGTAATGTCTTTTTGGCAAATTTTATTTGAAAAACATATTAAATTAGATTAAACATGCATAGCATTATTTATTTTTAACAATTTGCCATTTTTAAGGTATTTTATATTATTATTTAAAAACATACTTTATTACCGTATTTCAAAGAAACACCATAGTCACCTATATCATTTAAAATCGTAGATGTCATTAGTTTTTACATAACATTTGATTGTAAAATTTAACTTATAATAGACGGTTTTGGTCTAAGCACCAACATGAATTGATTTTTTTATCCTTCCACGTTATTGAGAAAAAATAAACAATTAAATGTAAATATATGCTAGTAATTTTCTAAACAATTAAATAAAATTTAATGTTCCAATTGT
This sequence comes from Arabis alpina, assembly GCA_900128785.1. Classification (NCBI taxonomy): domain Eukaryota; kingdom Viridiplantae; phylum Streptophyta; class Magnoliopsida; order Brassicales; family Brassicaceae; genus Arabis; species Arabis alpina. Next base: position 23,766,089 of record LT669791.1, read on the forward strand.
CTCTAAATTTTAATCATCCATGTATTATTTGAAATTTTTTTTAAAAAAAAATATTTTTTCATAAGTGGAAAAGAAGAAAATAGGAAAAAAACCAACAATTAAAAAATGAAAGTTAAAAAAAACAAAAATAAGTAAATACCTCATCAACTTTATAGCTATTTTCCAATTTTATATTAAGAAAATTTGACTTATTGTCATTTATAAAAAAATATAGAATAACTCTAAAACTAACTCTCTTTATAGAAAATTTATAGAATAACTCTCTTCATTAGGTTTAGAAAATAACTCAAAACTAAACTCTAAAACTCATGCGTTTGATTACAACTTCATCAAGGTACTAGATTAGGACCCGCATAATATACGGATATTTGATATTAAAATTGATAATTTGTGTAGTTATACCCGTATAGTTATATTCTAAATTAAAACCATGTTAATATAGTCATAAATTACGTGAGTAAGAAAATCAATAATGAGTTTAAATCTTCAAAAAGTCTTTTTGAATCATATTTGAAATCTTATATACAACATTGCTCTTATATACAAATCTTATATACAAAAAGTTTCTTATTATCTACAAAAACAAAATTAACTTAATTCATACATATTGACGTGACATGTTACTATAGGTTGATTTATCGTCTATGTGGACGCCCTCAGGAGCTTATAGCTTCAACTTTTATATAGTATAGATAAATAGATAGATTATATTTAGGATTATGTTTAGATTACTCTTTATAGAGGACCATCATTTTTTCAAAACCTCTCTCTAAAAGTTTCTCTCCACCTTCTCTCTACACCTCACACTCTTCCCTTTGCTCCGGCGACCGGTGGCCGACGGCTTCCTTAGCGCCGTCACCGGTCACTCTCCTTTATTTCGTTTGTTTACTTTGGGTTGTAGTTTAGTTTCGGTTTTGGTAAGGGAATCCTTCGAATCTGAAGAGATTTGATGGGATTAGGTATTTCGATCATAGATCTGGATCTGGGTTTTGGATTTTGATGTCAGATGCGCCGATCTATCCCGATAACGGTGCGGTTTAACTGCAAACGTTGAAGATCTCAAGTCCAATCTAGATCTGGTTCGGTCTCTCTTTCAGATCTTCTTGTTTTTGGATATATACCTCCTCTTTTTAGTTTAAGCTTTCATTGTGTCTTGTTTTCTGCTGTTTCCCGGGATTACTACATCCATAAAGCTATTTGTCTCTGTTTGGGTGGTTTGAAGGGTTTGATTTCTATCCTTGTGGTATACATTGGTGTTGGTGTTGGTTTTTGGAGTTATGTAACATGTCGATCTCCTTTGGTGATGATGAAGATGTCTTCGGGTCAGTTCTTCCCCGGCCAACAGCTCAGTTTCTTTGGTCTCCGTCCTTTCCGAATAACCATTCCTGAAGAAATTGGATTTGCACCTCAACTACTTTCCCTCATATTGGGTTGAGGTTCTCAGTGAAGATGAAACGGAGTGCTTAGGGTTATGTTCGTGTCTCTTTGTTGGTGGTCTTCTTTGTCGTGGTATCATATTGCATTGGTCTTCCTTGGTTGGCGTTATCCCTAGCCTTGTCCGTGGAGGAAAGCTGGCGGTTTTGCGGTGATTCCGGGTTATAGTTGTGTTCATCTTTTTCAAGCTTGGATTAGGTTGTATTTGTTTAGGTCCGTTGGTTTCCGATGTCTTTCTTGTTGACATCGGCTTCGTATTTCATCGTGTATCCTACCTTGTATTCCAAAAACGCATTCGACGCGGATTCAGTGGAAAAAAAGAAGATAGATAGATTATATTTTTATTATTTTTCTTTTGATTTGTACGGAGAGAATGGTAAAGTAACATTGGTGCATAAATCGTTTAAATTCCATAAACTTGCGCGTTTGCAGTGACTCACTGCGTCTAAACCAATAATAACCTTAAAAAGTAATTTTGGAGCACAAAAAGAAAAAACGCATTTTAGTATGAGATATTTACATGTAAAGGTACTTTTTGACAAAGTTATTTCAGCTAGAGGTACTTTCTTTGGTTGCCATACTTTCTTCATGGTCAATAACTATTTTATCCTTGAGAAACAATAACCTCTGATTTACTTTTATCCAACTAATAATTTACTTTACTAATGTAAATAAAAAAACAAAACAAAATTACTTTTGATTTTTTTGTTAGATCGACAGATCCCTCTTCTCTCCATCCAACCCACCAAATTCCTCTTTCTTTCTATTTGATTTGAATGATTTCATCTAATTCTTTTCGATTAGCTTTACAATGCCGACGTGTGACTGTAAATCAAAGTTTCAAAACTCGTTTCCTTCTCTTGACTCTCAGCGGAAACTATTTGCTCAAGCTTTGTAAGCTCGGTTGTTCTCTTCTAATAGCGAGGTTCCTCAAGCAACAACGACGACTCCGACACAAACAAAACGAGAGCTTTAGATTGTGGGTATAGAAAATATGTTGATTAAGCTTTGATTAGATTTAAGAATTTTATCTTTTAATGGAAGCGTGAATTTTTTGTTCATCTTTATGTTGATTAAATCCTTTCTTTTGTTCATCTTTCTATAGTATTTGGTGAAATACCTTTGATGGGGTTTGGATTACAGCAACCGGTTCGAGTTTCGTATACTTAGACGATGAGGAAAATTCAATTGTTTTGCCTTTTTTCCTTTTTGCATAATGGTAGATGCAAAGTTTCAGAAGTTTTTGTGATGTATTTTTGCTAATCATGCTGCTATAATCTTGTATGGCGAGCCCTTTCAACTAATTCTCCTTGAGCTTTTGTGGAGAATTTTGGGTACTCTTCGACTTGTTTTTTCTTTGTTTTTTGTTCAGTTTTGCTTCCGCTCTCTTTTTCATCTCTATCTCCTTGTTATGTAGTTGTTTTATCTTTGGCCTACAATAAACAACATCATCGACACATCATCGACACTTACCCTGAGAGCAATTTTGAAATATAGATTAAATAGTGGATAAAGAATTCTTGTGCCAATTATTTCATATTTTTTGCCTAGCAAGTGTAAGCATTCTTAATTATTGCTTCTTAGATTATCCCCAATCCTTTTTTTTCCCTTTGTTGCATGTTAGAGGCAAAGAAAGTTGTTCCACATTATAGATGTGCTCACGTATGATTGGTCATGTATAGTTGGTCACCTATGAATGGTTATGTATTGATGGTCACATATGGGTGATCATGTAACGATGGTTATGTATTGATGGTCATATATGAGTGGTCATGTAACAATGGTATTATACCTTGCAATGCATTTTTGTTTTTGTATTTGCAATGCGTTGTCTGTATTTGCAATGCATTTTTTTGTAAATATAAGAATTCATATTTCCGATTCAATATTTCTTAGTTTTAACATGGATCTATTGTAAGATTTATGTGATATGCAGATTAGAAGATTAAGAGTGAATTTTGGTTGGAAAATTAAGTTTTCAAATCGAAACCAAGAAAGAACATGGATTCTATACGTGACCATTCATATACTACAATTAGTACACGACCATTCATATGTGACCATTCATATACTACCATTAGTACACGACCATTCATATGTGACCATTTATGCGTGACCATATATATCTCTATATTCAACCATCTATACATATACATACTAATGTCTATTCATAGAGCTTCGACCATCCTCAAAAGTTGTCTTTACCCCAAACATCATACCTTTCTCTCTTTCATCTCTAGCACATCGAGAAGAACTAATGACCAAAAGCTTTTGATAGATTGCATATGCTTCAATTCCTAGACACAAAAACGTGAATAGTTGATAGGAAGCAAGATAGACACATCGACAACCTCCGCAACCACACGGTCTCTCCACCTATTGTGAACGCCCAGAGGAGTGCTTCACCGGTTTTTGCCTATGTGAACCTCAATCTTAGATCATAAGAACAATGGTGGTGCCTCTTCTTAATATGCATCCAAGGTATACGGGAAGAAAATCCATCTTTCTTCTTCTGCCAATTTAAATATACAAATTCAAGTCAATAATTTTGATATGATAACATCGAGTAGACATTAGAGAAGTTGATTCTCTACCTCGCTCCTCCGAAAAGAAAAATCGTTTGTGAGTAAGTTGTAACTTAGGGATTTATACCTCACAACAAAATCCAAGCTCAATCGGTGGTGGAATCGTCACTTGGCCGTGAATAGATAGAAGTCAATAAAGATGGATTGTTAGATAAACCAATTTTGACTTTTTGCCCAAAAGATTTTGAGCAATTTAGCTTGATTTGAAATAGAATCGATACCCAAATTTACCAGAACGAGAGCTTCACATAGTACCGAAAATCGTGGTTATGGAATCGCGACGAAAATTGAGAAGAACTCGCGATGAAATCATGACCATAGCGATGGAGTCTTGACGTTGGCAAAGAAGAAGACCGGAGCGACGGAGTCCGACTATGACGAAGAGAAAATCGTGATGGAGTCGATGATGTTGACGAAGAAGAAGAAAGCATGACCTTTTTTTAGATCTACGTTGATTTTTAATTTCTTTTTCTAAACCAACGGTTCAGATCATATATATCAAATTTAAGTTGTGCTTTTTACTTTAGGGGCGATTTGGTCATTAATTTTTTTAATTAGTAGAAAAAGTATGGCATCTTTGAGAAGTATGTTTAGTGAAAAGAAACTTTTACAAAGTAAGAAGCCTTTTAGTATCTACTCCCTCTGTTGCATATTAGTTGTCATTCTAGCTTTTATTTTTTGTTTCATATTACTTGTCGTTCTGTATTTCTAATGCATATTTATTACTATTTTTCCATTTTTTACCCTTAACTTTCAGCTCAATAATTACTTCTATTAAACAAAACAACACATTAATTAGGGGTAAAACAGAAATTTGAAATGTTTTCTTAATTTGTGTGAAATCCCCTAGAACGACAACTAATATGAAACGGAGGGAGTAATCTATCTTTGCAGATCTCGTGTCTCTCAGCTGAAATAGCAAACTTGGGAGCTTGTCAGCCGAGATCTGAAATAACATCGTTTGCTTAATTTCCATGGCGAACGCCTGGAAAAGGGACAAGAACCAGAAGCTTATAGCACCCAAGACCGCAATCTCTCTTCTTGTCCTCTCCATCATCTTCCTTTCATCACTCTTCTTCTTCTCCTTCTCCGGCTCGCCTCTTCAAAACTCCAATCCCAGTCTCTCGATCGATACCCCATTTCCAATCCCTCCCTTGGACTGCTTCAAATGTCCCCAATCAAAACCCATCATCGCTAACGTCGTCGAGAATCTCAAGTACCCTTTTGTCTATTCGCTCGCTGATCTGGGCAATCTCCCTGAGAAACCGCACAAGAACATCGTGAGGCTGCTCAAAGGAAAGCCTTTTCGGAAACCAGACATCTCCGCCACCATCCAGGAGGTTCTGGAGAGCATGAGGGCAAAGGGCAAAAATGGCTTCGTCGTCGATGTGGGAGCCAATGTGGGCATGGCCACCTTCGCTGCGGCGGCTATGGGGTTTAAAGTGCTTGCCTTTGAGCCCGTTTTTGAGAATTTACAGAGGATCTGTGATGGCATTTGGTTCAACAGGGTTGCCCCTTTGGTTACTGTCTTTGAAGCTGCCGCCTCCGACACTAACGGGGACATTACCTTCCATAAGGTGAATCATCTTCTCACTATGCAATCTGCTTAATAGAATGTTAACAAATCTGAATACTTGTTTATTGCTAACTCTGGATTCCATAACAGTTGGTTGGAAGGCTTGACAACAGTGCGGTCTCGGAGGTGGGTGCTAGACTTGCCTTCAAGTCCAACAAAGAAATAGCAGTGCGAGTGAAATCCATACCTCTTGATCATCTCATCCCGCCCTCTCAACCTATTCTTCTTCTCAAGATCGACGTTCAAGGCTGGGAGCACCACGTTTTAAAGGGCGCTAAGAAGCTACTCTCAAGGAAACCGGCAGAAGCTCCTTATCTAATCTACGAGGAAGATGAGAGATTGCTCAAGGCAAGCAATAGTAGCTCCAAAGAGATACGCGATTTCCTCTTAAGTGTTGGATACAGCAAGTGTAGTCAGCATGGCACAGATGCGCATTGCACCAAGGAGTAAAACACATTGGACTTGGCTAAAGGTGGTAATAACATGCCATACGAGTTGAGAAATTTAGCCATCAGTGTTTGCAGAGAAAAACACTTGCTGATCCTTGTAATATGTACTCAGTTTTGCAATTCATTTCCTTTTTAGGCCAACACTAATCTGAGTCTTAGTTAGAATCAATCAGTGCCGAGTTCTAGTTGGAAATTAACAATTGCACTCGCGTTTTGGTACAATCACCGACGACTAATTGAGGCACAAGAGTATATATTTAATCTTAATAGCTTTGAAGCAAATAAGAGTTGATACTGCGTAAGTTACATTGAAACAAGAATATAAACAATGAGCAGGATTTGAGTTGCTACAAGGCGTATTGAGAGATTGTGAATCGAATCAAGAGAGTATGAGACGAAGTATCTCACCAGAATACTTGAAAGATTTATGTGTCTCCTCCAAACAATGATTCTTCTCTTCTCTGGTCCACTCCTCGGCAACTTTGTTCAGTTTCTCCCTCACATTCTGCAGCAATTGGGAAAGGTCGCCGTCCCATTTGTAGAACTCGAGCTCTTTATTGTCGAGTATTTTCTCTGCTACCTGCGTAATTTTGTAAAGCTTGAGAAGAAGTCTTTAGCAAGGGAGTTTAAGTGCAGCAAGTTATATTACCTTTCTCCCAATCATTCGGCCACCGGCGCTGTGGGCAAAGTAGATATTGTAGAAGTGACAGATGAAAGCTTGGGGATCCTTGTCTGCTAAATCCTTTAAATACTGAGAATAAGTTAAACCAGGAGCAGTTGGTTCTGGAATCTCGTAACCTTGCTCCTTGAACCACTCCAAATCCATGGCCAATTTGTCTGCCCTTTCCAGTCCTGTGTTGTTGAATTCAGCATCTACACAAAACACCAGGAATCAAATGTAAAGAAGAAACAGACAAGTAAGTAAATGACTTGAATCTAAAACTCACAAGTAGGGAAAGTGGCGTGGTCAATAATCCGTTCAAGAGTATCATACACCAACTTACTGTCCACGAGAAACCTCAAGTAACCTTCAACAGTAGGATCCCATTTGGCCACGGGACGTTCCTCGGGAGATTTGGTCTCTTTCTCGCCTTCCTTGGCCTGCTCTCTCGTGTGCAGCCTCATGGCCACGAACCTCATCTCCTCCACAAAACCCTTGGCTTCTCCTGGGTATCTCTTCTTTTGCTTCTCCGCCGCCGTGGTCGCCGCAACCACCACCGAAGATGACGTCATCCTCTTGCTCATGGGCATCCTTAGATTTTGAATCCTAGGGCCTGGGTTTGGTGCGGATATAGCAAATTGGAATCTGGTGAGTTGGGGATTCCTGGAGATGGAAATCGGAGCTAAATAAGCCATTTTGTTTGATCGGAGTTAGGCCAGAAACTATGGTTGCCCAAGATGTCACGCAATGTAGTTAAGCTGCCTTGAAGGGATACATAGACTAGAGGGACTAGACAATTCCAACTCAATTTTTTTTTTTTTTTTTATTGAGCTGCACAATTAAATCAGTAAACTATCTTTGGCCACCCAAGATTAAGAGGGGGTTATTGGTTTGTGTATTTTAATGGATTTTAGAGGGGGTTATTGGTTTGTGTATTTTAATGGATTTTAAAATCCATTTGGATTTTAGAAATCTGAGATGAATCCATGGATTTTAAAATCCATAATAATAGATAACGTGGATTTCAAAATCCAGTAAAATGGATTTACAAATCAAATAAATAGATTTCATTGACTAACCAATAAAGTAATATCAACATCTACTTCATTATTTTCATGTGATATATGTCTTTCTCGTTCTTCAAGGATTTCTTGTTCTCCTGAATTTGTTGAATCCATGTTTGAGTATACTTTTAACAAATAAAACTTAACTCATCAAAAACGAACACTAACACATACACCTTTGTATCTTTATATATATTATTCACGATGATTAGTATATGATTTCGCAATAATATTCACTAAAATCATTATTGTGAAGAATCATAGAGAAATTGATCACGCGAATAGCAAGAAAAATGAACAAGCCTATAAAAAGAAAGAAGCAAGAAAAACATACATAAGATGATGAAGAAGAGACGAAAAATACATACGTGACACAATTTTTCTATTATTTTGTTTGATGGTGTTTTATTTATTGGTTTGATTATTTTAGTTGATTTGTGGATTTATAAATCTGTGTTATTTGATTTGTAAATCTTATAAGATTTAGAAATCTTTGTAAATCCGAAGGTTTCCCCTCGGATTTGATCCTTTGTATTTTTGACATGAAATCCTTTCAAATCCATTAAAATCCTAAGTGAAATCAAATCCATAAGTAAATCCGTAAGATTGAATAACACGTGATTTTAATTAGGATTTATAAATCATAGAACCAATAACACCGGATTTTAATATGGATTTTAAAATCATAGAACCAATAACACTAGATTTTGTTTGGATTTCCAAATCCATTAAAATCCATAAACCAATAACCCCCTCTAAACATGATGGTTTTCCCCTTTCCACGACTTTCTAGTTTCTATATCAAGAGGTCAATTATATAAAGAGAATATTTTAAACTCATTTCCAAGTTGAATCTACTAGGCAAAATGGCCAATTTTGTATCCAAACAATTTGAATTTCCATTGTCTCAGAGGTGTCAAAATGGATAATCCAACCCAATCCTCCAACCCCTAACCCATATGGATTAAATGTTAATGGTTTATGGGTTAACCCAATCCATTTAGCAATTAGGTTAACCCATTAAACATAAATGAGTTGGATTGACTTTGACCCAATCCATTTTATTTTGATACATAAAATGATTATATAAATATTTATTAAAAAATTGTAAAATCATGTTTGATAAACAAAAAAAAACAAATCATATTTTCGTTTTAAAAACTCATTTTGAAAAATAGGTTCTACACAATCACGTTTTTAGACAATCAAAAACATTCAAGTCAAAATCAATAATAAACCAAAAATTCAAGAAGTGAAAAGCAATAACAAAATCTAAAGAAAATACTCTTACCATTCAACACCTTAATTCCATAAGAAACTTGACCCATGTTTTCTACCTAGTTAACCAACAATAAACACAAATCAGAAACTGGATATGACATCTGAAACCTCCTTGACAAATAAGCCATGATACTCCTCTCTAGCATTTCGCAGCAACTCCGCTCTAACCCGATTTACCTCCGCTTCCTTCTCCATTCTTTCTTGCTGCACATTGATACAGTTCTTTTTATCAGATTAGTACTAAACTCTAAGAAGAACATATCAATGAGTTGTTTCATTTCTCCCTTTTATCACTACTTAATCAAATACAATCACCAATCTCTATTTGTGCTTTCCTCACAAATCAAACAAAAGTTAAGCTTAGCTTCTAACCATCACAATTATCAAAGTATATTCAGATGTCAAACATAACCTATAAGCCAAATATATTCAAAGCAACCAAAACTAAAACATTGATTCAAAGCAACCAAAACTGAAACATAACACTCAGTTTGATATTCAAATCAACCAAACAGAGAGACTTGATTCATGAGAGAGTCTCAACTAATTTTCCAACTAAAGCATACCACAATCTAAACAGCCTACCGAAACACCCTTATAAATCCAGCCACTTTCACCAGCTACTCTCTTTAACCAGCTTACAAGAGCTATAATCTGATGCAATCAGACCTAAGATAATTATAGTAGACCTATAGGCTATATAGCTTAGGCTCGATGAAGCTGAACATCTTCTCAGATGGACAATAGATTTCTATAGAGATGAGACCTGATATTCATGGAGTATACAAGAAAAGATTTTGTAGCATCAAATGCAGTACCAATAAATTATACAATGAGAAGTGACACACCAAACCAATAGCTCTCTATTAATTTTAGAACACAAGAATAGCTCCATTGATCTACCAGGTTACCAAATCACAACACCACAGAAGAAATCGAGCTTTGACAATTTTTCTACATGAAGTAAATTCACACATTTAAACTAGTAAGTATTACATTACCTAAGACACAAACCTCAGTACTTTGGCCATGTTGAGATTAGAAAACAGTAAGTGAAACTTTGACATTAGATGATAGTTTCTTACCTTGGACGACATTTTCATGTTCTTCTAAAGAATCTGGATTCGGTCGAATTATAACTATCTCGCCCTTATCATCTGTAATGCACAAGAAGAAATGTATAAGAAAAACTAAATAATACACATAAATTATGAATGTACAATAAACTATACTAGTTAGTATACCTTCATCATCAACCACATAACCATATAATCATGAACGAGTACACAATTGAGCTTGGACAGTACTTGGGAGAAGCCAACTTCGATATTTATTCAACACACGAGACCCAATACTAAAGGAGGATTCAGAGGCAACAATGGTAATCGGAATGCTAAGCACATCCATGGCCAATAACGTTAACGCACCATAACGATGGCCGTTCTCTTTCCAATATTGCAACACATTCAATTTAGGGTAACTTTTCATCTCTAATTTTGGCTCATCTAGATACATTTGCAATGTCGTTATTCTTTCTTCCGTATCATCTGGAATATCATCAAGCTCGAACAAATCCTATATCATTTAAACAAAATATCTAAGAACCCTTTTAATATCTAAGAATAGTCAATTGAATCAAATCTCTGCCTCTAGCAGTAGTACTGACTTGTAATCTAGTCATGCAGCAGCTATATCCTACAAGAACTAAATCCATAACAAAGAATTCTAGTTTTATGTTCTGTTCTAAACTCAAGCTTTATGTTCTGTTCAAAAGACACTAGAAGAATTAAGATTAGTACTAGATCATACATTAAATTAGATACATACCTCTAGCACGCCCAAGTTTTCTCTTCTTTGTCCATGAATACCAGAGTATTGTTTCCCAGAGCACACCGTGGGAGTTAAGGGAAAATGTTTTCTATAATCTTCAAAAAACTCACCAAGCTTGGTCTCGATGTGGTCTATTTTTCCTTGTGAGATGCTAGGATCGAGCTCATCCTAACATTTCTTCAAAAATTTAGTCTTCATTCTAGGATCCAACACTGCTCCCATTGCAAGAATAGCGCTATAGTCTTTCCAGTATTTATCGAATTTCAACCGCATCTTAAAAATCATGGGTCTAATAGCTTCATCATCATGACCCCTATTCACTTCCAATAGACATTGTATCTTCCAAATATAGGCAAAATACATGTTAGAAGTCGAGTAGCTTCTCCCTGATATTAGAGTGGTAATTTCGTAAAAGGGCAGTAGAATCTCATGTATTATCTTTGCTCTCTTCCATTCTAAACTCGCGGGACAGTGCTTGTAGTTTTTGTCAACTACTTTAAACCTATTCAACGCCCGCTGATACTTTAAAGCTTTCTCAAGCATTAGATAGGTCGAATTCCATTATACTACATAGAATTTCATCAATGCCCTTTTGACACAAATCTGATAGACTATCACCAAATCTAATAGACATCTGAATTTACAAAATACACAAATCAAATTTGTGTACTACATATAGTTTAAAGCTTGAATGCTATTGTTACTGTCTATGATCACAAATTAGTCGAGAATGATTCTGAGTCTTTACCTTGTCATAGCTTGATGGGTTTCCTGTAAATGACTCAGTGAGTCAATTGATGGATTCGGTGAACCACGAAAACACGAAAACGATGAAGGAGATCGAAGAGAAATCACGAAAACGATGAAGGTGTGAAAACGATGAAGGAGATCGAAGAGAAATCACGAAAACGATGAAGGAGATTTGTTTCGATCGAAGAGAAATCAAATTTGATCGAAGAGAAAACAATGAAGGAGATCAAAGATTCTGGAACGATGAAGGAGATCGAAGATTTGTTTTAATTTTGTGTTATTAAAAAATTTGGTGGATTGAAAATGGATATCCATTACCTTATTTTAGCCCAACCCATTTTAACTCAAACATGAAACTCAGTAACCCATTTGATCCATTAATCCATTAGGATAAAAAATATTTCATCCATTAGGATTAATGGGTTGGGTTGGATTGGGTTGACCCATAATTCTGACCCATTTTGACACCCCTGCTTTTAATAGATCTCAACTTTTATCGATTAATTAACTTAAACCTAAATTCCAAATAAATTCAAATTTACACCAGAACTAACATATTTTGTGTCGAATTGTACATTAATCGTGATTCTCTTTGTCAACGTTAACGGAATATTTGACTAAAACAGTATATAGGTTAGCTGACTAATTAAGAAATGCTTGAAAACAACGTCAGTTCGTTGTTTAAATAAAACGATGTCGTTTTTGTTTAGAGAAAACTTGAAATGATTCCTTAATTAGATATATCTTCAAATGAAAGCGGCGTTATTTTATCGAATTAGAGATTCGATTTCGAGTTTTTTCCTAAATGATAATGACATCTTTATCTAAAATAGCGAAACGACGTAGCTTTGAGCCCATAAAACCAAGGCAGCTAATTCACATGTAGTTTTAGGCAATATCTTGTTAATGTTGACTAATGGAATCTTGTTCAATGTACAATGCGGCACAAAACATGTTAGTTCAAGTATAAGATCTGAATTTATTTGGAGTTCAGGTTTAAATCAACCGTAGACAAAAGCTCAGGTCTAAAAGAGCATGACGCAAATGTTTGGGTCCAAATTGGCCGTTTTCCCGAATCTACTATCAATTGGGCTTTGCTAAATGAATTGCATATATTAATATTTTTTTGGGTTTTTTAATTACAAAAATCAATTGGACTTAACCAACAAATCTCAAAATAAGTCTCGCTACATATTCTATCAAATAAGTTAATGGCCCATAGCCTGCTAAAAATAAGAAGCCCACAAAAACCCTAAAATTAGAAAAAAGTCTTTTAAGAAACTACGGTTTCTGCAGCTGCCATGAATACTCTAACAACCACAGAAGTAGCCGGCTAAGATGGCGTGTCGTGCCGCTCGTGACCCAAACCTAGCCTATTGAGATAAAACTTCAACGCCAAGCCGAGTTTGAAGCCTGCCATGCAGAACAAGACATCGAGTGGAGAAGCGAGAAAACAATCCGAGAGCCACTAATTCCATCCAGAGTTAGCCATAGCCACCACAAACCTACACTAGAGTAGCAACGGCCGAGTAGAAGCCCCATGGATAAGAAAACCTCCAAAGAACATGTAGCATATCTAAACCAACGACTAAGAACTTCAAACCACATACAACAAGGAAGGCACGACCATAGAGAAGAAGCCATGAGCTTTACCTTTTACTCGAAACCAAAACCAACAGACAAAAGAGCACTACAAGAAAACACAGCATTTGCTACTCCTAAAAGAGTCACAAATCCGTCGCAAAAACCCGATTTGTGACGATTATGCGACGGAAATAAGTCGTCGCAAAAGTATCGTCGCAAATTAACGACGTCGCAAAGGCGTCACATTTTTGCGACGACTTTTTGACGATGCTTTTTTTGCGTCGCAAATATGTGACAAATTTGTAACGACCTTAAGTGGTTGTAAATGTGTGACGAATTTGTAACGTTATAAAATGGTCGCAATTTAGCGACATAATTGTGACTGTTTTTTCATGGTACTTATGCGACTGATTTGCGACTACTTTTGGAAGTCATACATTTGTGACTGCATTTATAGTAACAAAATAGTCTCAAAATAGTGACGAATATATGACGAAAATGGGTTATGGTTTCTCACAAAATAACAATTTTGTGACGAACTACTGTACTTAAGACCTAATTATTGTTCTTCAATCACATATTTTATTAATAATTATCAGATTCTTTTGCTTTCTAAAAACTTGGAAAACATTAAAATCAATATTAAGAGCATTAGTTAATGTATTACACAAGCATAAAATACAAAAAGCATACATATATCATACACAAAATTAACTGTTTTCAAAAGCTAATAGTATGTCCTTCGCCGAGAAGTCTTTCTACTTCTCCATGGCTGTTAAGAATAGCTTCTAAAGCCTGGAATAGTAGTTTAGATAAGTTATAGAGCAAACTAATTCAACAGATATTCCTTCGACAAAACCAAAATCATATAAAGCAAAGATGAGAAGCCAAATTACATTGGAGTCCATGTAAGCTCCAGCACCAAACTCATTTCCAATGCTTGTCCTTTTCAACTTGTAGATTACTACTTGCTGATTCTTGGACCACCTTAACCTAAAACCAATAACATAAGAATGTTCGTAATTCAGAACTAAGAGAAACTCATACATAAACAAGAAAATGTTAACCACTTTAGAACATATACTCTTTACTCACTTGTCAACATCCAGCCATGCATACTTGAAGAGGTGCTCAACCTATAGGCATATAACTCGTTAATGAGTATGGAATGAAACTGAAATGTTTCAAAAGAAAGTAAAATCCAAAAAGGATATGGGCGAAGAATTAAATTCAACTCCAACCCTTGCAGAAGAACACATTTTATAACCCACAAAGCATACATTAAAATAATGACACTAGAAATAGAAAACCTGAAAAGTAATGATTCTAAAGACATCTTCTAGTTCTTGCTGCAAATTAAAACAGTATGACCCGAAATCTGGGAAGATATCTTCTTCATCAGGCTGCAAATTTACACCAAATTGTATTTAATCATCGAATTATATGCTCCATTGCTGCTGAGTTAGAACGTAAACTAATCATAATTGAACCACAAAAACAAAACACAAAACATCAAAAACCACACAAGATCTTAAAAGCTTTTTTTCTTTTCAAAGATCTTAACAATGTTGAAAACCAAACATCACAATCATCACCAAGAAAATAGTCATCATATAAACAACAACAAACTAACAAGCATGGAGTAATTTATCTTGATTTTCAGATTAGACGGGACTAACCTGTTGTGTGACTACAACAGAAGAAAAGCTTCAATTCTCCAATACTGCAATCAACAATAGTTGCAAAACAATAATAGAATCAGTATAATTTTAAGCAGAACCTGAATACAAATAGAGCTTTGTATACAATCAAATCAAGAGTAATGTGTCAGATTTGACAGTTTATATAGTGTAGAAAACATATGCTACTAAAATCCTATAAATCCAAACTTTCAAACAACGAAAACAGTTCCTTATCTACCTCTAGCTACACATCTTAATGAAATCCCAAAACCACTAATAAGAATTAATTGTTCAACAATGGCAAAGACTAGATTTGTGCAAAAGATAGCAGAAACAAATCGTTGCAAATTGTTGTGCAAGACTACACGAAACAAACTACTCTTTTTGTCTCAGAATACCTCACATCTCGACCTTTGCTGGAGTATTCAAGTAGAGCTCGAATTTTTCCCAAAACCAAATCAAAAAGAGAGAAAGATATATACGACAGAAATTGACAAATTTTTATACAAAAAGAAAACTTGAGATAAATTCTCATCCCACTTATCAAACTCTGAGGGATCAAAGATAAAACAAGAATATTTAGCTTAAAGAGGGAGCTTAACTTACATCATCATCTTCAGCTTCTCCATCTTCACTTTTCTCACCATGACCCGTAACCCTTAGCTCTTCCAATTTCCTCTGCGAAGCTCAATCAAAACAGAAAAAACACTCGAATGTCCATCGAAACAAATCAGTACAAGTTTATTGTTGAAGTAGAGATATAACTTACCTCTCAAAGTCATCGAGAACATTTGTATCATAAACAATCTCCCTAAAAACTGATACAACATCCACATTGTCTTCACCTAGAAAACGAAAATTTCATCAAACAGTTTTAGTAATAAGCTAAAAGCATTCCCGAAAGTAAGTAGAGAACTTGAAGTAATCAATATCATCAAAGAACAAAGATATACACAGAAAACACATCTTATAGATTATTTCCAACAAAAATTAAACACTATTTAACTATTCAACTAAGAAATAAAGCAACCAAAACCATTGAATCGTCAATTTTGGACCAAAATGGGATTCATATCCTCCAAAACAAGAAACATCTCTACTTACAATAGAACTTCAACTTCAGAAAATTGATGATATAGTCACGAATCTGAAATCCCTGTTTCTTCCTGAGCACTGCCTCAAAACAAAGAGCAAAAGACGATTATTCTCAAATAAACAACAAGCAAAAAGAAGAAAGAGCAAAGAGAAGACATATATGAAACCAAGAACAATAGATCCATCATAGATTTTTTGGTGTAAAACCACAATAATCTATCAAGAATCTTGAGGACAATCCACTTATCAATAGACTTCAATTAAACAAGTTATATAGACCTCTCAACTACAACTACAACTAATTAGTCTTTAAAATTCACTTGCTAAGATTGCAAACAATCTCAGAGTATAAGAAGAGAATGAAGCCAAATTTAACTCAAAAAATCTTCCCTAGAGTTTTTAAAGTTCTTACTCTTGTACGAAGCTCTTCTCTTTTGGCTTATGGATCTTGAAGAGCCTAGACAATAAGAAACTACATATAGGTTTAGTAAACAGAGAAAGCAATCATAATCACTCAAAAGACGAACAAAATTTTGTAATTGGTTCGTTTAATCAAGTAGAAGAGAGAGAGAGAGCAAAGGAATACTCACGACATCTTATAAGCTTACCATTCCCTAAAACCAAACAACAGCAAAACTAACCTTGATTCATATGAACATTCATTGGAAATCACAAAATCTGAGACAATCCATTTTCTAATCTGACCAGCAGCTTTGGATTAGTCACCGATGGAATCGACGGAATAAGCGATAAAGATACGAAGAAATCCATCCAAAGCTTCGACGAAACTGGTCTCTTCCTCGACGGAAACCCTAATACCAACGCATATTCAATGTGAAAATAGAGACAAAACCAACAAATCCTCTCTGGCCAGAACCCACACTTCCTCTCGATTGGAGATATTCAAAATCCAATAGGTTATTTTGTTATAGATAAAATCAAGATTAGAACGAGAGGGTGAAAGGAAGTGGTTAAAGAAGATAGAAAGAGATAACAATGAAGAAATTTGGTTTGAATGAGGTGGATTTGGAGTTGAACGAAGGATGAGATTTAGGGTTTGAAGGCGGAGAGGATTAGACAACGCACATATCTGGTTTATGTTTTTTAATAAAATCTTTTTTTCACATCTTTTATGTGTTGGGCCAACACTTAGGCTTAAATGAAATAAATTTGTGTAAATATTACCGCTTTATGTATTTTTTAGGCTCCAAAAATGAATTCAACTTCCCGCTTATTAATTTTTAGGGTTAGTGTTTTAAAAATGCTAGCATATGTAAACCCCCTCCAATAAAACATTTTTAATAGCAATTATCTACGATTCTTCAGTAAAGCGTCACAAATCCGTGACGAATTTGTGACTACTGCAGGAGTCACAACTCGAAACCCTATACCCTAAAACATTTAGAGGCATTATAATGTCCAGTCTTAACATTCTTTTCAATTACCATACTTCTTGTGTCACAAAATAGAGTTATATTTAACTCTTAAGTTCATTTTTGGTAAAAAAACAATCATTCAACTAGATTCTTATATAACTATACATGGACTTTATGATTACAATTTAGGATTTTAGTTCAAAATTAAGAAAATTTTGAATTTTCATAGATGTGAGTGTTAAATGTAATGTGAGTGGTAACTTTTAATAATGTACCTTCCAAATAAATATTCTTCTACTTGAAATAGGTTAATAGTTTTTCCAAATCAATATGGGAGTTGCACATTCGTCACAAATTTGGTTGCGCGTCACAAGTTTGTTACTAAAGAGTCACAAAATTGTAACTACTTTGTGACGAATTTAGTAGTCACTACTCCAAACTCTAAACCCTAAACATTTTGAGGCTAAATTGTATGAGATAGACCTTACCAAGCTAAACTTCATCTATTTCCAATCTTCTTGTTTTTTAAAAGGAGTTATATGTAACTTTTAAAGTCCATTTTAAAAAAATTAATCATTCTCATAGTTTATAATGTAATCACATACATTTTATGTTTGATATTTAGGGTTTGCTACAAAATTTCGTACAAAATTTTATAAATGTTGAGTTTTCAAAACTGCGAGTGATAATTGTAATGTAAATACTAATTTATAGTAGTTTACATTCGGAAAATACAACATTTAACTTTTAACATATTAATGATTTTGAAAAACAAATAGAGGAGTTAAAAATCCGTCACAAATTTCGTCTTTATGGTCACAAATCCGTCACAAATCTGGGAACACTTGGTGGAAGTTTGGTGGGAATTAGGTGATTATTAAAAGTTGAATGAAACACGTTCCCACCTACTTTTTTCGGTTCCCGACACTTTTAGTGACGCACCGCAAACGTCGCAAATCTGTTACCAATTAGTGACCACATATATATGGTCGCAAAAGCGTCACAAATGTGTGACAGTAATATGACGATCTTTTTCTGTCGTACATTTGCGACGCTTTTGCAACATCGTAAATATTCGTTGCAAATCTGTAACAATTTCGAAGCAAAAGCGTGACAAATTTATGTGACGGAAAATTTCGTCACAACCAAGCGTCACAAATACTGTGTTTTCTTGTAGTGGAGGAAGAATCCTAAGGATGAGGTATTGCCAGGGAAACTCGACATAACACCATATTTGCCATCCTCGCAACAAATCTGCTGTTAGGAGGAGACATCCGATGAGCACGAGCAACATACAATTTAAACTCATTCTCTTGATTCCTACCTGAAAGTTACCTCATGTAATATGTAAAATAGGTCTCTAGCATGAAATAAGTCTATCTAAATAAATATGCTACCTCTTTTTTTTTTTGGTAAAAAAATATGCTACCTCATGTTCTATTAGTTCAACAAAAACCAAGAAGAAGCTTGAGATAGTTACCAACCTCTAATATTACTTCTCTTAATCAATTGTGGGGCTTTTCAAGCCCATGTCTAACTCTCCCATTAGTATAATATTGTACGGGTGACCAATTTGGTTATCCAAATCCGATTTGATCCAATCCAATCTAATCCAAAAACCCTGAATTTGTTTGCATTTGGATTTACATAAAAGCCCATTTGGACCGAATATTAAAATAAATTTGGGTTTGGGTTATTTAGATTGGTCTTTAGATAATTGAAAAACTCAAATAAAACTCAAATGTTCTTAAACATATATATATATATATATTATATAGCTTAATATAAATGTAAAATTACCTACATAACAATTAGTAATTTAATATTAATTTTGTAATTATAGGTAAAATTACCAGATTCAACATGAAGGTTTTCCTTGGAATTTTTTTTTTTTTTTTTTCAACCTAACTTTTAATCAGAAAACCCCATCCGAGTTGGAAATCCAAGTGGGTGCAATGTTGCTTACGTAAGAAAAATTAAAATCTCGTGATCTTGCAGAACGGGTCAGACAGTCCGCCTTCAGATTAATAGAACGTGGAATGTGTGATAATGAGAAGTTGGGTAGACGATCTTGTAAGCTCCTGAGCTTGACTGAGAGAATCGAAAACGCCGGCCACTCCTCAGGGTGGTTGACGATATCCACCAAGTCTAAACAATCCCTTTCAAACTCTGGGCACGCCATACCTCTTTCCAAAATACAAATCATTGCCCATATTAATGATTCCATCTCCGCATGTAAGGAAGACCTTCGATTACTTACACCTTGTGCACCTAGAAGTAGAGTAGTATCTCCATGAAGACATACCCATCCCAAACCAGAATTGTTCTCTCTGTCCTTCCACGAACCATCCACTTGACATCGTATTCGATGTGCATCCACAGACATCGTATGTGTTACCTCATCTATATTATTCTCTACATCACTCTCCATTGCTTGTGCACCCATCCACCCATGGAATTCACTCTCCGGCGTTTTGAAAGCAACTTGTGTTTCTGCCTCTATCCCTGTAAACACTCTTTTATTTCTTGATTTCCAAATATACCACAATAACCATGGGTATATATTACAATCCACGTTATTGGTATTTTCACTCGTGATCCTCCAAAAAAGATAGCCCATATTTGCATAAACCGAGGAATATGGTAGAATTGCTCTTCCACTCGGCGCCAAAAACCGTGCCCAAATATCTTGGGCTAATGGACACTCAAATAAAGCATGATTAATTGTTTCTTCCTCTAAGCCACATCCCAAGCATATAGTAGAGCACCTGACACCACGACGTTTTATCCTCTCTAGTACCGCCATAGATCATGTTAGCGCTTGCCAAAGGAAGTGCCTAATCTTTGGAGGGCACTTAATTTTCCAAACATAAGCCTTTAGCACCGTAAGGCTAGGTTCTTGGACCGAATTGATATCCTGATTTTTCTCAATTTCTTTCGCCAACCAATAACCTGATTTAACCGTATATTTTCCAGATTTTGTAAAATGCCATATAAACTTGTCCTCCATAAAGGTCGGACTAATCTCTAATCCTTGAATGATTCGTATATCTCCAGGTTCCAGAAATTCCTGAAGGATCGGTAAATGCCATTCTTTTGTACCAAAATTGTACAAATGATTCACCATTAGGTTGGGATGTAGGATGCTTCCTCTCCCTCTTGCCGGTCTTGGAAAAGAATCCAGAATCCACGGATATGTCCAAACTGCCACACTATTGCCTGACCCTAAATTGACACAGCTTCCTTTATACAAAAGATCCCTAGCCGACATTAAACTCTTCCATCCGTAAGATGGTGAGTATGGTTTCCTTACTCGAAGTGGAAGCGTATCCCTGAAATATCTCCCTTTGAAAACTCTTGCCACTAATGAATTTGGATACTGAGACAATCGCCAGAGCTGTTTAGCTAGCAGTGCTGAATTAAAATTTGTTAACGAATGAAACCCCAGACCCCCCTCCTCTTTAGCCAGACACAACTTTTCCCATGCTTGCCAATGGAGGCCCCTAGCATCTCTATGAGAACTCCACCAGTATTTAGCTATAGCACTCGTTAATTTATCTATTAACGTTTGTGGGAGCCGAAAGCAAGACATAATATATGTCGGAAGGGCAAGAGAAATTGACTTAATCAACACCTCTTTTCCCCCTTTTGATAAAAACTTGACCGACCATCCATTAATTCGATCATTTAACCTCTCTGTGAGAAAATTAAAAACTTTCGTTTTTGATCCACCCAGACACTCCGGAATACCGAGATATGAGCTCATTCCCCCTTCCTTAATAATTCCCATAACACTTTTTAGTTTGCTCTTTTGATCATGAGTGACATCATGTCCAAACATTATTGATGATTTATCAAAATTTATTTCTTGTCCTGAGGCACTGCCATAGTCCTTTAACACCTCCAAAATAACTTTACACTCATCCTCAGTAGCTCTACAAAAAAATAGACTATCATCTGCAAAAAGCAGATGAGATATTGATGGACTTTGCCAAGCAATCTTTATCCCTGTCAGACAACCTGCGCTTTCTGCTTTCCGAATATTCGCTATTAAGACTTCCGTACAAAGAATAAACAAATACGGCGAAAGAGGATCTCCTTGTCTGAGCCCTCGCCGGGGTATAATCCGTCCGCGTGGCTGACCATTTAACAACACCTGATACGAAACAGATCGCACACATGTCATAATCCAAGAAGTCCAAACATTGCCAAACCCCAATTTAACTAGAACTGCTTCCAGAAAATCCCATTCTATCCTGTCATAAGCTTTACTCATATCCGTTTTTACTGCCATGAAGTCATACCTACAAGACTCCTTTGTCCGTAAAGCATGAAACATTTCTTGTGCAATCAAAATATTGTCCGAGATAAGTCTCCCTGACACAAATGCCGATTGTGTTTCTGAAATAGTCTTTGGTAATAGATGTTTTAACCTAAGACATAAATTTTTTGAAATAATTTTATATCCCACATTACATAGGCTAATTGGCCTAAATTCCCCCATCCTCTTTGGTTTGTCTGTTTTTGGAATCAGACAAATATTTGTCATATTCAACCTAGTATCAAAATGACCTGTCCGGAAAAAGTCTCTAACAATTCCGGTCAAGTCTCCTTTCAATGTCTGCCAGAATCGTTGATAAAAGAGAGATGTCATCCCATCCGGTCCTGGAGCTTTCTCTGGATGCATAGCAAATATTGCCTTTCTTACCTCTTCTTCCCCAATATCCCTCGACAACATATCATTCATACCCCCCGTAATGATCGGCTGAATATCATGAAGTACCTCAGTAAAACCAGTTGGTTGCATTGACGTAAACAAATTCTCGAAATAGTCAGTCGCTGTCTTCTCAATTTCCTCTGGTTTTTGAACCCAATCCCCACTCTCATTAAACATTCCCACAATCCGATTTCTAGCCTGCCTTTGCTTAGTGGAATCCTGAAAATATTTTGTATTTCTATCCCCACATTTATGCCAAAGTTTCCGACTCTTCTGTCTCCAGTATTCCTCTTCCTCCCTATAAGCTTCCTGAAGTTTTCGGCAAATATCTCTTATTTCCTGTTGAGATATTGTGTCATCATTTTGAGCATCCTCCAGTGCTATTTTAAGCGATGTTATACTAACCTGGCTTGATAAAACATTATTCTGTCTCCACCACGAAATCGAATTTCGACAATTCGCAATCTTATCCACTAATCCCACTGGGCGAAAATTCCTTGTCCTATTCCATCCCATCTCTATTTTTTCCGGGAGACCTTCCTTTCCAATCCATATTTTATCAAACCGAAATGATCTACGGATCCTTTCATTATGTATATTAAATTCGCCCATAATCGGTCTATGATCAGACCCAATTAATTCGAAGTATTGAACATGAGAATGCGCATACGTAGATTGCCATTCTGCATTACCTATAGCCCGGTCTAATTTACATCTTATTTTTTGCTTTCTCCTTGTTCCTTTCCATGATAATTGGTCCCATATACATCGAAATTCCATCATTCCACAATTACGAATCATGTTATTAAAATCAACAAACGTTGTAGCCGATCGCAATCGACCCCCTTGTTTCTCATGATTTCCTGTTAATTCGTTAAAATCGCCAATCATGAGCCATGGCTCTGATCTGTTCAATCCGATCAAACTAAGTTTTTCCCAAACTAGTGATCTAAATTTCACAATTGGATCCCCATAAACAAATGTTATAAATACGTTGTATCCTTCCAAGTTGGCATTCATGTCAATAATTCTATTGTCCGAATAGATAATATTGGGATTAATATAATCATTACAAAAAATAGCCAAACCACCACTTGCACCTCTCGGTTCAACCGTAAATAATTTATTAAATCCAAACTGAATTTTGAAAGCATCCAAATAATTAAAACATTGCTTAGTCTCAGATAAAAATAAAATTTCGGGTTTGAATCTCTTCCATAAGTCCTTCAAAGTATCTCATGTCAAGTCGGTCCCGAGCCCTTGACAGTTCCAGCTCAAAATCCTCACGTATTAGCCGGTGGCTTTGGGAGAGCCACCATCCCTTTCTTTATAATAGTATTCTTCTGTCCCGTATTCACCGTCTTCCCCTGTTTCTACATCAAAGTCTCCTGCCTCCCTTGCTTCCCCATATTCACCTGCTTACATAAACTCAGTTTAGCCTTATGCATCTTCCGAGGGGAAGTTAACAACATAATATTCATTTTCCTACTATTAACCCCTTTAAGACCTTTAGGATTACTAGTTCCTACTTTTAAATCCTTTGTATTTTCCATCGAACAATTAAGTAATTGTTCACTCAAAGTTTCAACACTTACTGCCTTATTGTAACTAACATTATTACCTTCCGAAACGTTGAGGAACTCATTTCCATGGCTTGTAGAGCCCGTTATCATACCGCTAGGATCTTCAATCTCGTAATCACCGATACCCAATTCTCCGTCTTCTAACAACAAATCATCATCCCCGAGCTCAACGTTCTCATCAATTCCCATGTGATCCACCTCCTTTCCTTTACCCTTATTCATAACTTCAGGTGTGATTACCTTCTGCTCCACGACCCTATTCTCTTGAGTTGTAGCATGAATAGCCTGACTTTTCTGGACCTGGTACAACGGTGTTGGAATTTTGAAGGATTCTTTTAGATAATTTCAGAGTGTAATTATTAGTTTTTATTCGGCTTTTGAAGTCATATCTTTTAAAGTATATATCAAGAATAATGTTTTGAGTTTTATTTTGAAATTTTATTAAACTATTTTATTATATAAAAGAGAGTTTGTCAAAATTGTAACTCACGAGATCATGACATATGTCAATGCTAATTTAGATCGTGACATGTGTTAAAACAGAAAATTAATTAAAAAATTAAAAATTAAAATGGAAAACTAAGAAAATCATTTTCAAGTACTTCAAGTAAGAATAAAAAGGAAACTTTCTAAAGTACAAAACTAAAGAAAAAGAGAAAATTTCTAATAATCTAAATTTAGTAAGATTTTTTTTTAATAATACAAGTTAATTTGAAACATGAAAAATAAAAAAATAGAAATAATATAAACTAAAGAAAGAACAAAAAAAAATAACATAGTTTCAATAAAAAAAACCGAGAGCAATAATATAAACTAAAAGAGAAGAGAAAATAGCAAGAAGTTGTTTGAAATTAAAAACAAAAAATAGAAAATATATTTAGCGAGTACCAATTTTTACGAGAAAAAACTAATGACATCAATGGTATCTTATTATATAAAGGAGGATGTATTCAATGAGAACTTGATATATATATTTTATAAACGTAACAGAAAAAGGAAAATTTACAAAATAGAATAGTAATATATTACAATTTTATCTTTTACCGTTTATAAATTCTATTTTTGTGTCAACTAAAAAAATTGTAAACTATAAGACTGAAAATGTAAAGATTATATGTCAAAAAAAAAAGGAAAAATATAAAGAGTAAAAAAAAGAGAAAGAATAGTATTCATATTTACGTGTGATATTTTGTTAAATAATGTTTGTATTTAGCCCTTTTGAAGGAGCTTCCGGTTACTATCTACGATTCTAATCTTCTATCCTACCTTTATGATGTCTTGTATTTTAATTACAATTTAAGGTCAGAGTCTTTGGCAACGAGATCCCGACTCTTTCAACTTGTAACCGCATTTTAAGATTAATATAAGGTTGTGTGTTTTGACCAAAAAAAAAAGAGACGGAAGTCTCTTACTCAAAATATATCTCTTTATGTAAAGAGTAGAGGTAAAAAAAGCCAAGCCCTTACAATGAAGGACATAGCAAAGTATGTATAGAGTTCATCTGCCCAGGTTCGGATACCAGGTATCCAGCTCCGTATTCGTCCTGACAACCTACTCGAGTGTTTTGTTTCGCGCCATAAAGTGTATCATATTTTTAGTTAGACGCAACATATACAAATTATTGTTGACTCAATCAAATTAGAAACTCATTAGTCAATAATAACATTCGAAGAGACATTAAATTATGTTTACTGTTATCGTTAATGTTAAACAGACAACGTCGTTTTAAAATAGAAAAACAAAAGAAAAGGTTTGAATTCCCAATTCAGTAATCCATAATTTCTAAATTTTTAATTTTATAAATATAAATTTATAAATTTTTCTAATTTAACATGAGATAGAAGAGAAGTTCAAAATTTATAGACCAAAGTAAAAAGAGAAAGTAGTCGAGCAAAATAAATTTGGATATTGAAAATGATAATTGTCTAGCGGATGAATTAGCTATATTAGTAGGTTTGTGCTATTGTTTTTTTATCAAAAGACTAGAGAGTTCGGATCTCTCATGTGTACATGGAAGCTAATTGTCAGCGGATGGATTAGCTTATGTAATAAAAAAGACAATTAGCTTATCATTCATTTAGATGAATTAGTTTCCCTTTTTTGAAGATTTGACCTACTTTTTAATTTTCTTATTCACGGTTAACAAAAGGTAATTTCTGAATTATGACTATATTAACGGGATTTTAATGTAGAATATAACTATACAAGCATAACTACATAGGTTAGCAATTTCAATATCTAATACCCCCAAATTACGGTGGTCATAATCTTAACATGTGTCAACATGAGCATATAAATAATTTTGACAAAGATATTTTTCGAATATGGATGATGTGAATCAGTTTTTAATTTTCTTACTCACTGTTAACAAAATGCAATTTCTAAATAAACAACCATGATTTTCATTTAGAATATAACTATACGGGGTATAATTACATATAAAATCAATTTTAATATCTAATACTCGCATATGATTCTAATTAGAGTTTGACATCTTCTATATTGGGAGTTGATGTTGAGATATAACTCTTCAAATTTTTTTTGATTTCTTAAGTAGGTTTCTACCCCTCTATCACTATGGAACATTGCATATAAATCCAATGACTCCATGTTTTCTTGAAAAACGACCTTATTTCTTTTTATCATAAGACAATATTCCTTATCTCAATATTTGCTTTAAAAGTTTGTAGCATCAATGGCTACCTTGTTTGAGTTTATAATTTTGTAAAATACCCTATTTCTAAAGTCTTTTTGAAAACTACCTCTTCTATAATGTGGTAAAACTATTTAATTCTCATTTGAATTTAAAAATGACATATTTGATCAATTAAATTACACTAATTTGAATTTAAAATTTACAACCTTAATATTACCCTAACTTATGTGTTTCATTTTGTTACCCAAACCATGTCGTCTTATAATTTTTGTAATCACCACCTAATCGTTAATGTCATATCATTTTTTTGATATAATTTGTTGTGTTCTAAACAAATGAGACGAAAATTTTTGTTTTAATTATCGAATTAAGTTTTTATCAAAGAGGCGAAGTATATAAGATTTTGTACACTTATTAAGTTAGGTTAAACTATTTTCATTTCATAATTTCATAATGCATAGTTGATCATTAGACGATGGAAGTTTTCAAAATTACGTTTATGTATAATATGAGTTTTTCAAACTTATTTAATAAAAGTTACTATTTAGTTTGTTATTAGTTTGATTGGTTCAATGGTGTAATGTAGAAAAAATTATATATTTTTTTAAAATTATAAGAATGATTGGATAATTTATTTAAAAGAATTATTTAAGAAAATATTTTAGTATTTGTTAAAAAAACATTTGTCAATTTAAAAAATGTTTTTTTTTAAATACAATTTTTATCTATGTAGAGGATATTTTAATAAATTTCTATTTCAAAAGTGTAGTTTTCAAAAGCAAAATCAAAAAGGTATTTTTCAAAATTTTAAACTCGAAGAGGGTATTTTTCCAAATTTCCTCTCTAAAATATCCTCCACCATGACAGGTGAAAACGGAAATGAGCTAAGTTTTGAATGTGGATGATCACAGTTCTAAGTTGATGATATGCAGCAAAAGAAGATAAGTAAAGTACACACAACTAAGTTTTGAATGTGGATGATCGCAGTTCTAAGTTCATCTTTTACAACTGTAAGTGTATAAGATTACTTGTACACAACTAAAAGAGATTCAAAAATAAGAAAAATCCATAGTTCATTTGGCTACTTGTTCGAGGACGCCAACTTTCTTGTTCCAGGAATCATCCTCTAATCCACTCCCCTGTAATGGTGGCAACGAGAAAACGCCAACTGTGGAGCTACCGCTGCGGATTTCCTTTAGTACCCTTAATGCAGAGACAGTGCTCTTCAAATACAAGCTCTCCATGTACTCGATCTCAGACAATTGTTTTGGACCACTGAGAAGATGAGAACTGTCCGGTGCTCCAGAAGTTGTTGGGTCTCCTTCCTGGAGAATCCGAGATGGGAAGAGGCGGTCAAGCATAGCCTCGCAGTCTTTGACAAATGTGTTGAGCATGTCAGTGGTGAAGAAAGGTTGTTGGAGAACCTTTTGGATGAATGGTAGTCGGATAAGAGCACCCGTTCTTTTGTCATACTTTTTGAGAATCTTTGCTAATCCTGTGAACCAATAGAACCCAATTGTATAATAAAGGCAATAAGAAGCAGAATAAGGAAAATGAGTGGGCAATTAGAGCATATTCCTTCATTTTTGAAAGGAAGAATCTGACTCCTAGTGACCAGACATTGAGCAGGAAATGCTAAAACAGAAGATGGCTGTTATAATGACCTTGTGAGGAGGAGCTGGTACTCAAATAGTACCTGTATAGTTAAGAGCACTATAATTCATCAACAAGACCATTTCTCCATGAAAGTCCACAATCTCTTTCTTGATATGGATCACCTCTTCATTTGCCTTTGCGACTTGGTCCTTGAGTTCCTGCGAGTTGAACCCAAAAAAGGTTTTATCTAGTCCACTTGTAACTGGAATCAACAACAATACGATCAGGACTTACGGTACCTTCAATCTGATGATGTACTCTTCCTCTTTCTCGACGAAGAAGGAATTGAACTTGTCAAGCTCGTCCTCGAGAAGGCGAATGAAGTCGAGCTCCTCCTTGGTCATATCTGAAGAACTGGGATCGGATCTAGAACGTTTGTTTGGGCGATTGTCGCCGCCCAGGAGCTTGAGCGTCTTCTTGAGCTCCTTGTAAGACAAGAATTTGTCTCTCCATTCAGGCAAGGTTTCCTCGATCTGGTTGCTCAGGCTCTTGCCGAATTTCATGCCTCCCTCCTCCTTGTCCTTGTCCTTGTCCTTTGATTATCAAATCTAATAAACTCAGGCCTGCCTCATATATCGTTTTCTTTTTTTCCGTCGAATATTCCTACTTTTGTTTTTCGAATATCCACTTTCTTAACTCTCGCCCCATCATATCTCTTCTTTCTTACTATCCACTCTTTCCCTATTACCATTAATAACCAATAACATTTAAGAGTTGATTACTAAACTAGACACTTTTCCAAAACTATTAGCTTTTATAGATAGTTTTTAAGATTGACACATTTTTACCTTACTTTTTCATATTTTACATCAACTTTTAAACTAAATTACCTTTCATTTTTTTCACATGGTTTTGGGACCACAAAGTTTGGGCATCACATGACTTGATTTTTTGTTCTTAATAAAAAACCAACTTTTATTCTCTCTCGTTTCTTTCTCAATTTTGTTTAAATATAAAATCTTAGAAAATATGATTTAACTTTTACTTTCTTTCTTCTTCTTGCTTTGACTTATTCTTTTTTTTTTATAAAGTATTTAATTTTAGTATTGAGTTGAAAGAAAAATAATTTTTCTTACTAGATCATACGTTTCTGATACAATGGTGTGAATGGTTCAGTTTGGATTAACTAAATTGGACAAAGAAATCAACACGAAGTTGTTTGACTAATGAACTAACAAACTCAATGAAACACGTTGTAACCATAAAACCATGACCATGTATATCGTCCATATGGATACCATACCTCATGAATCTAGCAACATACTTCTATGTCCACGAACTCAATACATTTACTTATAATGCGTTTACAAAGCAAAACATAGTTTTATAAATAAAGTACAAAGTATCATCAATAGAGTTGCAAGAAGAGGGGAACTACCCATAAAACACTAAACATGAATCATTAATTACACTAACCACAAAACATTTACCAAAAATTATTAACCACAAAACTCTAACCATAAATCATTAACCACAAAATTCTTATCACCATCACTTTTGTACTTTGATGACCACTATTGTAAGAAATGTGAGGAGAAGAAGGTGGAGAAAGAAGATTGAGGATCAAACTCTCCCACTTATGGATCTAAAAGGAGCTAAAAGAACCTGTTTTAACCATTGGTGCAAATTTTGTCACAAAAATATCAACCATCAAAGTTGGATGGTTGGTGTGCATAACAATAAATATGTAAAAGTCTGGCCACAAACATCTAAAGTATTCAATGCCACAAACATTCTACAAAAAATTAGCAATTACATAAAACAATAGCCATAAAACATTAACCATGAATCACCTTTCACACATGTATTTCGGCACTGACCATTAGTCATTGACCATAAGTCACTGACCATAACGAATCATTTTTCACCTTTCACAAACTAATTTAAAGTCTCAAAAACTATCAAAAAATTTAAAATGAGAGAGAAACTAAAAATTTTAAAAATGAGGAGAAAGAGAAAAAAAATCAGAAAATGAAGTAATAGAAAGGAGAAAAAAGAAAAGTGACAAAAGAATAAAGGAATGTGGGTCATGCGTTAAGTTTTTTTTTTTAAAGGGTAGATTTGTCTTTCTTTCTAATGAAAGTGCCTTAATAGTAGAAAGTGCCTATATTGGCTAATACTTTAGTAGAAAGTGTGTATAATAATAGTCATATTTATAATATTAATTCAGAATCATGCACCCTAAACATAGGGTTGAAAATAATTACAATCGTGCCACACATTTTACTTGAAAACCAAATTCATTTTGAAATTGAGAAATTGAGGTGTAATGGTCTGACAAAAGCTAGATCCGTTTTCTAGCCGAATAGATATGTTTTTGTACCCGTGGACCAGTTTCTTTTTTAAAAAAAGAAGAATAATTCTATTCGGATCATGGATAACTCTATTTAGTTATATACTTAGCCAAACAAGTTAAAAACTTAAAAATACGCGGACCTTTTTAGACCCGGATCGGATTCACTAAAGTATGTGCATTGGAGACCCCCATCATGGATGTCTAAAGTATTTTAGAATAAAATTTAATTAAATTTTATTAGAATGAGTGTCTAAAACCATTTAAAATGTCTAATATATGATCTATTTTGTGGTTTTAGACATCCATTCTAATAAAATTTAATTAAATTTTATTTTAAAATACTTTAGACATCCATGATGGGGGTCTCCAATGCACATACTTTAGTGAATCCGATCCGGGTCAACACCTAATACATTCCAAATTCAATTGCCTCCAAAAGTCATACGTCCTTTAATTACTCATAGTTTCCTTTCCTTATAGCTCATTTTAATTCTCATTGAATTGTCATAGTTTCCTTATTGATATGAGAATTAATGTAACGATTAATTTATTTCTATAAGAAAATTACACAAATATATCATTAAAATTATAAAATTTTAATCTACGACATTTCACAAAAATGAAAAAATGAAAAAATGTCAATCCAAAATAAATCATAGTAACAATTCTATTAATTTGAAATCCGATAAAATATTTTTGAATCTTTTACTATATAACTATATATTAATTTGTTTTGGTAGTTAAATATTTCGGATTGCTCATATTTGTTTTAATTACTCATAGTTTCCTTATACGTCATTTTAATTCTCATTGAATTGTCATAGTTTCCTTATTGATATGAGAATTAATGTAACGATTAATTTATTTCTATAAGAAAATTACACAAATATATCATTAAAATTATAAATTTTTAACTTATTACATTTCACAAAAATGAAAAAATGTCAATCCAAAATAAATCATAGTAACAATTTTGTCCCTATTAAATGTGATAATTATTGACATTAAAAACAAATCTCTGAAAATCCTTTTTCCTTAAAAAATATTTTTTTCATTAATAATCTTGATCTCTGAAAAAGTGGATATGTTCTCTACAAATCTATTATACAATTTCCCCAAAAATTAATGCTTAACGAATATTCACTAATTAAAAGAGTAAATTGTTTATAGAGTAATTAACATGTATATTACTCTAGAGTCAATAAATTAGGTATTTAACACTCTTAAAACTATATTTCATTAACTAACAAACAATTTCGAAAATGCCCTTATCAATTAACCTGGGCTTCTAAACTTTTACCCTGACTCAAACATATATCAAAAAGCCACCGCCGTCTTCAACTCCTTGTCTTCTCCGATTCCTTTGTCACTGCCGACGATAATCACCTCACCTCCATTGCCAAGTGCTCCCTTTAACATTCAAATCACTAATTGTTATATCCGTTCCACCTCCTACATCGCTACTTCGCCAGGTAACCATGTTCTTTCTTTGGTTTCAAATTCTTCCTCTTCAAATTTGTATATTTCCATTCAGTCCTTTTACAATCACTTCCTAATCTCATAGATCCTCTAATTGTCATCAATTGATCCGAATCTGAAGAAGACGAGAGAACATGGAGAAGAAGAATAGGCAGTTTCTAGGGTTGAAGAAGAGGTAGGTATATATTGGTCAGAATTGTTTGAAGATGAGGTTAAAATTACTCCAAAACAAATAAGTGAGAAACTCAAATTGAAAAAGGTTATGCAATGAAGAGGCTCAAGATGTCGTGTCAACTGTTAGTAGACGTCTTCCTATTGCCTACAATGGTGATGGTAAGCGTTTCAACCTTATAATACTAGTAAACATTCTACGAATCACCATTATAGTAGATATGTATGTTTTAGTATTTACGATAGTTGACTATGCTCTTAACAAAATCAATAGTCAAGTACATAAGTTAACTATGATAATAACAGAATTAGAAGTCAAGTACAATAGAATTCGTAGTATTTACAATAGTTAACTATGTTGTTGACAAAATTAGTAGTCAAGTATAATATGAAAGAACATGTGCAACATGTTCTGCTTGAGTCACTCAACGAAGATGACGAACTGAGAAATGAACCATTGAGTCACTCAGCTGAAGCATGAAGCTGATAGTAGATGCAAAAGTCAACAATGCTGACGTGGCATCTCGAGCCAAACAAGAAGGCAAGTGGGTGTAGAAGACTGTAGCAGATGTATTGTCTGAGAAGCAAGTGGGCTGAACAGTTGGAGCAGATGGCACATTCTGCTGGATAAAACAAAGAGGCTATGAAAGCCTACCAGAACCGTTAGGAAGTCTGCAGAGTAAAGGAAAAAGCTACCAAGTCATCATTTAAATTCATGGTGGACTTGTCCTTGGAGAAGGTGTGTCACGCGCGTGACACTATAGCTGTCGACCCTACTGTAGCAAAAGTGAAGATGTATAAAAGAGAAGCTGAGGCTTTCTTTTATAATCAGCCTTTCATAAAACAAAAAACAGAGAAGTTCGAGAGAGTTACTCAGAGTTGCCTGTGAGAAGGGAAATACTGGTGAGTGAACTTAGAAGCATCGGTTATTGCTGATTAGAGTTACGATTAAGGAATCAGAGAAAGAGTATTCCTGTAATCTGTAGTGTAACCAAGGTTGGGTAGAATAAGTCAGAAGCAACTCACATGTGTGTGAGGTTGAGTAACTCTGAGTAGAACAGATTGTAAAAAGATTGTTCTATAAGCTATTCGAATCAAAGAAGTATTTACTGCGGTAATCTCTGTGTTACACAAGTTAGGAGTCCCTGATTATTTCAATTGGTATCAGAGCGGGTCATCAACTTTGGAGTTGTCGCTGTTCCATAACCGGTGAGGTTCTGCAGAATCATGGATTCCTCCATTGAGCTGAGTCACTCAAACAGGTCGCTCATCTTAGATACCAAGAGGTATGGCTAGTGGAAAGTGCGTATGATGCAACTTATTAGAGGACAAGGAGAAGATGCTTGGACTGCAGTAGAAGACAAGTGGGAATCTCCATTCGATCTTATGGAAGAAGGGTTCAAAGTCTCTAAGCCAAAGACGAGTTGGAAAACGGAAGAGTGTAAACTCATTCAAGGCTGCAAATCAACAAAACAAGCGTGGGATATTCTGCAACAGTCCCATGAAGGTACTACTAGTGTTAAAAGAACTCACTTAGACCAGCTTGCCTCTAGGTTTGAGAATCTGAAAATGGATCAGGATGAGACTGTTGTTCAGTTTAGCTCAAAGATCAATGCAATAGCTAATGAGACAGCAGTTTTAGGCAAAACCTACAAAGAACAAAAGCTGGTTAAAAAACTTCTGAGATGTCTTCCTAAGAAGTTTGCTGCACATAAAGCAGTCATGTGTGTCTCAGGAAACACAGACTCTATGAGTTATGAAGAACTGGTGGGCATTCTTAAATCTGAAGAAATGGAGGTTAATGAGGATGATGCTAATGTCTCCAAGAACATTGCATTTGTAGCTGAAAGTGATGCCACTAAAATTCAGGAACTCAAAGACAGCATGGCCTTGATTGCAAGAAATTTTGGAAGATCTCTAAAGAAAGTTGAAGAGAATCAGGCGCGTGATTCATCTCGGTGGTCTAAGAACACACACAGACGTAGCTCACGGTCGAATTTGAGCAGTGGAGACAGAGATGGAGGAAAACGTGAGGCTCAGTGCTTTGAGTGTGAAGGAATTGGCCACTATAAATCTGAATGTCCAGTGGCGAAACGCAACAAGCTGAAGTGTTTTGAATGCAGAGGGTTTGGACACACCAAACTTGAATGTCCTAACAGGAAGAAAGGTAAAAAGAAATCATTATTGTGCTGTAGCGAGTCAAACTCAGAAGATAGTGATGATGAGCTGGGAACTAAAATGTCAAACCTTGCTGGTTTCATTACAACTATTGATGAAACAACTACCAGTGATATGACAGAGACTGAAGAAACTGATGCTTGTGCTGATTCATCCACTGATGACTCAGAGGGACTGATGATAGAGGCATATTCGATGCTAAGAAAACTTACAGGGATCTGTATAACATCTATGTAGAAATGAGTAACAAAGAGTTACAGCTTATTCAGAATGTTAGCAGATTAAGAGCTAAAGTAGATCTACTTGAGATGACAGATGTTGAAGTTGATGATGAAGATTGGAATATTGGATCAACTCTGTCCGGAAGACCTGAAATCATGGAAGAAGGAGCTGAGTTTATGCTTGTGGAATATGTCAAACAAAGAAATAAGGCGTATATGTTGGAAAGAGAACTGATTGAGGATAGCAATAAGATAAAAATGTTGAATACATGAGCTAAAGACCTTGATCAGATTATGTCTATGGGAAGATGTGACTCTACAGCGAAAAATCTTGAACTTCAAAGTAGTGTAAGCTATTCTAAGGAAGTTCTAGTCAAGCCAATCAATTTTGTGAAAGGATGCAATTCTGTAGAAAGTCTACAGAGTTATGTCACTCAAATTCATCGGCCTTCAAGCAAGCTAGCCGGTGAGAAAGTAAAGAGACTTCAAAGCAGTCTTCAGAGCAATAAAATCAATGACTCAAGTTCAGATATGAAGATTAAGAAGAAGGTGCCAATGTTATGTTCTGCCATCCCTGTCAATGGGAAAATCCCGCGGAAGTCATTCAATAAGGTTCACAGAAACTGTAATCATAATCAAAGTCGAGTATCCACTGGTCTCAACTCTCATGACAAGAGTGCTTACAGAGTCATAGTGTGTTATCACTGTGGTAAGACATGACATGGTTCGCAGCATTGCTTCAAAAGAAGAAAGAGACTGCAACTGTTATGGAGTTTGAACAAGTGTTGGGTGGAACCCTCAAGGTTTGGGTCTGTTTGGGTTTGAAAGAAGGAGCTATATGGAGACATGTCTAGAGAAACAGAACAGACCAACCTCTCTGCTCTGTACAACAAGTCAAATGCTGATGAACACACCCATATGTAACCATTTCACTCTGAGAAGACTGAGTTGGTTGAGAATGTTGCTTACACCTCAGTCTTTCAGATGGAGGAAGGTGTTTGGTTTTTTTGACAGTGGTTGTTCACGACATATGGCAGGGGACATACGAAATCTGGTCAACCTTGAAGAAACAACTGCACAAAGAGTTAAGTTTGGAGGAGGTAAATGAGGAACAATCAAAGGCAAAGGACATAGTTGTGGTGCTGATATGCTGAATCTGAAAGATATATAGCTTGTAGAAGGACTCCATGTCAATCGAATCAGTACTAGTCAACTCTGTGATGAAGGTCTGAACGTTGTGTTCTCAAGAAATCAGTCTAAGGCTGTCAATGAAGATGGAAACATCATTCTCTCTGAAGTTAGAACTACAAGTAATTGCTACATCTGTAGAAGTCTGAAATGGGATCTTGCACTCAGAGCGCAAGTCCTCAATCTACTGCTGAGTGTCCATTCCAGAAGATTGAAACGTCGAGCAAAGAAAGGATACTAGATTGAAGTGTAAAGGATCTGTGACTCATGAGTTTCACACAGCCTCACTGATAGGAGTTTGTATAATGATAAAGCAATGATCAAAGGATATGTAAGAATATTCAGTAATGATCGTTTGAAGATCTCTTCTCCATATGTGTTAATCAAATCTGGTGGCTGCAACATAAGTGTGCTTCACTCTTCTGAGTCAAGAGACAAGAAATGGAAGAAGAATCAGGCATGTCACATTAATCCATGCCAAGATGTTCAACTCTCAGTTAATTCTGATAAGAAGGAGAGTCAGATGAAGGATAGTCAGTTCTCATGTTTTACCTCTGTAATAGAACCTGAAGGCTTACAAGTTATTCTACATGATGAAGAGGTCAAGAAAGCCTGTCGTGAAGAACTTAATCAACTTGTCAAGGATGGTGATTGGGAATTAGTTACTGAGCCTATGGATTCAAATGTTGAACAACTGAGATGGGTCATTCGACATCAAAATGATTAAGATGGAACTGTTGTTAGGGTAAAGGCTCGCTTAGTAGCTCAAGAAGTTACTGAAATAAAAGACAATGACTCTGATGAATCTTTTGCTTCCGCTGTTTGTTTTGATTATGTTTGTCTTCTACTTGTTGTTGCCAGTATCCTTAATCTTCGTCTTCATCACATGACTACTCAAATGACTATATTTGAAGAAGTATCTCATCAGGAAATATTTGTAGGTCAACCAAAAGGTTTTGCTAATCCTGACTGTCCTAACCATGTTTACCATGTGCAAAAGACACTGTTCAACACCAAGCAGAGCTCAGGAATCTGGTCAGATCACTTCACGAAGCACTTGGTGGAAATGAGTTTCAAGCAAGGATCTATTGATAAGACTCTTTTTAGTATGGAAAATGAGAGATTTTTTGCTCTGATCCAAATATATATGAATGATATTGTGTTTGGAAGCACTAATACTCTCCTTATTCAGGATCTGATCAGGTTGATGACTCAACATTTTGGTATGAGTTTTCAGGGAGAACTAGGTCACTTCATGGGGTTACACATTTATCAGTCTAATCATGGGATCTCTATCTGTCAGCAAATGTATGCAGAAGACCTAATCTACAAATCTGGTATGCAAACCAGTGTCTGTGCCAAGACTCCCATGAGAAACACGATCAATCTGAGCTCAGATATGGCCGGGGAACTAGTTCACATAAAGTGGTACAAAGAAATGATCAAAGGATTGAGACATCTATCTGCCAGTCAACCAGACCTATGTCTGAGTGTAGAAATTCTCGCAAACTTCCAAAGTCAACCTCAAATGCGTCATCTGACTGCAGTAAAGCGTAATCTGAAATACGTCAAAGGAACTCTCAATTATGGTTTGTATTATATCAAATATTCTAACCTCAATCTTGTAGGTTTGAGTAGTTTTGATTGGACAGGAAGTAGCGTGAGGAATGCTAGACGATCCTGAGGAGGCTGTGTGTTCATTGGTCCCAATCTCATCTCCTGGTACCACAGAAAACAAGCTTGTTTTGCAAAATCCACAATAGAGGCAGAATACATTGCAATTGGGACATGCAGTACTCATTTGCTCTGGGTGAAACAAATTCTGGCTGACTATGGTATGATTCCTAGTTCTCTCAGCATTCACTATGATAACACAAGTGCCATTCGTACATTAAGAAATCCTATGCTTAGAACTCTTCGCATAGACGTAAGGCACCATCTGATTCATGAATTGAATGAAATGAATCAAATTGGTATCACTCACATTGATCCTGAAAATCAACTTGCAATTGTTTTTACTACTCCTCAAGGCTTTAACTTGATTTTCAAGTTGTTAAGGTCTCTTAACTTTTTTGAACTCTAATCGTGTCAGTTCAGTTTGTAAGTTTGCAGAGTAGGATAAATATGTGCAGTCTGTTTTTTTACTGTCCCTTGTATAGATCACGTGATAAAATCTCTCATCAGTCTGTCTACCAGAGAAAAGAGCTGCTTGTCTTATGTATTCAGATCGTTCCAGTTCTGATCTGTGTCTTTTTCGGGTGTATCTCTTCTTCTTCTCAAAGTTCAAATTTTGTATCTTAAATAAGATTTCTTCTTTTACCGAAAAGGCTGAGAGAATCCCATTCTAAAATAAAGGGGGAGAGGTGTTAGATGGTGAGAGTGGCTAATGTTATTGGATAATCTCATTCTAAAAAGAACAAAAAAAAATGTGTCAAAAGGAGAGTGTTGTGTGGTGGGTTAAGAACGCCAAAAAGAAAAAAAAGAGGGTTAAAAGGACACAAAAATATCTCAAATGGGTTATTATTTGGGAGTTGTTTCAAATCAGTTCGAGCTCTTTGTTCTCTCTATTTTTCTCTTGTTCGATTCTTGAAACTTTCATAATACATAAGGTGATGTGAAGACTAGCTTTGGTGGATAATGGAGTGTGAAAGCACTCTGAGAAAATTGCTGCCTTCTGTGCTATATGTTCATGAAGCGTGAAAGCACTCTGAGAGAAATTGCTACCTTTCTATTTTGGTGAGTTGATCACTTTCAAAAATCTGGACTGCTAATATTCATCAAACTATGTAGCTCACCTCTCTGTTCTTGATTTGGTCAGATGTTCTATATATTATTGTCTATTAAGACTACATTTCTTTGCATTTTATGCTCTTGCTTATTTGAATCTGTTTTACTTTTAAAATTGTGTGAGTGATCCTGAATTTGGCATCGATCGATTCTTGCGTATTATAGTGGTTGCCTAGTCTGTGTTGTTTGGGCTTGGTTAATTTTAGGCTTGTTCTGGTTAGTGGGCCGTTTGTCTATGTTTGCTGAAATCTGTTTGCTTTTTGTCTTGTCAAACTAATGATTTCTGAAGTAGCGTGTGCAGGAAAAGAAAAAGCTCGTGGCTCGAGGCAAGAGAGAGAAAGAGCTGTTGTTGCTTATTATCACTCAGAATTCAACTTAAATCTGATCCTTTAGTCTCTCTCTCTCTCTCTCTCTGTATCTGTAAAGAGCTCTTCTCTCCAGAAATTTCTTGTGGTTTCTCTTGTTTCAGATTCATCAATGGATGACTCTTCAACACCGATCATCCACCTTCCTCATCAAATCTATGTTACTGTTCCTGATTCAAACCCTGGTACAGTGTCTGAGACTGGAAACACTGTGGTTCCTAATGATCTATCAGACGAGGAACTTCCTTATTTTCCTGGTTTCTTAGTTCGCTATGAAGAAAATAGAAAAAAGATTCATGCTCAAGACTCTCTCTATCCAGCACTCAAGCAGTGTGCCTGGAGACCTTACACATATCGTTTCTCTACAGCAGGAGTTGTTTGCAAGTTCTCACTCATTGCATCTCGTCCTTTCAACGACAAGAAGTTGTTTCAAACTGATCAGTCTAAAACTCGCTTGGTTCAGAATCTGCTGGAGACCTCAGAACTTCTGCCTACTATGGTGGAAATTCTTCTGTATGTTGAAGAAATTGTCAAAGAGTTCTATGCGAACTTAAGCAGCATTGAATTTCGCGATGATGGTCGCCATTGTGTGTATGTGCGCCGATCCATGTTTGAGTTCACGCCTCGCATCATCAACAAACTCTTCTAGCTGCCTCAACACTCTTATGACATGCATCAATATGTACATCGCATTGAAGAACCTTTTGAAGACGTTGTGGCTCTACTTTCAGAAGGATATGTCCGTCTCTGGGAAGATCTAACTCCAACGCATCTCAGTCCAACTATGGCTCTATTGTACAAGATATGCTGCCACAACTGGATGCCAACCATGAATGAAACTACTCTTAACAAAGACAGAGTAACTCTGGTCAGCGACATCACAGCTCAGTCATCTGTCCAACCATACTTTAGAAATCATTTGTCTCATGTGAGTTCAATTATCTGCCAAGTCTGGTTCAAGGTCTACATCTCAAGATGTCTGGTATGATTTATGCTCTTGACCCCTAAGTTTAAACTTAATTTTTCTCTGTATTTTTACATGAGTATGCATCCAAGCAAGGGGAGATTATGGCAGTGTCACTCAAGCTACCTTGAGTGATGTCACTTGTGAGGAAATGGAGTCTGAATTGTGAATCAGATCTTGGTTTATGGTTTAAATTTTATGCGGTTTTTCTGAAAAACTTGAACCTTTTTGATTAGGGCTTTTGAACTTTGCCTTCTCTGCTTTTGGGTCTGTATAACTAGGTTGTTGAACCTTTTCTGAACCCTGTTTATGTGCTGATTCTTAGTGACTTGTTGCTTGTTTATGATGATTTCTTATGTGTTATGCTCCTAATTGAATCTGTATGAATTCATGCGTGTATGGTATGTTCTTGTGTGTTTTCACTTGTGCAGGCACTAGTGCTTGGATTAACATACTCAGGCAAAAAGGGGGAGATTGAAAGAACATGTGCAACAGGTTCTGCTTGAGTCACTCAACGAAGATGACGAACTGAGAAATGAACCATTGAGTCACTCCACAGAAGCATGAAGCTGATAGCAGATGCAAAAGTCAACAATGCTGACGTGGCATCTTGAGCCAAACAACAAGGCAAGTGGGTGTAGAAGACTATAGCAGATGTATTGTCTGATAAGCAAGTGGGCGGAACAGTTGGAACATATGGGACATTCTGCTGGATAAAAGAAAGAGGCTATGAAAGCCTATCAGAACCATTGAGAAGTTTGCAAGGTAAAGGAAGAAGCTCCCAAGTCATCATTTAAAGGCAAGGTGGACTTGTCCTTGGAGAAGGTGTGTCAGGCGCGTGACACTGTAGCTGTTGACCCTACTGTAGCAAAAGTGAAGATGTATAAAAGAGAAGCCTTTCATAACACAAAAAACAGAGAGGTTCCAAAGAGTTACTTAGAGTTGCCTGTGAGAAAGGAAATACTGGTCAGTGAACTTAGTAGCATCAGCTGTTGCTGATTAGGGTTAGGATTAAGGAATCAGAGAAAGAGTATTCCTGTAATCTGTAGTGTAACCAAGGTTGGGTAGAACATGTCAGAAGCAACTCACATGTGTGTGAGGTTGAGTAACTCTGAGTAGAACAAATTGTAAAAAGATTGTTCTATAAGCTATTCGAATCAAATAAGTATTTACTGCGGTAATCTCTGTGTGTTACACAAGTTAGGAGTCCCTAATTATTTCATAATAGTTAACTATGTTTTGGCGTTTTCTTTTAATTTTCTCCCACGTTCATATGGTTAGAGACTTGGATGTGTTTATGTATTGTTTTAGGCTACAAACACATAAATGAAGACCCTTTCGCTATTGTTCGATACACATGGAAATGGGAAGTGAAATCCAAAGGTATTGTTGACTTTTAAAAAAAAAAATGATGCTTAAACTATCTTATTTTCTATTAAGCATTGACTAATTCATCATTATGCAGGTTCACATGGGTCACTACTTTGTTGCTATTTGAGCTACATACATCTGTAACACTTAATTTTACATACAAACTTAATGAAGCAAGTGTTATAGAAGTTAGGAAGAATTATGCCATCCAGTTTTGTGAGAAATTTACTGTCCCTACGGTGAAATATGTTTCTTTCAATATTTGTAGTATTTTCCAACGCATCCTTCACGTTTATGGTCTATGGAACTTATGTTTGATGATGATTACAACAATTATGGTTTTAAGAAATTTTCTTTCAGACATACATTCTACATTGCTTATAATATTCGATCCCACGGCGATATGGTCCACTGTTTTTTGTTCTGTTATCTGACTATTTTGTTCATAAAGAGTCATCATAGTTGAGATTATACCCGACTTTTCGTATATAGATAGTGGACTATTTAACTCAACTAAGTAATTTTAGCATAGTGAACTACAATAACAAATTTTTTTACTGGATTCTCAATTATAGTAACAAATTTGTAGGGATTTTTACCAAACGATCATTAAGGGCATTTTCGTTAGAATCTAAACAATTAATGGTACTCATCTAATTTGTTTTCATGCATAGCTACTCACCTACTTAAAGCTACTTACACTAATATACACTAATTAACCCTTGTTTATATAGATAAAAAAAGATTTTTTTTCTTTAGCTGCGGCTACCCTAAATCTCAACCTAATTTTTATTTCCTATATAAGACATATAAGTCGACATCTCAAACTCAAAACACCATGTCATCAACTTTTTTCTTTTGGCCTCCAAACTCAAATCTTATAAACCTAAATTTTTGTTATCACTTTTTCGATATATTTTTGTCATGGTGGTGATTTAATCGATGTTTGTTTTATCATTTTGCAGGTTATAATTTAGGTTACAATTGTTTGATTTCCAGGCATCGGCCCTTTGTCAATATGTGGTCTTCTTAAGATTTACAGTACATTGCTTTTCAGTTAGTTTTGGAATACGAGTATCATATCATCAATAAAAAATTCAAGATTGTAATGTTAAACAATTGTTTTTCAAGGAATATTCCTACAATTAATTGTTTTACCTCTATAAATAGTTTATTTTAGGTTTTTAGATCATTACTTCAGATTTTATAACAAAGTTTAGAGAGAGCTTTTGAGAGAGTTTAGGGAGACAAATTTACTTCATACTTTGAGATTCTTCGAACCCTATTGTAATTATTCTTATTCTCTTTCTTTATGCATTATTATTCAGATATGATGTGCTTTGCTTCCATGTCTGAGTAGTTTGCTTGTTAGGTTTAGGGTGATTCGAATGGAATGATGATGAATTGTTAGGTTAAACTCACTTGTTAGGATTATCTGTTTAGGTTCTTCACCTAGATTGCTTTAACTCTGATTTAGGATTCGCGACCATGAATTTGGATATCTTAGGTTGATAGATTGACACGAAAGTGTAATTGATTAGCCAGAACTAGATCTTAGGTGAGCAAAATTACTTATTCGCAAAGAAATTTGGTTTAGGAATTTTGTGAACAAATTGGACTTGAATTTAAAGCTTGTTTAAATTGATTGAATTCGCAAAGAAATTTGGTTTTCTAGGGTTTAAGCATTGTTAGTTTTCGCAACGACAGTTGGTTAATTATACATTAGTGTTCCAAGTTCTAGAACGGTTCTTAATTAAATCCTGACTGTGTTAAAATTACAATTCTGATTCATCCTGAGAATTATCCAAAAGCCTAGCTCTTTGTTTAATTAAATTTTAAATCAACAATCTTGCGTGTTACCAATTGTTTTTTGTCTTTTATTTTACATTATTTTACTTAGCTCAATTCGAAGTCAATATTCCTATCGTTTGATTTGACTCCCAGTGATTCGACCCCTACTACAATTGATCTCTTAATTTGAGAGAGTAGCTCAGGGTAAATTTGACCATATCAAATTTTGGCGCCGTTGCCGGGGAGTCAAAATCTTCCATAGGATTTTGATTCTAGAATTCTGACTAAGTTTTCTTTTTATTTTTGATTTCTTTTCTTTTGTTTTTGGTGTTTCAGGTTTATGCCTTCTAACAGAACCAGAAGCAACAAGGATAAAGAGTTAGCATATTTTGTTCTAGAGTTAGGAGTTTTGGAACGGGAAAACAGACGACAAGCAAAGTTAGCAAAGATGGTTAGTCGTGTTTTGGTTGTTCTTCCTAATGCTCAGAGAGAGTTATTAGACAAAGATGTTAATCGGTACAACAATCTGGGAGACCGGATTGATGAAGCTGGTAATGTCATCGAGGTTGACGATCCGGTTGCAGTAGAGCGTGCTGAGCTAGATCGTCAAAGAGCTGAGTTAGAGCGCGAGCGCTGAGATAGAGCGTCTGGCTCGGGCGAATCGTAGACCTCAAGAGGCAGTAGTTGACCAACACACTTTGGGAGACTACTACCGTCCTGAAGAACATTACGCCAACAAGGCAGTGATTCGACCCACTAGATTTCAGCGAAGGGATTTCGAGTTGAAGCCCGTGTACTTCTCTCTAGTGGCTCAACATCAGTTCCATGGGCACCCATCAGAGCACCCCATGGATCATCTCGAGATGTTTGAGGATCTTGCGTCGAGTATTAAGGCTAACGACGTGTCTGAAGACTACATTATGTGTAAGCTCTTCCCATTTTCTCTTGCTGGAGAGGTAGCCTCTTGGCTGAAGCAGTTGGAACCAGGCTCACTAACTACTTGGAGAAATACCAAGAATGCTTTCCTGAATCACTTCTACGATGAGTCACGTTCAGAGGATCTACGAGCTGAGATTTCAACGTTCGTTCAGAATCTGACATAATCTTTTAAGGCTGCGTGGGAAAGGTTCAACGGATATCAGAGAGACTGTCCTCATCATGGGTTTACAGAAGTTCAGCTGCTGGGTATTTTCTACAGGGGAATGGATTGGAGACATCAGATGACCTTAAATGCTTCGAGTAATGGGAACTT
Source organism: Arabis alpina (assembly GCA_900128785.1). Classification (NCBI taxonomy): domain Eukaryota; kingdom Viridiplantae; phylum Streptophyta; class Magnoliopsida; order Brassicales; family Brassicaceae; genus Arabis; species Arabis alpina. The sequence goes on from LT669791.1 coordinate 23,810,131, forward strand.
CTAAACCAGGGTTCCCGCTGACTGCCTTGAACTCATCAAGAACGTATCAACCAGCAACAGTACAAAGAAGATCGATGAGGAAAGAAGAAGAGAAGCTGATCAATCAGGTGGAGTCGAAATAGCTGAAGTAAAAGCTAAGATAGATTCCATTCACCATCATCTGGTAAACAAGAAGTCAGTACATTTTGCACAGGAAGTTGACACTTTCTATCAGGATGAAGACAGAGAGCAGGAGGATGTTAATTACATCAACCAGAATGGCTACCAGAATCAGCGTTATGGGAATCAATCAGAGAACAAGGGGTACAACAGGTACAACAGTTACAATCAGAAGAGCTCGTTCTCAAGAACTCCAGGTTCTCCAAGCTATGGTCCGAAGTCGAATTTTCAGAAACCATTTGGTAGCAACAGCAACCAAAGGACTTATGGATCTTCGTCATACCAGCCAATTCCCTCTAAATCTTCAGAAAATGACGTGAAGGGTATGTTCGAACAGCTTCTTGAGGGGCAGCAAACACTAACAGTAAATCTCAATGGGAAGATCGATGGGCTTTACACTGATCTAAATGGGAAGATAGAAGCCCTCAATATTCACATGAAGAAGTTGGACACTCCAGTAGCCCAGACTGCAGAGAATATGCGAAGACAAGATGGTTTTTTTCCTGCCAGAACTCATACGAATCCTAAGCAGCATGGTGTAGCAGCTAACACAACCAGAAGTGGTAAGGTTATCGAGCCAGTACTCAAGAAACGACTCTCAATCGAATAGTTGGACGAGCTTGAAGACGTTGAGGATCAAGAGTTGTTTGTCCCAGATGACCTGTCGATCGACAGACACAAGGAGTGTCGATCGACAGACACAAGGAGTGTCGATTGATAGGGACAAAAATTGCTAAGGAAAATGCAAATCCGGAAGACCTGTCGTTCGACACACCCATTGAGTGTCGATCGACAGGCATGCAACAGAGCTGTCGATCGACAGACCCAACGGGTGTCGATCGACAGGCACCCCAGACGGACCAGAACCAGATTCTGGCTACAGAAAGAGTGTACAAACCGAATATACCTTATCCTAGAGGTCTTAAGAAGTCTAGACAGGAGCTTGAGGAAGCTAAGTGTAAGGCAGTCATTGACAAGATCACGGTTGAGATGCCATTGGTTGAGGCTATTAGAACTTCTCCGGTTATTCGTCGGTATGTGAAGAAATTAGTCACTAAGAACTTGTGCGTTGAAGAAGGAGTTGCTATGATCACAGAACAAGTGAGTGCTATAATTCTGAACAAGGTGCTAAAGAAGCTAGCTGATCCGGGAAGCTTTGTGTTGGATTACTTCATTTTCTCGGATAGGTTTCTGCGGTCTTTGTGTGATTTGGGTTCTAGCATCGACTTGATGCCTCTTTCAGTTGCTTTGAGTCTTGGTATGACGGATTTCCAGCCTACAAGGATTTTTCTTATCCTTGCCGACATATCAGTTAGAGTTCCAGAAGGGGTATTGGAAGATGTTCCAATCAAGGTTGGAGATTGCTTGATTCCTGCTGATTTCGTGGTTTAACAGTATTGTGAAGAGCCTAAGGATCCTCTTATTCTTGGACGTCCGTTTTTAGCTACAGCTGGTGCTATGATAGATGTAAGAGGAGGCAGAATTACTCTAAGCATGGGGGATTTAGAAATAAAGTTCGATATGAACCAAGTGGTTTAGAAACCCACCATTGATGGCCAGACATTCTATGTGGATACATTGGATGATATCACACAAGAGGTTTTTAACGAAGATTATCCCATTGATCCATTGGAAAGGACTTTGGTAAATTTTGTGATTGAAACTGGACAGCTTCACGATGCTTCAAAAGGGTATGCTAAGTTGATGAATGACAGCGAGTTAGTAAAACAAGTGGTTGCTAATGTGGAACTGGTTGGAGTTTCTGAGAAATCGGAAAGGGTAAGTGACTGGAGTGAAGAAAAAGCTCCAAAGATCGAACTCAAACAACTACCAGCATAACTCAAGTACGCTTTTCTTGGCCCTAATTCCAATTATCCTGTTATTGTTAGTTCTTCTTTGAACAATATTGAGCAAACCTTGTTACTAAGTAAGCTGCGCAAGTATCACAAAGCTGTTGGGTATTCTCTTGATGATATTGCAGGTATTTCCCCAGACTTATGCATGCACAGGATTCACCTTGAGGAAGGAGCAAAGACGTCAGTTGAGCATCAAAGAAGGATGAATCCGAATCTTCAGGAAATAGTTAAGAAAAAGATCCTGAAACTACTAGAAGCTGGGATCATCTATCCTATTTCAGATAGTCCTTGGGTTAGTCCGGTTCATGTGGTTCCTAAGAAATGTGGGGTTACAGTGGTCAAGAACGAGAAGAACGAGGTTATTCCTACAAGGACTGTGACAGGGCACAAAATGTGTATTGATTACAGGAAGCTCAACGCTGCTACTAGGAAGGATCATTTCCCTTTGCCTTTCATTGATCAGATGCTGGAAAGACTTGCAAATCATCCCTATTATTGCTTCTTGGACGGATATTCAGGGTTCTTTCAGATTCCTATTCATCTGGACGATCAGGAGAAGACGACATTTACATGCCCTTATGGTACTTTTGCATATCGCAGAATGCCATTTGGATTGTGTAACGCTCCGGCTACTTTTCAGAGATGTATGATGTCGATTTTCACAGATTTGATCGAGGATTACATGGAAGTCTTCATGGATGATTTCTCAGTCTATGGGTCTTCTTTCAAAGAATGTTTGGGTAATTTGGAGAAGGTACTTGTTAGATGTGAAGAAAAACACTTAGTGCTAAATTGGGAGAAATGTCATTTCATGGTAAACAGTGGCATTGTTTTTGGACATAAAGTGTCAAAAGCTGGAATGGAGGTAGATCGTGCCAAGATTGAGGTTATGACAAGTTTGCAGCCACCTACTTGTGTGAAATCTGTTAGGAGTTTTCTAGGTCACGCTGGTTTCTACAGGAGATTCATTAAGGATTTCTCCAAGATTGCCCGCCCACTTACCTCCCTGCTTTGTAAGGACGTCAAATTTGTGTTTAATGCTGATTGTCTTGCTGCTTTTAAACAGATTAAGCAGGCTTTAGTGAGTGCTCCAATTATGCAACCTCCAGATTGGACACTTCCCTTTGAAGTTATGTGTGATGCTAGCGATTTCGCAGTTGGGGATGTTTTGGGTCAGAAAAAAGACAAGAAGCTTCATGCCATTTACTACACTAGCCGGACTCTTGATGATGCGCAGAAGAATTATGCTACTACAGAAAAACAGTTGTTGGCAGTGGTATTTGCGTTTGAAAAATTTCGTCTGTATCTGATTGGTTCTAAGGTGATTGTGCACACGGATCATTCAGCACTTAAGTATTTGATGCAGAAAAAGGACGCGAAGCCGCGGTTGTTGAGATGGATTCTTCTCCTTCAAGAGTTTGATGTTGAGGTTAAGGATAAGAAAGGAGTTGAAAATGGAGTTGCGGATCATCTTTCAAGGATTCGGATCGAGGATCACGTTCCTATTGATGATTTTTTCCCAACAGAGGGATGCAACTTTGTTGAAAGTGGTCTCCAAGCTGAAAATCCATGGAATTCTAGAAAACCAGAGCTGTCGATCGACAGACACTATGAGTGTCGATCGACAGGCCCACAACAGAGCTGTCAATCGACAGACACTACGAGTGTCGATCGACAGCCTCTGCACAGAGCGTTGGATCGTCTTCCACAAATCATCAGCAATGCAGTCCAGGCCCATGTCTTCGCCGTCTCGTCTTCCACTCGTCCTTGGTACGCTGATATCGCCAATTATCTTGCTGCAGAAGATATGCCAAGTGATCTCAAAGGTTATGAAAAGAAGAAGTTCATCCGAGAGCTTCGTAGATACTATTGGGATGAACCTTATCTCAACAAGTTTTGTTCTGATGGTATTTACAGGAGATGTATTGCTGAGCCCGAGACCCAAGACGTGTTATTCCATTGTCACAGTTCTGATTATGCAGGGCATTTCGCTTCATTCAAGACAACCTCCAAAGTTCTTGAAGCGGGTTTCTGGTGGCCTACGTTGTTCAAAGATGTGCACGCCAATGTCAAGCAGTGCGATGCTTGTCAACGAAGAGGGAAGATCAGCATGCGACATGAAATGCCTCATAACTTTATCCTGGAAGTAGAGGTTTTTGATTATTGGGGCATTGATTTCATGGGACCTTTTCCATCATCTTATGGAAACTCCTACATCTTGGTTGCTGTAGATTATGTATCCATTGCAAGTCCAAAGAACAATTCGGGGGTGGTTATTAAGCTGTTTAAGACCATCATTTTCCCACGATTCGGAGTGCCTGTTGTCATTAGTGATGGAGGAACTCATTTCATCAACAAAGCTTTTAATCGTTTATTGGCTAAGTATGGAGTTCAGCATCGCGTAGCTAGTCCTTATCATCCTCAAACGAGTGGACATGTTGAAGTTTCCAATCGTTAGATTAAGGAAATTTTGGAGAAAACTGTAAATGCTACAAGGAAGGATTGGTCAGCAAAGCTGGATGACACACTTTGGGCATATCAAACTGCGTTCAAGACACCACGAGGCACTACTCCGTTTCATTTGCTATATGGGAAAGCATGTCATCTTCCAGTGGAACTTGAACACCGAACAGCTTGGGCAGTAAAGCAGTACAATTTCAACATCAAACATGCTGCAGAACGACGCATGATTCAGTTGAACGAGTTGGATGAGATTCAACATCACGCTTATGAAAACTCCAAGTTATACAAAGAGCGGACTAAAGCGTATCATGACAGGAAAATCATTTCCCGAACTTTCGAACCAAATGATCAGGTACTCCTGTATAACTCTCGTCTAACTTTGTTTCCTGGAAAGTTGCGTTCTCGTTGGTCAGGTCCATTCACCATCAAGGAAGTTTGACCACATGGAGCTGTTGTGCTGATCAGTTAGGAAGGCCAAGAATTCACTGTGAATGGCCAAAGGGTGAAGCATTATTGGGCGAAAGCCGAAATTCCGGATGGGCACATTGTGTCACTGGATGAAGCACCCGCTGTCTAATTTCAGACACAGTCAAGGTAAAGACTGAAAACAAGCGCTTAGTGAGAGGTAACCCACTCGTAAGTTTATGTACAAAATTCGCTTTTATTTTCATTTTCTACTAACTTCCGTTGCGTTTTGTTAAAAAAAAAAAAAAAAAAACTTTTAATTTTTATTTCGAAAATTTAGTAAGGAAAAGGGAAATGATCATCTTTATAAGTCTCTAGTTTCTACAAAAATCCCAAGGAATGTAGAGGATGGATGTGGATAGTGGAACATGATGTTATATAATGGTGTTTGGTTCCTGATAACGTTTTGGAGGAGGGAGTGCAATGTGAATGAGAAACTGTGGGCATCAATTGGACCAGTCTCTCTCTTGTGATTATGCATAATGTCTGCATCCACCAAATAAAATTCGGTAACCCTAAACACTTTAGCTCCACTTAAACACAAAAGCCTTTAACATCACACCTAGCCCTTTTACTTGGTTGTATCATTGGAGAGAATTCCATCATCACTTCGATCAAGTGTGCGATAGTTAGGAGGATGTGAAACTGATGGGTTTGCATGTTAAGATTTGAGGCCCAACCTATGATGGTTGAGATTCGTGACCACCAAAGGTACTTTGTTTATATGCAACGAAAGAGTCAAGAAGACGAAAGTAATGTTCCCAAGGATAAGTAAGTTCTCGCGATTTTCAAACCTCGACTTCATTCTTAGTCTCTAGTTTGCTTGAGGGCAAGCAAAAGCTAAGTCTGGGGGAGTTGATATATCATGGTTTTTACCCGTTTACGACCATGATATAAGTTCTTTTATCGAGTCTTTTCATTGCTTTTCGAGTCTTTTTAGTGTCTTAACAGGTTATTGCACGTGGGAAGCTAAATGGATGATTACGATGCGTTTTGGAGCGTAAACGAGATTTGAGTCGGATTTGCAAGTGGAGAAGCTGAAATGGAACAGCCTGTCGATCGACACGCATGGTGGCTGTCGATCGACAACAACGTTATAGCCATGTCGTTCGACACACCATGCGGTTGTCGATCGACAGGTACTTCGCAGAAGCCGACATAATACATTTTAAAGAAGGAAAAATCATTCGTTTCGGGTCAGAAGTTACCAACAAACCGTCATAAAAGCCCACCACGAGTTTTACCTCTATAAATAGTTTATTTTAGGTTTTTAGATCATTACTTCAGATTTTATAACAAAGTTTAGAGAGAGCTTTTGAGAGAGTTTAGGGAGACAAGTTTACTTCATACTTTGAGATTTTTCGAACCCTATTGTAATTATTCTTATTCTCTTTCTTTATGCATTATTATTCAGATATGATGTGCTTTGCTTCCATGTCTGAGTAGTTTGCTTGTTAGGTTTAGGGTGATTCGAATGGAATGATGATGAATTGTTAGGTTAAACTCACTTGTTAGGATTATCTGTTTAGGTTCTTCACCTAGATTGCTTTAACTCTGATTTAGGATTCGCGACCATGAATTTGGATATCTTAGGTTGATAGATTGACACGAAAGTGTAATTGATTAGCCAGAACTAGATCTTAGGTGAGCAAAATTACTTATTCGCAAAGAAATTTGGTTTAGGAATTTTGTGAACAAATTGGACTTGAATTTAAAGCTTGTTTAAATTGATTGAATTCGCAAAGAAATTTGGTTTTCTAGGGTTTAAGCATTGTTAGTTTTCGCAACGACAGTTGGTTAATTATACATTAGTGTTCCAAGTTCTAGAACGGTTCTTAATTAAATCCTGACTGTGTTAAAATTACAATTCTGATTCATCCTGAGAATTACCCAAAAGCCTAGCTCTTTGTTTAATTGAATTTTAAATCAACAATCTTACGTGTTACCAATTGTTTTTTGTCTTTTATTTTACATTATTTTACTTAACTCAATTCGAAGTCAATATTCCTATCGTTTGATTTGACTCCCAGTGATTCGACCCCTACTACAATTGATCTCTTAATTTGAGAGAGTAGCTCAGGGTAAATTTGACCATATCAAACTTTGACATTGCACTCCCTCCCCGGAACGGCGCCAAAATTTGATATGCTCAAATTTACCCTGAACTACTCTCTCGAATTAAGAGATCAATTGTAGTAGTCATGCTCAACGCATTACATCACAAACATTTCGACTTTTACTCAGTTTTTATAATATTTTAATTTTTAGGTCTTTGACCCATCCGTTTACTAATTTCGTGTGAATGTTTTGATTGATGTGCAGGAGAATAATAGTAGATCTGAGATGGAAGTAAACATTTAAAGACTATCAATTTATAGATTTTATGGCATTCATCTCTGTTTCATGGCTGTTATGTTCATACTTTTACATACATGGAAAGAAAGTTAGAGTATTAAAACATTGTTGTGCTGCCTATTTACAGATCGGAGGACCATGGACGGTTCCATTAGGCTCGAGGGATGGTCGCATCTCAAGAAAGTCTAATGCTAATCTACCATCGCCTTTCGCGGACATAGCTATACAAAAACATCGATTGATAGTTCTTCGCCAAAGGTCTTTCGAATTTTTTTGAACGTTTTTGATTTATAATATTTTTTCCTTCATTCTTTATAAAAGTTAAATTTTCTTTATATGTATTTTAAATACTGTATTTTAGTATTTATGAGCACATTAATTTTCATGTCGATGTCCTTTCATTTCATTGACATTTATGCTTATAGTTTATTTTTAAAAATACAGTAATTAAAATGGTATTTAGTGTATATTTTTTATTGCATATCACAAGAATAATTTTTCTGTTGTGGATATAGCAATTGAAGAAACACTAATACTCTCGAACATGTAATTGAAAAATGTGAACTTTCATTTTTTTTCTAGGTCTGTCCTTTTTGCAGGAAGAGGGTGGGATTTGATATCGTTAGCCATATTACGATGCATCATGCGAATTTTTGTAAGATATCCTTTTTCAACTTTTGATATCTTCATCTTTTATTTGTCATCTTTTGATATCCCTAAAGGCTAACCTTTTTTGTGGTGTCTTGGTTTTTTTTTTTTTTTTTTTTTTTTTTTGTCACGAACACACTTTTCCGCCTGATTACATAAATACATGGGTATCAGTAAACCAAACCGGAATGGAAGTGCTAACAAACGAGAATGGTTTTTGACGGAGACGGGCGTTTCTTGCAAGGAGATCCGCCTTTGCATTCTTATCCCTCGGACAATACGTAAGAGTAAAGTCTGGAAAAAAATTACGTAACTCCTGGAAATCATCAAGTTCTGATTGGAAACGAGGCCAGTTCTCCGGATCAGCTACCATACTCACCAGTTCTTGAGAATCAGTCTGAAAGGTCGCACAATATCGTCGCTTTTTCCGTAGACTCTCCATAGCCCAAAGTAGACTTTGCAGCTCGGTATGCAGCGGCGACACTTGCTGTCTCATCCCACGTAAGCCCAACAAATCAGTCGATCCATCTTGCAATTGTAGGACCCATCCTACCCCACTCATGCTCTCACCCTGTTTCCACGATCCATCAAGGAAACAGTTGAAGACCGAAGGCGTAAGTACGTCCTCCAGCAGCTCCTGCGTTCTTGTCGTCTCTTCCTTATCTTCATTGGCCAAGAACCATTCCGACGATTCCTTTTGGGCCATCACCACAATATCCTGAGGGCACCGATCTACATTTTTAAAGACTTTATCATTCCGAGCCTTCCAGAGATACCAGATTAGCCATGGAAAACACCGATCTAAGGCATCACCATTAGGTCGAGATGGGATGCGCGAGAGTAAATAATCCATATTGCCCCAGACACTATCACACGGAAAAATCGACGGAGGGCTTGGGATCTGGGAAAGGGCCCAACATTGCCTAGCAGGAGGACATGTAAAGAGAACATGATTAATTGTTTCCACAAGATCTCCACAGCGTGCACAGTTTCTGTCCCGTTGCACATGCCGATGTGCTAATCTCTCGTTAACCGCCACCGCGCCCGAGAGAGCCTGCCACATAAAGTGACGAATTTTGTTCGTTGTTTTCTGCTTCCAGACTTTTTCCTTTAGGGGATTCAGCGAAGGTTGTTGGATGGTGAACGCCAATTCCGCATCCAACTTTTCTCTGGCAACCTCATAGCCTGATCGGACCGTATACATGCCCGAAATAGTAAAGTGCCAGCAGTAACCATCATTTTTGCCAAACCTGGATGGTCTCAAGGACAAAATCTTGCTTATATCATCTGGTTCTACACAGCTCTGAAGTAACTGCACATTCCATTGTCCTGTTCGGGAATTAATAAAATCTGAAACCCGTTGGTATCGAGGAGGGAACGGAATAATGCTCCTTACCCTTTGAGGCTTTTCATCCGGGATCTAGTTATCCGTCCAGAACCAGAATTGGGCTCCAGAGCCTATCGTACGTCTCATTCCTGTATCCAACAAGGGTTTAGCACTGTACAAACTCCGCCAACCATACGAAGGACGAGAAGATCTCGTAGCTTCAAACGGGTGAGAAAATCGAAAGTATTTTCCTTTCAACACTCGAGCCACTAACGAATTGGGGTACCGATGGAGTCGCCAGAGTTGCTTGGCCAATAAGGCCTGGTTAAATTCTTCGTAAGACTTAAAGCCGATACCCCCTACACTCTTCGGGAGACACATTTTCTTCCAAGCAATCCAGTGCATTCCTTTAGAGTGTTCTTTTGTTTTCCACCAAAAATCAGCTACCGCACTTTCCAGCTTCCGAAGTATACTCTTTGGAAGGAGAAAGGTAGACATCACATAAGTGGGCAGAGCTTGTGCTACAGATTTCACCATAATCTCTTTCCCTCCTTTGGATAGAAATTTTGCGGACCAACCATTGATCCGCTGATTCAAGCGATCCTGAACATAGGCAAAAATTTCCGCTTTTGACCCGTGGAGTTGTTCCGGGATACCCAGGTATTTCCCAGAACCCCCTTCTGTCGGGATATTTAACCTGGCCTTAATCATCTCTCTTTGTGCCTCAGGTACCGCCTTACCAAAGGTAATGGCCGATTTGTCAAAATTAATACGCTGGCCTGACGCATTCCCATAGATTCCAAGGACCTTAAGAATGTTATCACACTGCTCCCCAGTTGCGTTACAGAAGAAGAGGCTATCATATGCAAAGAGCAAATGCGATAGTGGTGGCGAGGCGGGAGCTATCCTTATGCCACACAAGGAACCTGATCTCTCAGCCACCCGGATATTGGCAATCAGAACTTCCGTGCATAGGATAAACAAGAACGGGGATAGGGGGTCCCCCTGTCGGAGCCCACGAGCTGGGGTGATGGCTCCTTTTGGCTCTCCATTCAATAGAATACTATATGAAACCGAGTTGACACACTTCATGATCCAGTTAATCCAGGTGGCTGCAAATCCCATCTTTTGCATCAGGGCTTCTAGAAAACTCCATTCAACACGATCATACGCCTTACTCATGTCTGTTTTGATGGCCATACAATCCCGTTTAGCCACTGTGTTCGTCATGAGTGCATGGAAAACCTCCTGGGCTAACAGGACATTGTCGGTGATTTGTCTTCCGGCGACAAAAGCCGACTAAGTTTCGGATATTAACGACGGTAAAAACCTTCGAAGTCTCTGGCATAAGACCTTGGAGATAATCTTGTAGCTCACATTGCATAGGCTAATTGGCCGGAACTCCGTCATCATTCGAGGCCTCTCTGTTTTTGGAATCAAACAGATATTCACCTCATTACTTTTTGGATCCAAATTCCCAGTGGTCATAAAGGTTTGAACCATCTCCACCACTTGAGGCCCAACAAGGGGCCAAAATTTCTGATAAAACAGTGCTGTCATACCATCTGGACCTGGAGCCTTGTCCGGGTGGATGGCAAACACCGCCGCCTTAACCTCCGAGGCTGTCACATCTCGGGTTAGGCTTATGTTTATAGTCGTTGTTACAGAATTCCGAACGTGGGATAATGATGCCTCCAGATCAGAAGTTGAGGTGGAGGAAAACATCTCTGTAAAATATTGGATCGCTGTAAATTCGATTTCTTCCTCGTTTTCCATCCACTCTCCTGTTTCTGTTACTAGTCCAGTAACCTTATTTCGGGCCCGCCGTTGTTTCGTTGACGCTTGAAAAAACTTTGTATTTTGATCTCCTTCTTGGTGCCAAGTCACCCGGCTCTTCTGGTGCCAATAAATCTCCTCATCCCGCAAGGCTGTACAGAGCTGTTCCAGTAAGGAGGCAATTTCCTCCACCGTAGCTGAATCGCTACTTTGGGCCTCCTCCAGGCGGATTTTTAAAGCCTCAATCTCCTCATCCGACCTAATTTGGTCGTTTTTACGCCACCGCGATATGGAACCACGGCAGTTAGCAATACGGTCTCCTAGAGTTGGTGCCCTATCGGAGTTTCGAGTCCGTCCATTCTCGACCACCTCCGTAAAGTTTGGTTTGGAAAGCCAACGCTTATCAAAACGAAATTTCTTTATTCCGACCATTCGCCTAGAAGTAATATGAGTCAGAACCGGGCGGTGATCCGATCCCATGAACCGAAGATATTCCATTTGGGAGTGTGAGAATAGGTCATACCAGTCCTCATTCCCCATCGACCTATCTAAACGGCACCGAATAACATTTGTTCCACGTCTCCCCACCCATGATAAACAATTGCCTAAGTATGGAAAGTCCACCATTCCACAGCTTTGCCGCATTAGGTTAAACTCAAGGAATGAGCTATCGGGTCTTCGTCGCCCCCCTGTCTTCTCATGATGTCCCGTAATGTCATTAAAATCACCGGTCATAAACCAAGGAGCAAAACGAGTCGTCCCAATCCGGGTGAGGCGTTCCCAAACAGGGCCTCTATTGGAAATAACAGGGTCACCGTAAACAAACGAGAGAAACACTTTATTGCCATGAATGGTAGCCGATACATCGATAAAAATTTTATTAGAAAAAAGAACTTGAATATTAAACTCAGACTTGGCCATAAGGGCCAATCCGCCACTACGACCAACAGGGTCAACAGTAAAAAGAAAATCGTAGCCAAATTCAACTTGAAGATCCTGCAGGAACCGATGATCACGCTTAGTTTCCATAAGAAAGAGAATCCCCGGGAAAACCTTCTTACGAAATTCACGCAATCGACGAACTGTCAAGAAACTACCCACTCCCTGACAGTTCCAGCTCAGAATCATTTTATTCGTCCGCCGGTGGTTTCTCCTTAACCACCGGTTCTTCACAAATTGTCGAATTTTTACCCGTAACCGGGTCCGCCTTCGAAATTGGCGGATGGGAAACACTAGCCAAAACTGTGGTCTTCGTAGAGGCCAAGGATGCTAAGGCCATATGTTTACGGATCCGATTTCCCCCAAAGGGACTGCGTCCAAACTTCTTTTTGACTTTCAGAGCTTGGCTGACTCGCTGCTCCACTCCCCGCGGACGTTTCAAACCTTTGTGGACCAAGTCTTTGAGTGGTGAAATGACTTCAGCTGGGCTCAGATTGAAATCATGGCCCACTACCAGCTGACCAGCCTCTGTTGGGTCTGGTCTACTTTCATCCGGCCCATCAGAAACAAGAGGATCGTGGGCTTTACTATCATCTGGCCCATCTCCATTTGCTCCTTCCCCCTCACCCACCTCAGGTTCCGTCGTAACCCTAGCTCCGTCTCTGTCCCGATCTCCCTCACCCCCGTCCAAAGCTTCCGTCTTGTTTCCCTCTTCCCCCGCAAGAGCCCATCGCCTGTTCTGGTCTTCTATCATATTAGCCTGGGAAGCCTCCTCCTCCGTGTCACGATACCACTGTGCACGCTCCCACTCCGCTCGACTCTTCACTGTCCCCGGTCGTCTAGCTGAAACCCTCTCTTGATCCTTCATCATGAAGGCTTTCTTAACCCATTCCTTAGTGGAACCCTGAGTGGGATCCTGTCCCTTCACCTCGTGCGACGGCGATTGGAGCTCCGGAAGGAGGTCGCGTCGGACCGGCTTTGGTTTTGACGATGAAGCCATATCCGGACCCCTCACGACCACTTGCGGGCGCTGGTCAGACCTCAAAATTTCCCCAGAGACTCCACCATCTCTGCTCACCTACCTCTTTCGCCTTTCCTCACCATCCCGACGGTATCTGTTATCCCTATGCGGCTCTCGGTGATGGTCACGAGCTCTCTTGACACGATCTGGGCACAACTGCGCCTCGTGGGTCAGACGGAAGCAGATGGAGCAGTGTTTCTGTAATTTGTCATACTTGAAATTCAAGGTGAGAGCTTCACCATCGGAATCTGTCTCCCTCTGCTTGATTAGGGGCGCATCACATTCCAACATAACGCGGACCCGAGGATGAGGCTCCTCCACCTCACAGTCCATGATCTCACTGAGATCCTCCCCAATACTCGTGACGGTGGTAAGCTCACACCTGTAATCCGGAAGACCTCTGATCCGGACCCAAAACGGAATAGTCGACGGGAAATCTCTTCGACCAGTGGGAACCCAACGTTCCATTGTAAGCATCGAGCCATCATAGTGATATGGCCGGTTCGCCAACACCATCTGCAGGTCCTCTTCTGTCTGGAAACGGAATTGGAACCGCCTATCCCCCATATCCACTCCCTGTACTTGCTCCGCACACGACCAGACCGTAGGAAGGAACCGGATAAGGTCCCTGACTATGTGTTTTGGTGCCTCACGAAGAAGTACTCTTCCCACCAGCGTACGTTCATACTTCTTCAGGATCTGAGATCGATCCATAGGAGGGAGTTTGAGAGGCTTTGTTTGCGTGGAGAGCCCCTCTGTTTTGATCAGCTTGCCAAAAGATGCCATATTGAGATAGAACCGGTAAGAGAGCTTCCCAAAGTTAAGCTGATAATTAAGAGGTAAAGAGCGTGAGGGTATGTGCTCTCCCCTAAGCTTGAATATAAAGCCTCGATTCTCCGGATTCGCCCCTGTATCCTCTCCTTGAATATCGCTTTCAGTGTAAACAACTTAGATTCGGAAATCCATTGGTTTGGTTGAGATTTGCGAAAAGGAGCCAAGGATTTGAATTCACCATGTCCAGATTTGGTAAATCTTGATATTGTCTCTAGAAATCTGGGATCACACTCATGCTGTATCACGAAACCAGAATCGGATCTTCTTTCAAAAACAGCAGGTAACCTCCCCTTCTCCTTTCCTTCGCCTGAGAAAAGAAGAGACACCAATCGGGTCCTCCAGTCCACCAGCAACCTCTGATCCATCCCCCCACACAAACGGTATAGCATCAGAGGACCGATCACTGCGTCAACCACCGTGTCCTTGATTTGAAATTCAAAAAGGAAGGAGGAGCCGTTTCATCGCCTCAGCGATCGCCCCAATCTTCTTCTAAAGTTGTTTCGTCTTGGTTTGTTACTTAATGGACATCTTATAGATCTGGTTTGGTAAGTAAAAATCTTTTATCATTGTTTCGCTGTAATACAGAAAATCGTAATGCTTTATGGTCTTTCTCTTGTTGTGAGTCTCTAATGGATTAATTTAAATGCTATTGCAGGTGAGATTTTGGAAGTTATCCCATAGTTGGTCCTTTGTAGCTAATCAAGAAAACGTGCCGATCTGGTAACTTTGGGATGACTATGGGACCATAGTCTTTACATGTGGATGTGATAAGCAAGAAAAACCAATGCTCATTGTTTTGTTCAACTCTCAGGTCAGTGACTTGCTTCGTTCATTATGTTTCATGTATTCAATAGTTTGGATACTAAGTAGTGTTTTCCTCATTTTCTTGATTATCTAAGGATCAACATCTAGAATTTAAGCATTTTTCCTTTGTCAAATTTTCTCAAATCTTCATTTCTATTGGAAGCTTTTAACATTAATTTTTTATTAAGTTACTTAATGTTGATTTTGATGAACTATCAGACATGAAGGTACATTCGTTATATTCTTTCAAGTTCATAAAGATTGTCGGAATAAAGATTAGGATGTTGGAAACATAAGTTTCCATGAAGTTATATACAAAGGTAGTTTCGTCGAAGCTTATTATTTGTTGTGGTTGTAGAAGAAAAATCTGTAGAGGAAAAGAAAAAAGAGATTATGGCTGGAACTTTGGCTACTCAAACTCAACACTCGCAATCACGTATAGTCTTCTGTTTGAAGATTGTGATGCCTAATAAGTATATAAATGAGAGGTGAAAAGATATAGGAGTGTTCGAATCCCTTATAGTTTTTTATATTATGGGTATTTTGAATAATGAGGATCATAGAGAAACAGTACGGCTCCCCTTCAAACATTGTTTTTGGTATAAGGGAGAGTGTTATACGACCTGGTTGCTTTGTGGTAATTCTTATTTTTAATTAATAATAAACCGTATTACATTGCTGTTTCGTCATTGCATTTTGGTTTTGCATATTCTTTTTTTTTTTTGCTAAAAATGTTAATATCATTAATGAAGTTTAGATATACAGAAGTTACAATCAGTTACAATGACCTCTTGGCAAAAATCAATAAAAACAAGAGAACATTACAAACAAGGCAGAAAGAGACGAAGAAGTCAAGTCCAAAGCTCCAGCAGGTTGGCGAAATTGCGACGCGATCTCCTCGCAATGAAGATGTTAAGGATTTCCCGGTCAATGAGTTTGAAGGTTGTGGCAGGCCGAATGGAGATTGCATTGTGAAGCAAATTGTTTCTCTGCTTCCACACATTGAAGATCGTCACTTGGGAAATTACCTTACGGAGGAGAGAAGGAGCTCTGCTTGAGGTAGACCTTGTCCAAGAAAGAAGCTCATCCCAGGACCTCAACAAGTGCTGCAAGGGGTTAAGCCTCAAGAAAATCAAACGCCAAATCGCCGAGCTAAAGTCGCAGGAGAAGAGTAAGTGATCTCTAGTTTCTTCTGAGGAAGAGCAAAAGCAGCAAGTTGTTGATACATTCAAGCCCCAAGAAGCCAAGCGAACTCGGGTGGGAAGCCTGTTCAGGTTAGCAATCCACATGTGGAAAGCATATTTAGGAATAAAACCTTTGAACCAAACAATTTTGAACCAGTCCTTAGCTGCTTCTCTCGGCCCAAGCGTTTCCCAAGTTTTGGTAGAAGAGAACTCTGTATGGACAACATCGTTTATAACCCATATGTAGTAGTCATCAACAACAGAGAGAGCAGGCAGCTGTCTGGTTGTAAGGTGGGCCTGAAACTGGAGTTGAGAATCTGATCTTGGAGACGGTAAATTCCAGCCCCTTGAGGAGCACGCATCAACCACAACTGCATTCAAGGGAATTCTCATCGCCCTTGGACCAACATCCCCAATAAGGCTTAATAGAGGACCCAAGGGAGTCCAAGAATCATACCAAAAGCTTGTCTTTAATCCATTACCCGTGATAGACTTTACAAACTTTTCAGCAAGAGGTCTAAGGGACAAGAGAGACTTCCATATCCAGCTATCAGAAACCTGAGGCTGGAGGGCCCAGAAGCTAACATTCCTGAGGTGATGATGATGATGCCACTTAGCCCAAAGCGTATCATTCACAGAAAAAAGCATCCATATGAAGCGCAGACATAGAGTTTTGTTCCAACAGGAGAAGCTTCTCAGACCTAACCCTCCTTCCTTTTTAGGTAAACAAACTGTTGTCCAAGCAACTTTGGCCCCTCTCCCCGGTTCCACATTACCTGACCAAAGGAACCTAGAACACAGCGCTTCGATTCTCTTTACACAGCCTTTAGGGAGTATAAAGGTTGATATCCAGAAGTTAACCGTACCCACAATAACAGAGGATATCAACTGCAATCTCCCAGCGAAAGACAGAGTTTTAACAGCCCACATTCTAAATCTGTTGACAATCTTCTCCAGAAGCGGCTCGTATTCAGCAATCCTCAACTTCCTTGACATTAGAGGTAACCCTAGATACCTTTAGGGAGTGAACCAACACTGAACCCATAGCTTGAGATATCTGAGGCTTCAGATTGGTTTAAACCCGCGTGGAAGAGCTGAGTTTTGTCTTTATTCATGGATAAACCAGACCACGAGGCAAAATCGTCTAAGGCTTTGATTTTATTTTTCGAATGTCATATTTGCGTAATAATGTGAACTTGTGAATATATTAAACATTTAGAATGTTTTGTATAAGTTATTTAGGATTTTGAATAATCTTCGAAGAAAACCGATTTAGATTTTCGGATAATAGACTTCTAATGAAATCTACTCCAATTAGTAGACTTTATATGCAGTCTACTTAGAGTTTAGGGTTTCGTCGAGAGTTTAGGGTTTCGTTGAGAGTTTAGGGTATAGTAGACTGCAAACGAAGTCTCCTAAACCGGAAATTTAACATAACCGAATAAGTTTGCTAAACCGAAATTTTAACCTAACCAATTTACCCTGCATATATAAAGAAATTTTTTATATGGTAACCCTAATTTTATTAGAAAAATGAGGAATCTCTCTACCTCTCTAGAACGGCGACTCCATGTCTTTTGATCTTCATCTATTCTCAATTATGCATCCATGATTTCAAGCTGGACAAGATCTAGCTTCTATTCTAAGGTTTTCTTCTTCCGAATCGAATATGTTGATAAATCATTTGTTTCACACCTTTTCGGGAACATATCAGCTAACTCGACGAGCTTGTGTGTGTTTTCAGATGGATACATAAATCCAGCTACGGTGCCTGAGTTCTCCTAGCACTCTTTCTGTCTTCGAGATGGATTCTTTGTTTGCTTTTGCTTCTCCAAAAGTTCTTGACCTGTTCTCACTTTCAAGTCATCATCGTCTCTCTATTCTTGCTTTTCGCGCTCTCTCTTTACACGTGACTTCTCGATTCTGCTTCAGATCCGTCGAGTCTTCGTTTTGTGGAATCTTTTACATTCGAAATTCATCTCTGTATTGATCGATTTCTCAAACCCTAGCTTCATCGATCTTGAAATCAATGGATTCTTCACCTGGTAATACTAACCCTCACAGTCCTCCTCCATTTGATCTCTCTAATCTCTTCAAACTTTCATCGAATCCTTATCCTCCGCCTTCAGGTCCTTTTCTTAACAACCAGTACAATCAGCAGCTCTATGCGCCGCCGCAACCATTGCCGGTGAATCAGATACAACCACAGAGATCACTATCTGCCACGCCTCCGCTAAATCTTCAATCTCCCCGTTCCAATCACAATCCAGGAACGCATAGCCTCGCTCTCCTCAACAATAATAATGGTGGAGGTGCGGTGGCTAACCAAGACCCGTTTGTTGGCATTCACGTGTTTGTTGGCATTGCCACAAACATGTATTTAACATATTTCTTTTTTCGTGCAAAGTTGCTTCCTTTTTCAGTTTTCAATTTACTCTCTGTTGTGTCTATACCTCTGATTGCATAAATCAAATTTCAGGAAATCTTGGTGGTTTCAATTGGTAAACATGTGCTGCGAATTGATACGACTAAAGCTGGTAGAGGTGAAGTATTTTCTGCGGAGGAACCTCTCCAGTGTCCCCTGGATAAACAGATTTGCAACAGCTTGTATTTTTGTGTGCGTGAGTCTCACTTCTTCTTTCCTTGTAATACCAACATGTTAAGATATGGCAAGATCATAAGGCCCAGCCAGTTGCAGTTTTGAGGCCTTATGATGGCCATCCGGTCAATTCAGCCACTTTTGTTGGTATTAGTTTATCTTTTATTGGTGTATAAGATTTGTTTTTTGCTTGATTTTCTTCAAATCTTGTGTTTGTTTCTCTCTTCCAATTGGATCTATATGCAATTAAATTTCTTCAATGCTCAATGTGAAATTCTTGTCTTTTCCAATTGGAACGATTGTGCTTCATTTGCAATATTTGATAAAGGAATTCTTGTATTTGATGAACAGGCCCTCTTGCATGCTTCTGCGGCTAGGGGTGAGAAACTTGTTATAGATTTGATTTCAGCTAGTGATCTTGGACGAGAGGCGAAAAAGGAGGTATGTTACCTATTATACTAAGATATGTATAATCATAACCTATGTTCCTAGTTTTCTTTTCCTTTTCCATTTCATTTTCTTACCTATTGCTTCCACAGATATGCTGCAATCTTTCAGATTCTCCTTTATGCTCTGGGCATATGTGCTTACCAGTAAGTTTATATGTAATAGGAAACAATACGGGATGTGGTGGAAGATTCTATCACATGGCCTGTTCGGAAGGTCATCCCAATTATACCTGGTGATTATAGGTACACGTCATATTAAATAAATGTAATGTTTATGGTTTTTTATAGAGGGTTTATTCCCTTACTATTGTGTTATAGTAGTATGAAAATGTCAATGCAAAATGAAGATGCTTTTCTTTCTATTTTGGATTACTATTGTGTTATAGTAGTATGGAAATGTCACTTGTTCTCTTCTTTTGTTTGGATAAATTCGCTGAAGCTAAAACGGTAAGGAGCTAGAAGTTGTGGCTGTGTAATGTGAAGCACAAAGTGAATATGGGATTCAAAGTATTATTGACTTCAAAGTATAATTCTGGATTAGTGTTTGTGTTTAAAGGCAACAAGATCTCTCCTACGGTCAATTTCTTTGAATCATTATTATAGTTAAAATCTTCATTACATTGGTTATTTGTTGTTCCTCGTTTCGATTAGTATGTACCATAGCTGTAATCTTTTCTGTTTATTAATAAATTTGATTGGTGTGCGAATGAACCCTTTTTTGGGTCGAAATGTGTGAATGTACCCTCTGTATAAGTGAGATGAACGCATGTGTTTGTTAAATTTACATAGTAAAATACATGTCAAAAAAGAAGAATAGATTACTATGAACCAATTCACAGTAAATATGACTTCTAGTTATATAACAAAAATAAGAAGAAATCACCATAACTATAGATAAACCAAAATCTAACTTGTTTCTAAAACGCATAGAAACCAAACAAACTTAACTTGTTAGAATTATCCATTCTCTATAGACAACACAACAAATTTCCTCCTCTAAGGTCACCAAGAACTTGCCATTTGAACAAGTTCACTATGGGTACAACCATCACTCAAAAAAAGAAAGTCTCCCTCTTCGATTATCAACCACAATTTGCCACGACGTATATTGAGTCATACATTCTCCATAGACAACACAACTAATTGAATCAATCTTTGTAAAAAATAAAAAAAACACTTTAGCGATCAAACTAGTAGACTTCATAAGCCATCTAATAAAATGTGGGAAAGACTAATTAATCAAGGAAAATTAGTTTATTAGAACTGAAGATGTCAAAATCAGACATAAGCAGTACAATTAATTAACACACATGTGAGATCAAGAAAATCTCAAAAAATCATTATACATAATTTTAAAATGAATTTATATTAAAAACTAAATACAGACTTCATGTGCCGTTTACTAGTAGAATGCATCCAGAAGTATACCAAAAAAGCTTCGTACTACTAAAACAAGAAAATTGGTTTATACCATAAATATTACACCTAAATATTTCAAATTTATACAGAAGAAAACACATTAGATAACATATATATGGGAGCAAGAAAAACTAAAAAAACCATTATAAATAAGATATAAATGCATTTTTAAAAAACTTTAAAACATAGACTTCACCAGCAGTCTACTAGTAAACTTCAGCAGAGGTCTACTAGTGAATACAAAAGTCTACTAGTATACTAATGACGAAGTCTACAAAACGGGTTACTTTTTGGAATTGACCAAAATTTTGACTTTTTTTTGTAGACTTATCATGTAGTCTACTACAAAAGGGATTATTTTTTTGCAATTGACCAAAAGTTGACTTTTTTAGTAGACGACCCTTGAACTCTACACAAAATACGCGGAAACCCGTTATTTAGAGTAGACGCTATCTTACGTCTACTGCCGAGTAGACTTAAGATAACGTCTACTCTCTTTTTGGCGGTTTTCCGCGTATTTTGAGTAGGTTAGTTTTGCAATTGACTAGTTGTTGACTATTTACAGTAGACTTAAGTAGAGATCTACTCTAAAGTAGACTTCTGGCGAGGTCTACTCTTAAAAAGAGGTTACTTTTTGTAGTTGACCAAAATTCGAATTAATTAAATAGTAGACTTCTTCGTGAAGTCTACAGATGTCGTAGACTTCTCGATAAGTCTACCAGAAATTGCATATTCTGGTCAATATTTGAATTTTTGGTCAAATGCAAAACTGACCTATCCGTATTGAGTAGACTTAAGATTGCGTCTACTAGAAAAGTCAACAATGAGTCAATTGCAAAAAAAGACCTCAACTTTTTTGATTTTTGAACTCGAAATCTAGTCAACGAAGTCAAAGTTCTGGTCAATTTCAAAACTAACTCATTTTCACGTAGACTACATGTAAAGTCTATGCATTTTTTTTTGTTGTCAAAGGAAACAAGTAGACTTCAAGAGAAGTCTACGCTAAATAATTTTAAATCTGGTCAATTGCAAAACTAACCTGCATTGACTGGTAGACTCAAGTGTCAGTCTACTCTCGCGAACCAGATCGAAAATCACTGTTTTTAGCTTTGTTTATGCCGTAGATCTCTGTTTCCAGCTCCTTCAAACACTCAAAACTTCTAATATGACTGTTAGCAAAGAAGCCCAAACGTCTTTAACTAAAAACAATTGAAATTCAAAAGATTATGAAAGAAATAATTTTAGAAAACTTCATTTTGATTGTTTTTTTGGATGAAATTGAAGAAGAATTGATAGAGGAAGAAGTTATATGTTAAAGATTGAAGTATTTATCTACCAAAAATGAGATCTCCAAGCATTTAGAGCTTGATTTTGATTGTT
The DNA here is from genome assembly GCA_900128785.1 of Arabis alpina. Classification (NCBI taxonomy): domain Eukaryota; kingdom Viridiplantae; phylum Streptophyta; class Magnoliopsida; order Brassicales; family Brassicaceae; genus Arabis; species Arabis alpina. The sequence continues at coordinate 23,831,809 of LT669791.1, forward strand.
AATGGAGGTTGAAAATTTTGATGATGATGGCAATTTCGTAAATAAATTGATATTTTTGGATTGTTTTGAAAGATACAAATATCTGATTTTATTTAGAAAAAAAAATTAATTCAAATGTTAATGGCATTGTCGTAAATAAAGGAGGTGTTTTGGATTATTTGGAAAAAATTTGAGGAGAGAGAAAATGGGGGTTAGTTTTGAAGTTGAATTGAAATTATGGGTTATTTTAGTAAGTATCCCTTTAAAATTTAATGATCTAATTTAATTGTTTTAATTAGTAATATTAATTGTTTTCGTTTGTTTTATTTTAATTAAATATTTAATTATGATTGGCTAATGAAAAGAGGGTGAATGAACCAAGAATTGTTCTTTATCGATTCAACCATTTTGAGTTATATCAATCAATATTTTCTACAAATATATCAACCATTTATTCCGGATTTATAGAATCCTAAAGATTATTATAGATAGTATCAAATAAAAGTTGACCACCAAGATAGTTTTTTTTATTTATGAACATTTTATTCTGTATCTATGAGACGATATACAAAAGAAAAGTCAACTCTATGATGGTCAACTACGCAAAGTTATCAAGGGTTTTTCTAATTTGACAAAAGCCAGTTTTAATGCTGGAGGTTTTATTAACTGAATAGAAGTGGTAGTTCTTTACCAAATTTTCCAACTGTGCCAAGTAGGGCTGGGCATTCGGATATCCGATCGGGTTCGGGTCGGGTATTTCGGTTTTTCGGGTACTTCGGTAATGGGGTTAGTACCCTATCGGGTATTTTATAAATTCGGGTCGGGTTCGGATAAAATGACTTCGAGTTCGGGTCGGGTTCGGTTATATCCGATGTGCAATCTATTTAAAAATATACTTCAAATATGAATTTGAACAGAACTCAAATTGATCAAAAACTTCAAAACAAAAATTCAAGTGAACATAGATATCGAAAAAGAAATTCGGTTTTATTAGTTTTTACATGAATTATCCAAAAATACCCGAGAAAATATCAAAAACAAAATTTTAAAAATTCAAATAGTGTTGATAATTTAGTTATTTTTATTCGAATATAATCCATACTATTCAAATGAACCAAAAGTTATAGAAATTATTTAAAATATATGAACATATCTAACGTTACATCCAATTATCTTTGGTTTAATTTATATTTATATTAGTTCGGATACCCGTTCGGTTATCGGTTCGGTCCGGGTTCGGATTCGGGTTTTCAGGTTTAGAAACATATGACCCGATCGGGTATTTTATAAATTCGGGTCGGGTCCGGATCGGGTAATTTGAATCGGGTTCGGTTCGGTAATTCGGTTACGGGTAATTTGCCCGCCCCTAGTGCCAAGGCCATCTACTGATTGGGCATGAAATGATAATGTATTGGTTCTTGATGAGCGTAGTTATTCTCGGGATAAATTGAAGAAACAACATGACATTGATTTCGAAAAGATGCATATGAACAAAGATTAGTGTATGATGAAATAATAGATGCAGTCATAAATAATATGAAAAAAAAATCACTATAAATAAGTTGCATATACTATAGGGGATGTAATATTGACATGAACAATGAACGTCAAAGATAGCATGAGCCGTTGAAGAATTTTCTAAGAGAGATACATACTCTTTAGAAGTTTTGACGGGTTAGCGGTTACATATGTGATGCAGCATAAGTCTACATCAATATGTTAATTATATTAAAAGAAAATCACTATAAATAAGTTGCATACTTTTTTTTTGCTTATAAATTTCATTTTCATTTTTGCTTAATTTTTTTGCTTACAACTTATTTTTTCTTACAGTGCTCATGAAAATAAGTTGCATACTTTTAGGTTGATAATAAATTTAGGATTTGTTTAGTCATTTGCCGAGACACTAAATGTCAACTTTCATCATTTGTATAAAACCAATGTTTTTAAAACCGGACCGGACCGGCGGTTGAACCGGGTTCAACCGCAAACCGGTCACATGTCCGGTTTGGATCAATATAAAAACCCAAATGTAGTTGAACCGGCTATCGAACCGGGTCGGACCGGCAAAAACCCGGAAACCGGCGAACCGGTTGATCCGAATCAAACCGGGTTCAACTGTTTTCTAATTAAAAAAACATATTTTTATTTCATTTTTCTTTAATTAATGTGTTTATCAAAATTAAAATTAGAAAAATAAGATTTATAGATAATGATATAGTAATAAAGGTTTAACATTTTCTCTAATATAATCATATTCAGTGGAAAAAAAACATTTTCCAAATAATTATAATCTTTTTTATATTTTTAGACAAAAAAGATTAATTATATATTTAAGTATCATCATTTTTTTATTTAGTTTTGTTATAGCTATTGAAGTTTTTTTGTTTTTCTAAATATTTGTACTAAACTTTATATTTTATTTGATATTTGGATAGTTATGCACATACATATAAAGAACGAATTCTATATACTAATATTTTTAAAATATTATTGAACCCGGTTAGACCCGGTCGGACCATATTAACCCACGACCCAAAAAAATCCGGTTCGGTTGCCGGTCCGGTTTTAAAAACATTGTATAAAACACATATTAGTCGACACCTGACACCTCAAAGCAACACTTAATCATTTTATGTTTTATTTTGCATTTAAACATTTAGCCACTCAAAACTCATACGTTACTACTGCTATCTGTTATCATAAACTAAAATATGATCTAAACAATAAGTCGATGAAAATATTATTTCCATAAACATAATAAACAAGTAAAATGAAATATTATTTTATCTTTGTAAAACCGACGAACAAATACAATACCACATAGCTCGAATTTTTTTGGATTCAAATATAATAGTTATAAAACTTTGCTAAAAAATATGTAATTTTTTTCTTCATAAATTAAATATTTTACCGCGGCTGCACCCGCAGGTCCAATCCTAGTCTATACTATTAATTGAGAATCACGCTAAGCACTGTAAACATAGGGTTGAAAATAATTACAGTCGTGCCACTCATTTTACTTGAAAACCAAATTCATTTGAAATTGAGAATTGGGGTATAATGGTCTGAAAAAACACATACTTGAGCCGTCTAAGCCGTTTTTACCGAATAGATCCGAAATTGTTATATTCCGATCCTGTTTCGGTCCGGGTTCTTTTGGAAAAATGTGAGTAATATTTATATCCGAATTTTAGATAATGAAGTTATCCGGAGATAAAGTTAGACATGTGTCCCCAAACACGTTAAAAACTCATTTTCTTTCAAAAACACGCGGACCATATTGATCCGGATATAGAATTAATGGTAAGACACACGGATCTTAGAGCATCTACATCCATGAGTCCTCAAAATAGGTATATAATGCCATATAATATTAATATTATAAAATTAAGTAATATATATAATTAAATGAAAAGGTTGAGCCAATTAGAACATAACATCTAATAGAAAAGTTCTTCTAAGAAGGTTCTCACTTTCTCAAACAAGAAACTGTTCTTCTCTTCTCTCATTCTTTCTCTCTTTAAACGGAGTAGCATTTTGTCTACTATATTTAAAACAAAGTTGTTTTATGAGTTAAAAAGATTAACAATTGATGGTGTCTATGTGTTATAGAATAAAAGGAGAGGACAACTGGAACTTCATCCGATTGTCTCCGTTATCTCAGTGTTCGAAAATGGTGATGCATTATATGGTAAATTTTTTTTTTCTAAAAACAATCTTAATCCTCAACAATTCTCTTTTGATAGAGGATCACTGACATCTTTGGTGTACATGTCGGCTTTGACCCAAAACCAGTTCCGGTTAGTTTCTTACCACTCTCTAAAGCTCTTGGTATGCAATTGCCACAAGTGATAAATGGTTTTTTAGGGTCATTGGAATGGAGTTGTAGAAATTGAGAAGCATCAGTGAAATAAACTATAAAGGTAATGAGCGTCATTTCACTGGAACCAAACTGCAGACACCAAACCTTAGACAAATGAAAATCTATGCTTATAGCGTCTTGACAATGATTCAATTATGTGTTATGTTGGTGTGACTGTGATTCATTATGAATGATGATATTGAGGTGCTAAAGGAGCTTCGTTCTGTATTAGTGTATCATGGGAAATGGAGAGAAACATATGTTGTCATCAAGAGGAAAAGGAAGAGTGACCGATATGAGCAATAGAGATTAGTGATGTGTTTAAGGTAACACCTACAAACGATTAGAGTCTTTGCATTCAATCTCTGTTTTGGTTACTCACCTCTCTTTCTGGTGGAAAAAAAGACAGGCGAATGTGGGCTCTTAGCGACTGAGCAGCTTAGAAATCCACTTCAGCCCCAATTAAAATGTACACATACTTTCTATCTTTTAATTGCAATACGTGTTATTATAAGTGAAAGAATAGGAAATGTGTCCATGGATGCTAAGAATGTACAAAAACAATTTGTTGTAACACCACAATAAACTTGGGAGCTATAACAACTGTATGTCTTTTTTTCTTTTTTTAAAACATTTTTCTATTAGCAAGGGTTAATACTTCTGTCACTGACACATGGTAACCCTAAAACCGTAAATATTGCATCGAGATTCATAGCTCAAACTCTTAAATGATACTAAACAGAGATTGTGCTCTGTTTTCTCTATGTATCTCATACTTGAAAGTTTTTGTTTTGGATTATATCAGATGGCTAAGATCGTTGTGACACCTGTCTTTGCAGAGTTTGTCTCTTCAAGAACTCTATTTCTTCCACAAAGGTTTTTTTCTTAAGGTTTGATCTTAAAATCGCCTAATACTAACTCTCTTTTATCTTTAATTCTAGCTCTGTGATTTATCATGTCACAACTTTTAGTTTCGTTTACTAAATTACATCATTTATGTTTTGAAGATTATGTATCCTAAGTTCCAGGATTCTATTTTCAAAATTCTTTGTGATTCAAATATTAAGCCTTCTTCGTCCACCAATACTGAAGTTATTAACTTCTCATCATCACAGCTTACATGGTTTCACTCAGGTCGGTCTTACGCAGATGCTATCTCTGTCTTCTGTTAATAGATGTTGGCCTTAAATTTTCTATTAAGCTTATTTCCTTCTCTTTTGGGATGTGGCAGTTATTAGTGCACCGAGTACTCTTTAGACCGTTTCTGTATGTGGAGTCGACATCCACTCAGACAAAATCGTTTGAGGAACTTTGTTTTGAGAATTTGAAGTTTTACCTGGAGAAGAATTCTGATTGTTCAAGGTGTGTTGTTCTTTTGATTAGAATTGTTCATATTGTTATAGAAACGGTTGTACTTTTGTAGACAAAGCCATCTAGAAGGTTTTGGTGTATCTAGAAAGTCATTGTGTGATCGTTTTTGTGAAGCCCTAGATCATTTTGAGCCCTAGGTCTCGCGCCCTAACTTGTACAACAAGAAACAAACCTGCATTCAATGGAAAAGGAAAAAGGAGGGGTGAGTAATTTAAATTACCCAGTGAGGAAGTTACCCGCAGGAACTCCAATACTAGAAAACAATAATACTAAACCTGAAACAGATCAAGTAACAACCAACTTATTACTATCAATCATGACACTCATACTTAACATTCATTACTTAACACTTCTATAACTTATTCGTTCACATTCTTTACTCATTCTTTAACCTTCTTTACTTTACATATATATACATACTTTTCTTCTTTACAGACGGCGGAGCCAACCCTTTTCACGCGTTTTGGGTCTGTCCTCCCCGTCACTAGCCCTCTAAGGCCTCATAATCCATGGACTACAACGGGCTAACGTTTGCTGATCGTCCGTAGTCCAACACACAAGTTCTGCAACGGGCTAACGTTTGCTGATCGTCCGCAGAACTATATATAATAACTAACAATCTCAAGCAAATATACTTTTAATCTTAAACTTCTTTCTTTACCAAATAATTACCACACATCAAGAAATTCTTCCAATCAGCAAGCATCAAGCCCTCCTAGACTTAGCATATAAAACCAACATCAAATATTTCATTCTTAGACTTAGCATATAAAACCAAAAACGTCAAACATTCTATTCCTAGACTTAGCATGCATGAACACCTATTGGCAACTAGTACCGAAGTAACATAGATCCCACCCTCACCTTAGCCTTAACGTATCTGGAGTCTCTGAAACCCACTTATCTTGACACCATTTCTTTGAATGAGTCCATAAATTGTCTGCAAATATCCAGCTCATTCCGAGCTCGTTTGTACAACCAAACCATACAACTCAGTACAGTTTATCATCAACCAAAACTGCACTAACGTTGCTTCAAAAGTCGTGAATAACTAACAAACTAACCGTTCGCTTGTCGATCCAACCGTTGATTCAAAAGTCAGTATTGCCATGAATAATTCCACAAAATTACAGCTCAATATGGACCAGATATGAGCTGCCAAACGGACCTCCAAAGTAGCTGCACTGGTGCTGAAAATTCTGAAGTTGACAAAAACGGATTCTGCTGTTTCTTGTGGAACAATCCAAGCTCGCCATGGCCAAGGAACAATTCCGATCGAGATGATTAATGATGTCATGTCTTCACTGACATTTCGTCTCTCATCAAAACTCAACGACATGGCCGTCACTGTTCTTTTGTGACCGAAATAGTCTTCCAAACACTGCAACATGAAACTGGAATAGATCAAATATTACTCAGAAATATTCTAGGTTTAGGAACAATGATTTTTCATCAACTTTGAGACTGATTTGCCGATGGACCTTACCTCAGATTTGAGATTGGAAACATGTTCCTAAAACTTCACAACGATAGCTTTCCAACAACACCTAGATCGTTCTCTAGTTCTTTCAGATTTGCCTGTAAACCTTCCGCAAAGTGAGTTGGTCGTAGATTCGCTCTGCACAAACCAGTCCCAGTAAAACATCCATAACTTTGACTACAAAGCTCAGAATGACAAACTTCTTTCGGCGAAATCTAGATATAAGTGTTGACTACTTACCCATAAAATTTCGTTCTGTTCTGATCAGGTTTGCCCTTCGTTTATCTACTTTCCCAGAACGAGACAGATCTGCCTCCTCCTACAATATCATCTCTTGTCCACCAAACGTTCCTCAATTCCTCCTCTCACGACCTCTCTCTGCCTCTTTTCTCCTTTTCTTTTCACGATGATTTTCTGTTCCTCTTCTTTTACTTACGGCTAGGTTAGATTAGGGAGATTATTAGGCTAAACCAATTTCATTTAGGCCTTAAACACAATATAAAGTTCATGGGCTTTAGAGAAATAAAACATGTTCTGGTCCAATCCATTTAATCCAATATTTTCTATAGGATTCTCATTTAAACAAATTTTCATTCTCGGTCCAAAACATTCCCGCGCAAAATTTTGAAACTCTCGGGTCAGGGCCGTGACAGTTTTCGCTTTATGTTTTGTGTGTTGATATGATCTTCATCCTCTTTTACAGATTATCATCTCAAGATTTTGTAAAAGAAAAAGTGAAAGACAAAATATGCGTTGATGTACCTATATACTTAGAACTAAATCTTTGTCTGCACCTATATATTGTGATGCTCAGAAACAACTAGAGAAAGAAGAAGAATATTTTAACAAGCTTTTGGCTTCTCAGGTTTGGTGTTAGTGATCTTTTTTTGTATCTTAGTATATGGCTTAAAACTAAATATAGAATATAATGAAGGGGACCTTTTTCCGAATGCATCAAGGTGATGGATCCTCTTAGAGGATGAAGCTACTTCTACTGGGAATCCTAGAAATAAGTAGTGATTAGTGAGCAAGTTTTGTTTTTGTTGCAAAATACAGTAAAAACTCTATAAAGTAATATTCGATAAAGTAATAAACTCGATAAAGTAATAAATTTTGCCGGTCCCGAGTCGGGTCAGTGCAAAATTTAACACAAATCGATAAAATGATAAGATAATAACTTTTTCAAAAATTCTATACAAATATATGGTCCCATTAATATCATAAAATAATAACTGCTATATATTTTTTTCATTTCATAGTAAGTGATGTTTTAGAATAAACAAATTGTTTCAGAATATATTATATTTTTAACTTTAATAGAGAATTAATTAACTTTTTATTGTTTTTAACTATTTATATTTAGTAAATTGTTTTATTAGTGGTTAAATTGTATTTTACTGTGAATTTATCAATTAATTATTTTTAATATTTATTTTAAGCATTATTTTGTAAAGTAATAACTCTATAAAGTAATAAATTTTGGTGGTTCCAACATTATTACTTTATAGAGTTTTTACTGTATAAGCCCAATAATTCTATTGAACTTGGTATTGGTAGTATTAAAAAATATATGGTTGTATGCAACATAAGTTATACTTTATTATTTTATTGTTGTCTCTCGATCTCAGCTAACGCAAAGAATGGAATGTATTTTTGTTATAATTGAAAATGATGGTAGAATTCTAAATAGTACCATTAACATTTTTTTTGTGATCAAAATTCTCTTTGTGAACCTTGGCTGTCAAGTAACATAAAAAACAATATAATTTTTTACCTTCAAAAGGTTATGTTCTATTCCGATTTTAACTCATTGTAATTGTGAACTCTTTCCGATAATTAAACTCTCATGTATAGACATGAAAGAATGGATATTTTTCTTATTTTCATAATTATATTACATTCGTTTTGGTTAGGAATTGACGAAAAGTCAAATCTTAAGATTTCTTTAATGTTGAAGTTACACTGTTAGATCTCCACCATACTCCATTTCTCACTCCAAACTCCAAGATGGAGTAAAATCTTCTTCAACTCCACTCTATTTCCCACTTTAAAATGGTGCAAACCCATTTTTTTATTCCAAATATGGAGTAATCTCATTTTCCACTCTATTTTGAAATTAAACTATTTTATTTATAAAGGGGTCCTTCAAATTTAAAATAATTTCGATTTTTAGAGATAATTTTATTTTCTTTTTGATATTCTCTTTAACTAAAGATTTATGATTTTATTAAATCACAACAATTTGCATCAAAACAATTACGTTACACTATAGTATTCAAATTGTAATGTTTGTGTAAGTTTTTGTATTAAAATATATACATATATCTAGGTTTATATATGTCATTACGAATATAATTCTTAAAGGAGTATATATTCGTAAGTTAATATGTACGTATATGTAAGTTAATATAGCAAAACATAAGGTTACAACTTTGATTCTCAAAATAAAAAATTAATGAGGTCAAATCGTAAGTTTTATAGAGAGTATATTATTTGCAATTAATACTAAAATAAATATACTTAAAATATTCTTTTAGAGTTGAAAATAGAGTAATACATTGGACTAAAACTCAACTCCAAAATGAAGTTCCCCCATTATAGAATGTGTTAGTGCAGGTGAGATAGTATGTAGTGCAAGAAATAAATGACACAAGAGAATTTTTAACGAGGTTCGTTTCCTACTCCCTAGGACCAAGTCCAGATTCAAATCCACTAGAATAAGAAACCAATACACAATTGCAAACGCGTAAATCAAGTACAACTTCTTAATTTACCACTCTATTCAATAACATGGATTCTTAAGGATAACCTAACCCTGAGCTAAACTCCCCCTGAGCCTAGACTTGAGTTTTGTGGAACCTCCACAACACCACCAACAACTGTCGGCAACAGCACACATCCACGTCTTGCTACAACACCAGCACGACCATGTCAACACCCAAACACTTGATCTCTTCAAGTAACACAAATTGCTACAGCAGCAGATAACAACAGCAACACGAACTGCTTCAGACGAACAGCAACAACACACCAACAATACGAACTGCTTCAGACAAGCAGCATAAACAGCTACAGAAACACCACAACGGACGACTTCTTCTCTCAAACAATTTTTCTGCGATTTTCTCTTCTAAGGGGCGTGAAAAGCTGCAGCCACGTTCCTCTCTCTATATATACTAATAGAGAGCACCTCCTTAATCCTACACAACATTCCTTTATCGATAATGACAACTTTCCTTATTTTTCTCTTCAATATTGTGGTGGTGGAAACCTGCACAGTTGAAATAGTCAATGGTCTAGGTCTGAAAGCTCTGAGATGAGAAACACCTAGCGAAGATCTCAAGAGAGTATGTTATTAATCTGTTTGCAAATATTACAAGTGGTTTCTGTGTAAGAATGCGGATCCCCTTTTCAGAGGTGTACAAGATCTATTTATACAAGTCATAGTCGGCCTAGGTCTACGCCTAAAGAGATAAGGTAAGATTCCTAAATCTTCGGGATTCCTTCTTAGCGTAGTCGGCGGCCGCCCTACCTCTTGGTGTCGTCATCGTCATGGGCCTAGATTCCAGATCTCGTCATCTAGGCCCAATTTGCAGTAGTGGTCGGCGTGACTTGTTACTCCTGGGCTCCCAATTCGGCATCTGTCCAGTGTGGGCCTTCTAAGCTCGGCCCACTCTTATGTCTTGAGGTGAAATGATCATAGTGGCCTCCTTGAGTGTAGTGGACCACTACAGACGTCGTCCTGGAAAGATGCAGCCATGGTTCCAGTCACTTTGGACGGCTCGTCCCAGAAAGCAGGAGAGCTAGTCCTGGTCCCAGTCACTTTGGAGAGCTCGTCCCAGAAAGCAGGGCTGGTCCCGGAGATAGAGCTTGTCCAGATAACTGCGCGCCCACCTCTGGTTCTTAGTCATTTTCTTGACGATCTCTACCGGAGTGAGATCTGACCCAACAGTTAGCCCCCCAGCTCGGTAGTATCAGTTCTGATGATGCCGAGGTAAAAGAGTCGTAGTGAGGTTTCAAGAAAATGTACTGCTTGGCCTGCGTCTGACGAGACGAGATTTTGAAACCATGTTCTGAGGACCTGCCAACGTTACTGAGCTTTCGTGTTCATGTTTAACGCATAGCCCAGTAAGGATTTTTGATAGACCTAAGTTTCTGAATTTGTGTTATAAAGTTTGGAGGAACTGGTCCTGTTAAGTTTGTAGAGCTTATTCTCGTTAAAGCTCGTAAAACTTATATAACTTGTCCAACTCTCACATGATCATGTTAATATTGAGCTGGGCGTCATGTTTCCGCTTTTAGTCGTTTTCCGGACTTAGTAAAGATTCTGTTTTTCCCGGAAGCTAAGAATTTAATTCCCGCTGAAAATTGGAAATCTAAATTTCTTTTAGAAATCGGAATTGTTTCTGCTGACTACTGACACATGCCATTCCAGGGTTTTGACAGTGGTGCTATAAATACTCCTTCCCCTTCTCTTTTCTTCATAACTTCACTCCACCAAAAGAGAGGTATTTTCTCTCTTCTCTCTCTTTACTTGTTTCAGATCTAGGGTTTTATGCATTTTTTTTTTAATCTCACACGCCGCCGACCATAAACACACCATCTCCGGCGACGGCTTGTCTTCGTCTTCACGGGGAGTCCTCTTTCTCCGTGTCTGCTTGTCCCTTCCTCTTCGTTATTAGCCAAAGGACTGAAATTGATCTAGTTCGTCGCCGTTCTTAGTCCGCTACCATTTTTTCCGGCGAGCCCATCATCGTCCTCTTGCGAGTTCTCAGCCCTTATCGTCGTTCTCTGTCACGAATCGGCCTCGAGGAGACCTCATCGGAAGTGGAGCTCGTCATCTAGTCCTTCTCTGTTCCTATTCAACTTCGATCGAGGAGACTTCGTCGCGAGTGGTGCTCACCGTCGGCGTTCTTTCCTTGCTGCCGACGTCAAGGTATTAAATCTGTGTTTCCGTCACGGTTCTTGGGCCAACGAATCTCCGTTTCTAAAGCAGGTGACGAGCTTTGTCGTCGATCCAAGTGGGCTTCGTTCTTGTACCGGAGTTGAGCTCATCGTCGATCTGAGAGGAGAAACTTTGCCGGAATTAAAGCTTTGAACTCGCCGTCGACTGGAAAGCTCGTTGACAGGTCTGGGCTTGTCGTGGACCTACGAGAGCTCCGTTCATGTACCCGTGTTGACTTGTCTTCGCGAATCCCGACCAGCTCGCCATCGATTCTGACCAGTATTGTTAACGAGCCGAGATCTCTGTTCTGCTTGGTAAAGAGAGTCACTGGCTGCGACATTCTAACGCAATGGCTCCACCGAGTGCTTTATCTTTGCCGACCAGTGCTCGTCCGTGCTTCAATTTGAGTCATCGTCCAGTTTTTCCGGAGAGCTTAGAACTAGTGTTGTCGTTTCTATTTAAATTTGTTGTTGCTTGATGCTACGGTCCGCCATAAGGCGAGTTTGATCCATTGTTTGTAAGGTTACTTGGAACGGTCTAGGACTTGACTTTGTCAAGGAAAATTGAGTCGAGTTTCTCTTCGTCGTTCTATACTTGCCGTAAAAAACGAGAGCTAGCTTCGTTCGAACTCGAGCCCACTATATTGATTCCAGCGAATCCAAGTTTCAACGAAATTTGATCGTGTTCAACCTTAAGCATAGTCGTATTATCGTGGACCTTGTCACGGACCTAGAATCATACCAGGTTTTAACTAGTCAGTACCTCGCCACCGGATTTTGACTTTAACTAGGCTAATGGTTTAGTTATGCCGAGGTCTCCTCTACGCTTGTTGTATTGGTGATAAGCATAGTAGTTGGTCGTTTTCAGAGACCATAGATAGATGTCTAGTGCTAGTCATTGATGCCGAATTGACGAGGTTAAAGTGTTTCGACGACGTCCTATACTCAGAGAACTTTCAAAGTTGTTACCATGTCTAGCCCGACATCGTCTTCTGAGAAATTTTTGAATCCATTTTGCAGTTGAGGAATACTAGCTTGGAGACCCTGGGACCGAGCTTCGAAAGAGACTATTCTGACGCGGAGTCTAACTCTTCGTTTCGCCCTTGTAAGGATAGTGATGCGACTCGAGTCCTGGTCTCAGGTGCGAACGATGCAGTGAATGCGCATGGTCCATCTCTTGTCAATGAACAGGTCGTCGATACTTGTATTTCTCCGGAAGTAAACGTGGAAGAGGATGAGATAAATGAGAGATTTGACTTAGCTCTATTTCTTCGAAACAAAAGCCTGTACCTCGGAGAAAGCGCCGACTACTGCATATGTTTTAGCTGCGCCCACTGCTGTGCCGACCACTGCTGTGCCGACCACTGCTGTGCCCCCTACTATGTCGACCACTACTTATTCTGCCAAGAAAAGAACTACTGCTGGTGAGCGAAGTTGTTAAGTTCTTTGTTACTAGGGAAGATGGGGCCGAGGTGACCATGACTAGGATCAAGGACATCGTTGAGGAGACTAGGACCAATGAGATCGTTGTCAAGACCAGGACGGACGAGTCTTTGAGAAGACCAGGACCAACGAGGTCTTTGTGGAGACTAGGATAGACAAGGTCGTCAAGGAGATCAGGACCGACCAGTCTTTGAGAAGACCAGGACCGAGGAGGCATCAGGGCCGACTACTATGACCACTCATGCGGGAGCCGTTGATGATGAGGGGACTGTCCCTTAGTTGCTCTACACGCCTGTTAGCGCTTATGTTTTAGATTTGACTTTGATTTTGCGCCTAGATGGCTTGTGTTATAAAAGGTGATAATGAATGCAACTTTTAATTTGTTTCCGTTTTTCTGATAAGTCCAGCTTTTTTGACTTAGACTTTTAGAAAGGTAACCAATTGTGATGAATTGTATCCTTGTTGAATTCGTTTCTAGGATGGATAGTTAGTCTAGTTCAAATGATTTTGTTTAAAAATCCATATGAACCATCGTCATTATTGATGGCGTTGATGCCGTATTTTGGTGTTCGTTTTTGTTATAAGAGTTAGATCGTCGTTGACCACCCAACTTCAGAAGGGAGCATGTTACATTGTTGCAACCAACGTTAAGGTTTGATGGGTTTTTCGAATGATCGTTTTGGCTTAGGACCGTGTCACTCTTTGAGCACGACTGCTCCTATAACGATCATTAGTTTTGACCAACGATGTTGTTGGGTTTTTTTTTTAATGGTCATTTTGGGTTTACAAGTGTGCTTCTCTTTAAACACACCTGCTCCTATAATGAACCATTGGTTTCGACCAACGATGTTGTTGGATTTTCTGAATGGTCATTTGGGTTACAAGTGTGCTTCTCTTTAAACACACCTGCTCCTATAATGAACCATTGGTTTCGACCAACGATGTTGTTGGGTTTTTTGAATGGTCATTTGGGTTACAAGTGTGCTTCTCTCTAAACACACCTGCTCCTATAATGAACTATTGTTATTTATATAGCGCGCTTATCCAATGGTGGATGTTATTGTAAAGATCTGCAGAAATTTTTATGAAAGGTCGTCGTTGTGGCCAGCAGCGGCGGTCGAAGGTGAGATGGTCGTTTAAGTGAGACCCTGAATTATCCGTAAATGATGTGATAGAGATAGTCGTTTTGACAAATGTTTTGTAGCAGGTGTTTATTCTCATAAAGGTTTGCTACAAAGAGAGGTGGGAGTATACGAGTATACGTACCCCACTCCCCCCCCCTTTTTGGGAGGGGGGACAACTGAACCCATCCGAAAATGAGCTGCCTACGTATCCTTTGCAGGGATCAAGTCACCCGTAGTTCATGATAAGTGATTGAGTGGTGGACGAATGACGGTAAGGTTTCTCAATGGTAGTATTTCTTTCTTGGTCTACCTTGTGCCGAATCGTCGTTTTGTCTTCCGCGTTTAGGCGGTTCTTCATTGATCGGTGCTTGTTCAACGTCGTTTTCCTCTAATTCAAAGTGTTTGAGGTTGAAGTTATCGCCGAGTTCATCGTCTAGTAGTTTTTGGGCGAGCGCCGAGCCGAGAGACTGGCAGTTTACTGTCGAGTGCCCGTGAGTGTGATGAACGTCGCAGTATAACGACTCGTCGTAAGTTGAATTACCGGTCCACGCGTTAGGAAAACATCCTCCTTGGCCGTGCCCATAGCTGGGAGAATCCAGCTGATAGTTGTGGGTTCCTTCGTGTTGGACGAAATTTCCACTATGTGTTTTTCGCGCCTGGCTTGGCTGGTGGTCGCTGTCACTTTTCTGTTTTGACTTCCCATACTTTTTTGCGAGTTTCTTCGCTTCTTCTTCGCTTTTGGCGAAGTTTGTCGCTCGATGCAGAGCATCCTGGATAGTCGAAGGCTCGTTGAGAGACATCTCCTTCCAGAAGTCATATTCATACCATATGGCTCTTTTCAGCGCTCGGAGTGCGTCTAAGTTATCTATCCCTTTCACTTGCGATAGTACCAACATGAAGCGTTCGATGAAAGTCTTGAGAGACTCGGTTGGTCCTTGGTTCATGGACCATAAATCAGCGCCAGACGTTTGAGTCTCAATGAAGATGGAGTAGTGCTCCATGAAGGCCGTTGTCAACTGTTGAAAGTATCGATGGAATTACTTTCGAGCCCTTTAAACCATTTGAGAGCTGGTCCTTTGAGGTTTTCGATGAAAAGCAAGCACTGTCTGACGTCCATCTCTTGCTCTTTGAAATTTGCTCTTGTCATAGCCACACTGAATTCGTTGAGGTGGTCAGCTGGGTCTTCGGTTCCATCGTAGGTCGGCACCCTAATTTTGCCTGGGTCTGACACTCGAGCTTTGGTGATGCGCGCCGAGAACGGAGTGTGCTGAGCCTGTTCAAGGATTAGATCGAGCTCTGGCGCCTTGCTAGTGGCACGATGCATCTGCGAGCGGATAGTTTTCAACTCAGCAGTAGTCTTGTTTAACGAGGCTCGGAACTCGGCCATCTCGTCGTGCTGGGCTCGAATCGCAGCTTGTTTAGCTTCAGCGACCTCTGCTTGTTTCACCCATTCAATATATTCCTCTTCTTCAGAGATGTGTCTAGCATATCCAGGATCGATCTCGTCGTCGAAAGCGGGGAAACGTTGTTGGGTCATCCTCTGTGGATCGGCATGCTTTGTCCTCGTAGCGGTTTGCCGCGCCACTTCTTCTTCTGAGAGATCAGCGTTGCGTGCAACTCTCCTCGCGGAGCCATCGTCTCCGAAGGTAGAGAACTGTTGTGAACCTATGTATCGAGGATCGTCGTTCCTTGCTTTGCTTGTTCCTTGCCGATCTCTCGCTGTCTCAGTGAAGATGGTATTAGGAACGACTCTTCTAGCCAGGTCTTTATCGTCGAAAGCGGAGAAACATTGTTGAGTCATCCTCTGTGGGTCGGCATGCTTTGTCCTCGTAGTCGTTCGCCGTTCCACTTCTTCCTCTGGGAGGTCGGCATTGCGTGCGACTCTCCCCGCGGTGCCTTCGTCTCCAAAGGTGGAGAACTGCTGTGAAGCTACGTGACAATGACCATCGTTCCTCGCTTTGGCTGTTGCGTGCCGAGTTCTTTCTTCCTTAGTGAGTTCTGTACCAGGAACGACTCTTCTAGCCAGGTCCTCGTCGTCGTTGTCGAGGTCTATTGGTTCGTCGCCGACTTTTGCTTTCTCTCGTTGTGCCTGGGTTAAAAGAGCAGATCGTCCATCATTTGCAGCGGTCGATGGATTTTGTTGCCGAGGTCGGCTCGACGATCCTACCGGTGTGGTGAAGTTGAGAGCCACTGGATCGATTCGTACCACTGGTTTTCTGAACAGACCTGGCTCGAGGGGTCGTGCGCAGACGTCTGCTCCTATGGATCTGAGCTCGTCGGTTATCATTCCGTTGGCTCTGTTTTGCCGCTCGGCGCTATCCAGCAATGCGTCCAGCGTCGTGCTCATCTTCTGCAACAGCTCAGGGAGAAGCGAGCTCGCTCTCGGGGTTTCCTTCGACTTCTCGCCAGGGAGATCGGAGCGAGCTGTACCTGCTGGTGGCGGATCGTCACGAGTGGTTTGGTCCTTGTTGGTATCCCCTTCAGCCTGGATCTCGCCCTCTTCCAGATCTCTTGGCGCGACGTCTTTTGGAAAAGCGATACGTCGTTCGTCAGTCATCGTGTTCTGGATCTCTTCGCGGTGGTTCTTCGGAGTAAGAAGCTTTCAAGTCCCCTCCTTCTAGCGCCAAACTGTGGTGGTGGAAACCTGCACAGTTGAAATAGTCAATGGTCTAGGTCTGAAAGCTCTGAGATGAGAAACGCCTAGCGAAGATCTCAAGAGAGTATGTTATTAATCTGTTTGCAAATATTACAAATGGTTTCTGTGTAAGAATGCGGATCCCCTTTTCAGAGGTGTACATGGTCTATTTATACAAGTCATAGTCTACGCCTAAAGAGATAAGGTAAGATTCCTAAATCTTCGGGATTCTTTCTTAGCGTAGTCGGCGGCCGCCCTACGTCTTGGTGTCGTCATCGTCATGGGCCTAGATTTCAGAGCTCGTCATCTAGGCCCAATTTGCAGTAGTGGTCGGCGCGACTTGTTACTCCTGGGCTCCCAATTCGGCATCTCTCCAGCATGGGCCTTATAAGCTCGGCCCACTCTTATGTCTTGAGGTGAAATGATCATAGTGGCCTCCTTGAGTGTAGTGGACCACTACATACATCGTCCTGGAAAGATGTAGCCATGGTTCCAGTCACTTTGGAGAGCTCGTCCCAGAAAGTAGGAGAGCTAGTCCTGGTCCGAGTGACTTTGGAGAGCTCGTCCCAGAAAGCAGGGCTGGTCCCAGAGATAGAGCTGCTCCAGATAACTGTGCGTCCACCTCTGGTACTTAGTCATTTTCTTGACGATCTCTACCGAAGTGAGATCTGACCCCAACAAATATATTTTCCTTTTCCTCCAAGTAAATATCATTTTCCTTTTCTAGCTCAATCCACGTTTGCATCAACTCAATACTGAAAAACCTCTTCAACAACCACACATCACAACTTGATTGTGCACTTCCTGTAGTACTTTCGACTGGTACATGAACAACTCCAAATAACTCCTCTTCATTCTCCCCCTTTTTGACTATGTATGTGAACTCAACGCTTCTAACTTCAATGACATCATCACCAATAATACTAGAACACAAACAACACCAAACTCCCCCTACTTGAGTCACATCATGGTCAAAAACTAATTCAACGCTCGTCCCCGCTCAATTCGAGGATGAAATCCCATTGCACCACCTCCATAATGATTATCTTTCCTAACCCAAACGTTCTTGAACCTTTGCCCTTCATAACCAAACCTTTGACTCAATCCAAAACAATGACGTTGAACATGTCCTTGAACTCCATAACGATAACATGTTGGCCCATGAAATCTTCTAACATAAGCTTGCTTCCTTCTATTATTCTCCCTCAATAATCTAAAACATCTTGGCCTAATATGCCCATCAACTCCACAATGATGACAAACAGGTCCAAAAATTCGTCCATGTTCATTATGCAAGTTTACTTTTCTTGATGTAGTTTCTATTGCAGCTGCAGGCTTCGAAGCTGTTGCAGCTGCAGGCTTCGAAGCTGTTGCAGTCTTCGTAGCAGTTCTAGACTTTCCACTATTTTTGGTCGACGACTCTATAGCAGAACTAGCTGCAGTCTCTCTAACTCCTCCATACACAAAAACACACTCCATTTTTGAAGAATTCCCAGTAAATCCAAGATCATGTCACTCCGTAGGACTTTTCCCAATATTCAAAAGATGATTCAGCTGATCAGTACCATTATTAAGCATCCTCAATTGCTTTTGTGTCTCTTCAAGCTGAACTCTAGCTCGTGTTGCTTCTTCTTCTTTCTCAGCAGCATACTTATGTGCTTCAGCAACTTGAGCCTCTATCTTGACTTTCTCCTTAGCTAACAACGAATTTTCTTCAACCAATTTGAGCCAATGTTTATACAACATCTTATAGTTCTTCTCAAAATTTTCATCATTAATGCTATCAACATCACTATCACTTCCATTCTTAACACTCTCAACCGTGGACTTTGCTGCAGATTCTGTTGCAGGTCCTTTTGCAGATTCTGCTACAGGACTGGAGATAAACGTTGTAAAAGCCACAAAGTTCCTCAAGTCCAGCTCATCTTCTTAATCAGTGTCTGAATCACTCGCAATACTGGTCAATGCTTGCTTCTTCTGCGTCGACAGATTTGCACATTCAGAACGGACATGCCCAAAGCCTTTGCACTCGAAGCACTGAATGTTCTTTGATGAATTACCAGCCTCTTCCCTGCTTCTATTATCTTTCTTGTTGTGCTTGTTCTTCAGATACTTAGAAAATTGTCTTGTCAACAAAGCCAACGAATCTTCAGCATATACACCCTTTGTA
Organism: Arabis alpina; assembly: GCA_900128785.1. Lineage (NCBI taxonomy): Eukaryota > Viridiplantae > Streptophyta > Magnoliopsida > Brassicales > Brassicaceae > Arabis > Arabis alpina. Next base: position 23,850,820 of record LT669791.1, read on the forward strand.
ACAGCTCCAATGTCACTAAATTTCTGCCTTTATTTATCTTCATAGGCCTTGTTCAACTCAAAAGCCTTCATAATTCCAACAAACTCATCAAAAGGCATTTCATCAAGATTATGAGCCTCTTCTACAACAGAAATCTTTGACTCAAACTTCAAAGGCAGCGACCTCTTCAATTTCTTCACCAACTTCTTATCCTTCTACTGCTTTTCAAGAGCAAATGATTCATTCGATATGTCACACAACTTGGCACTAAATTCAGCCACATATTCCTTTTCCTCCATCCTTAGATTCTCAAACTTTGAAGCCAACATATCTAAGTTTGGTTCTTTTCACGCTGTTAGTTCCCTGAACCATATTCTCCAATATTTTCCAAGCCTTTTGCGCTGAAGCACATTGAGATATCAACTTGAAGTGGCTCAAATCAATCGCGTTGTAAAGCGCGGTCTTTGTCTTTGAGTTACAACTAGCTTGCCTTTTCTCAAGAGCAGTCCACTTGTCTCTTGACTTAAGAGTCTCAACTTTCTTATCATCATTTACTACAGGAAGACTCCAACCAACTTCAATCGCATTCCAACAATCTTCATCAAAACCACTAATAAAAGCTTCCATACGCACCTTCCAATATCCATAATTAGTAGAATCAGGACGTGGTGGTCTTGTCATAGACGTACCTTCTTCACAAGAATTCATCATACCCAATTTCATGTTCTATAGCACTTTCTGTCTCAATTCCTGAACTACCTTCCTGTAACACTTCCTCACTCCTGATCTACCCGAAACAAGACTCAATCTCTATCGACAACCCGCTCTGATACCAATTGTTAGTGCATGTGAGATAGTATGTACTGCAAGAAATAAATGACACAAGAGAATTTTTAACGAGGTTCGTTTTCTACTCCCCGGGACCAAGTCCAGATTCAAATCCACTAGAATAAGAAAGCAATACACAATTGCCAACGCGTAAATCAAGTACAACTTCTGAATTTACCGCTCTTTTCAATAGCATGGATTCTTCAGGATAATCTAACCCTGAGCTAAACTCCCCCTGAGCCTAGACTTGAGTTTTGTGGAACCTCCACAAAACCAACACCAACTGTCGGCAACAGCACACAGCCACATCTTGCTACAACACCAGCACGACCACGTCAACACCCAAACACTTGATCTCTTCAACTAACACAAACTACTACAGCAGCAGATAACAACAACAACACGAACTGCTTCGGACGAACAACAACAACACACCAGCAATATGAACTTCTTCAGACAAGCAGCATAAACAGATACATAAACACCACAACGGACGCCTTCTTCTCTCAAACGATTGCAGCCACGTTCCTCTCTCTATATATACTAATAGAAAGCACCTCCTTAACCCTACACAACATTCCTTTATCGATAATGACAACTTTCCTTATTTTTCTCTTCAATATATTCTTCAAATATATTTTCCTTTGCCTCCAAGTAAATATCATTTTCCTTTCCTAGCTCAATCCACGTTTGCATCAACTCAATATTCTAAAACCTCTTCAACAACCACACATCACAACTTGATTCTGCACTTCCTGTAATACTTTCGACCGGTACATGAACAACTCCAAATAACTCCTCTTCAGAATGAAAAATGGAGTAATACATTGGAGATGCTCTTAGAATGAAACGTGGATTCACTATTGCATTAACACTTATTAGTGATCTCAAGCTGTATCAAATAATTAGTATTTTTTCTTACAAATTTATTTTTTTGTATATAATCCTGAGGTATAAATTTGTCAGAAAAACCGAAAGTTAGAACAAGAAGTTATAGAGGTAGAATGAAACTCAATGTTTCGGTAACACGCATTAGTGATCCCAAACTGGTATTTTAAGATGGATGTGTGTATGTAATTCTAAAAGTTTGCAAACAGAGAGAATATTTCTCGAGTACGGTTCGGGTCCCACATATTATCATTATAGAGTTTAGTAGAACCTTTATAAATTAACTAGATTAGGACCCGAATAAATTGCGGGTATTTGATATTAAAATTAATAATTTGTGTAGTTATACCCGTATACAGTTATATTATAAATTAAAACTATGTTAATATAGTCATAAATTACGTGAGTAAGAAAATCAATAATGAGTTTAAATCTTCAAAAAGTTATAAAAATAATTCATCTAAATGAATGACAAGGTTTTAAATCATATTTGAAATCTTATATACTTTGAAATTGAATCAATTTTATAAATAAACATCAATTCTTTTTAAAAAGTTGGTAAATTATAATATATTACTATTCTTTTTTGTAAATTTTTTTTATGTTAGATTAATAAATTTCTTTTTTACAACATCAAGAAGGCATGGTAAGTGTTGGATAAGTTGAAGAATTTAAAATTTGATGTAATTGATATATACTAACCTTTTCATCAAGCAGAAGAACTTCCATTCCCATAAGTACATTATTTGCTTTAAGATTTATACCTTTCCACTTTCGAAGAATACATGCAATATTTCGACGGTAAACACGATTTCGATTTAATTGATCAAAAATTAAATTGTTTTGACTGATATGTGGAGGTGGTATTCAAAGAAATTTGAAGATTTGAGGTGTATGTTAAATTGTGGGAGGTGTGTGTTATTATATAGTTTTGAGATTTGTCTTTTTTGAAGTAATTAATTTTTTGGAAGGTTGAACGAATGTTTACTTTTCTTTTTTAAATAATTTATGGTTTAACATTTATAAGATTAAATGTATGTTTACTTTTCCTTTTAACATAATTTATGGTTTAACATTTATTTTGTTTTTATATATAAAGTTCCATTTTTGTGATGTAACATTTATTTTGTTAACATAATGGTATTTATATTTTGCTTTTTTTTTATGACTTACATAAAATTTGGTTTGGTTTTTAGAAATATGTTAATGAAACAATAGAAAAAAATGTTAATGTGTCTTTATTTTATTGGTTTAACATAATGGTATCTTTAATTTTCAAATTGGTTGATTTTAAATAGAGCATTTTAACACGTGTCATCATCTCGATCGATAATAGACACATGTCATGATCTCGTAAGTTACAATTTTGACAAACTCTCTTTTATATAAGAAGATACTCTATGAATTAATAGTCACCGTAAATTAATAAAATATTCCGGTTCCGAGTCGGGTCAATGTAAAATTTAGCAAAATTCGATAAAATGATAAGATAATAATTTTTTTGAAATTCCTATGTAAAATATGTTCCCAATAATAATATAAATTAATAATCATATATAATTATGCATATATTCGTGACCAAAAAAAATATATATATAATTATGCATATATATATATATATATAACTATGATAATGTACTAAAACATGATTTTAATGATTTTTGTTTTGACTTAAAATTGAAAATCTCATTAGACATTATCTTTAACTTTACTAATTGCATCAAATTTTTTTAGGATTGTTTTCTCGATGGGTATCATAAACTTTGAAAAAATTTAGACAAAATAATTGATTTTTTTATACATAACTTTTTCTAAATATATCCATCGACATTAAGGATAATAACTATGATATCTTCTAAATTTTATACATAGTAAGTCATTTTATTTTGATCATCTATTATGATAATAACATCCACTCTATTGCAGTCAGTGCCGGTCCTAGAAGGAAGCCAAGGAAGGACCTGCTTGGGGCCGCCGAAGAGTTTTAGATATTTAGGGGCCAATAATTTTTGCAGAAGTGTCTGTAGCTCTGTTGGCAACGCTCTTTCTCTTTACACTACAGGTTATAGGTTCGAGTCTTCTTGAATGTAAAACATTTTTGTTTGTTTTTTAAGTAACTAATGGGTCAAAAAATTTTTTTGCTTCAGGCCCATTAAAATTCCGGACCGGCACTGACTGCAATAATCGAAATTTTTAATCAAAACTCCATGTCATTTTTGTAAATGGATTCATTAAATTCCATAATATAACATCATTCGAAAAAATAAATTAATAAATTTATTACCTAAAAAGATTTCTCACTATAAATGAATAAATATTAATTTATCGATAAATTAATCTCTCTAAATTAATAATTTTTCAAAGTCCCAACATTATTAATTTATACAGGTTTTACTGTATATGAGAAATTGAACAATTGATGTTATGTAACTTTATTTTTTGATTTGATTGTGTTTATGACCTAATAATTAATTATATGCAAAATTGTAAATATGATACTCCCTCCATTTTATATTAGTTATCATTTTACGTTTTTTTTTTTTTCAAATTAGTTGTCGTTTTTACATTTTCAATGCATATTTATGATTAATTTTCCATTTTTATTCATACTCTTTTAGCTTACTAATTACATATATCAAATGAAAAACCCATTAATTAGGGGTAAAACCGAATTTGTAAATATTTTTTTAATTGACGTGAAATCACTTAGAACGACAACTAAATAAAACAAATGAGTATATAATAATTTCATGTTTCAATTGTGATAGGTTTTTTATTTCTGTATATATACAATCGAGTAAACGAAAACCATGATGTTTCCCATAAAAGCAATCAATGCTATAACTAAGACCCTAATGACACGAAATTTATTGCTATGTATATAGATATTTTTATTTTAAAACTTTCAGTTACTATGTGAAAAAAATCTTTTATGAGTTACATCTTCTATATACTAGGGTTGGACTCGCCCGTTGGGCGAGTTTTTTTTTTTTTTTATGTTCTTATGTTATTTTTCTATGTTTAAAAACTATATCATATATAACGTGTACTGCAAAGTATTTACTTAAGTATATATCTTTTATATTCATTAACATATTATAATATCATATGTCCAATCATTAATTTGAGTGTAAATTTTTTTTTTTTGAAATTCTTCTAATTTGGCATTTGATTTTAAATAAATAATTTTTAGTTTCTAAAAACAGATTATTTTATTTTTCGTTGCTTCTATCTTAACCATATTTTAGTCATAATCGCGTAACATGCATACTAATATATTTACTTTTCTTAAACACATTAAAAGTATTTTTTCCTAACTTTTAGTGTTAAAAGCATTGATTCAAATATTGAATTATCAAATAGGTAATTTTTTTGGATCATGGTGTATAACTGCGTACACTTTTACATAAAAATCATATATCATGCTCCCTATATTTTGTTGTATAATTCATGAATAACGCAACCATTCATTTTTTAACTTTATATATATCAAAATTCAAGATTTTTTATTTATTTTAAATTATGGTATTGCAACGTTTTCAATTTTTTCTTTTATACTTCCAAAAACTCAATTATATTGAATAAATTCTTTTTTTCTTTTGGACAAATCTTATATTCCAAATTTTTACTTTACTTTCTCCTGAATTTGTTTTATATCCTTTAGTGAAATCATATATCCTATTTCTCATTAAACCTTCAGCCTCATAGCAATCGGCGGAAGCTCAATTATGATGCCTTAATAATCGAATCATTTAATCTATTTTTGTTTGATTATATCTCATGTCGTTTATTTACATTTTTATTCGTTGCTCTTATACGTAAACTCATAATGTTTTGATTATTTTCTAATGAATTTTATTATAAATGATATAAATTCATTATTGTATTTTTAGTTTAGAAAATAATATACTCAAATAATCCTAAAACATCGTTCCCGTGATAAATGAGTTTTATAATTTATTAACTTAACGACAAAATTTTGATTTTACCATTTACAATGTTTACCTCCTATCTTTCAAATAATGGTATTATAACACTTTCAAATTTGTCTTTCATCCTTTCATAAAATTCAAATATAAAATAATGGTAAAATTGTATATTCCAAATTTTCATCTTATTATCTCATCTTTACTAAGATGGTTCAGTGGCTTTTTAGTGAAATAATATATATTCTTTTTTTAGATTGACAACTCCTTAACAGTTGTTTGACACTGAAATTATTTAGGTTCTTTTTCTTGGATTCTTTGATGTCGTTTATAATTTTATCCATTTGTTCTTATATGTATATTTATTTTACATATTTCCAATTTCTTAAACTGATTATATATATATAAAAAAATTAGGCAAGAAGGTCAACCCGTTGTTTAGAATTTACCATTATATTTATTTTACTTGTTTAACCCATGTTTTACTTACTTGTTTAAACTCTAAATATATTTACTGATTTTCGTTTTTTTAATTTAATTAAAAAGTATAATAGTTATTAGTAACAATAAATATACATAAACGACATTATCTATAGTGAGATGGTTCAATATCCTTGTAATGAAACAATATATATTATTTCTCTTTAGATCAACAACATCTTAACAGTCGTTTGACATTCAAATTATTTAGATTTGTTTTATTTGATTCTTTGATGTTGTTTATATTTTTATTCATTTGTCTTATATGTATATTTAATGTACATATTTCCAATTTTTGAAACTGAATATATAAACTTGTATTATTATCATAAAATCCATTATTGTTGAAATTATATTTACAACAATAAAATACTCAAATTAATTTTACATGTACTACTTTTAGCTATTTATTGACTTATTTTCGTATTTTATATTTAATTAGATTTTTTTTACCTATAAGTAACAATAAATGACACTTAAAACTAAAATTAATTGTAAAAAAATGATTTGCCTATGTGGACACCTTAGATGAAGAGAGGAGTGTGCTATTATATATATGATTAGAGGAGAAGCATTTTGAGATGATATGTCAAGCTCTCATTTTTCTTAGCTTTTCGATTTAGTTAATTACACTATTATTAATTACTACTATACTCATATCCAAACATTCTATATTCCTTAGTCATCTACTATTCCATTTGCCAAATACTATTTCACTTGCTATACTTATTTTAACTACAACTAATTCAATTGCCAACACATTAGTATTTCTAATAAATACTAAAGTACTAGGCATAGATAACTATATTTATTCAATTATTTGTAATGTTGAGTATACTTTTATAACATTACCAATTAAAAAGCCTAAAAATGAGGACATCATTATATTTTATCTTGAGTTTTTGAAAAAAAAAAATATATATGGTATATTACACAAATATCGTGATTTAAAAAAACTATTACTACATTATATTTAATTAGATTGAAGTCATAAGTTTTTAGGAATGAAAATAAAATATAATAAGGTAACCAAATAATTCAACAAGAAATATATAGAACATTATTGACAAGTTTAAATTATACATAAGTATAAACATAGAAATTTCGAAAAATATATTAGTATAGATAATTCATACTAAGAGATATTTGTTTAGTTATGATTAATCAAATAAGTATAAACATATAAATTTTTAAATATATATTAGTATAGATAATTTATACTAAAAGATAATATCCATTAGTTATCACTGAAATTTCAAAAACTAAATGATACCAATTTTTTAACATTTCTACATCAAAATAAAATAATTATTTTATTAAATTATTTTAATGTTTACAAATAAACCCGTGCAAAAGCACGGGTACTAACCTAGTTACATTTATTACATCATCTACCATCTATCTTAACAATTGCAAAATAAGTAAAAATCATTTCAATATATGTTTTTAGATTAAATTTATTCAAAAGAATATTAAAAACTAAATTTTATGCTATTCAATTTTCAGGTTCTAACATTATCTATAAAGAATACTTTATTTTAATCCGAGTTCATTATTTATCATGAGTATTCCATAATAGAAAGTAGATATTGAAATTCTGTATAATATAAGAAATTAACAATTAGTGCCAAATATTTTTGATAATGCAATCATTACGAATTTTAATATTTTTGGAAAACTGCTGTAATAATATAGGAAAGTTTCGACAAAATTTAGTGGTTAACGAATATTCACAAATTGTTATAAGCCCATTAGATGGATGTCCATTGTAGGTCCATATTCTAAACTTACTTATTCCTTAAGCTTTATTTGTTTTCCAAGTATTGTATTCAGATATATATAATCGGGAAAATGTCATAAAAAACCTTCAAAATACCAACCACTAGCACTTTAAACTTTGAAAGTTTTTCACTCACACTATAAACCTTTAAGGTAATAAACCATTAAAAAAACGGAATGAATTATATCGTTAACGGAGTTAACTTTCCGTTAACAAAAATGACGGTGCAAACGAAAAGAAAAGTTTGAAGGTTTATATAGTTAAAACTATTACAGTACTTTGAAGGTTTATAGTGTCAATGAAAAACCTTTAAGGTTTATATAGTTAAAACTATTACATACTTTAAAGATTTTTCAGAAATTAGGCTCCCTCCCTATACAAAGAATTTAGGATAATTCATTACTGGGCATCCAAACTGTTCACTTTTGAAAAAAGGCAACTCGGCCCTACATATAGATGATCTAGATGTCTAAAACCTATTACGTGTGCCCGCCTACTTGTCAGAGCTAGATGCAGAATATCTTTACCAGTATGAGTTCATTTTTGAATTTAAAGTAAAAATATTTTTGATATTTATTTCTTCTTTAGAGAGAGAAGGTGAGTGTTAAGATAGGGTTTACTAGAGTTTGCAACCCCATTGAAGCGAATCTCCGTCGCAGCCACAAACCAAAGACGATTCAAAGAATCTAGTGCTATTATCAATCCTTGGTAAGTAAATTTCCTATTTAGCATCTATTATTCATATTGATCAATACTATAAATTATTTTGTTATAATTTCCAAACAATTTGATTTTCCAGATCTAGTCAATGGAAAATCAACTTGAGCTTCCTCCACGGATGTTCGCAGTAGGTCACGAGCCAGTTGGAATTAGAGTGACGGCGTACGGTGCTACTTCTGCAATTACCAAGATTTTTAATGTTCTTGATGAACACGAGAGAGACATCATACGGAGGTCATCATTTGGGAAGTTTGTAAAGCTAAACGAGAAACCAACTTACTCTGGGAGATTTGGTCGGTTCATCCTTTCAAGCTTACTGAAGGTATTAAAAAAACACGAAATTTGGATTTTGTTTGCCGGCAAACCGATACGGTTCTCTCTTCTTGAATTTGCGATAAAAATTGGTTTACCATGTGGAGAATTTCCAAAGAAGTCGAAGCAAAAGATGAAGAACAATATTACAGAGACTCCTTACTGGCCATCTCTCTTCGGGAAACTTGAGGCGGTGACCGTAACATCGATAATTCGTATGTTGAAAAAGAGGACGGTGACGGATACAGATACTAGAGTTAAGTATGCATGTTTAGCTCTACTTGCAAGTGTTATTTTGCTAACCACTCATGCACACAAGATTTTGAAGGAGTATGTTGAAGAAATTAAAGATTTGGATGCTTTTTTCTTGTATCCTTGAGGTCGTCTTTCGTTTGAAATGGTGATATCTAGTATAAGAGAGAGGAATGAGATAAATTTATCTCAGAACACAATAGCTATCAAAGGTTTTGTTCATGCTCTCCAATTGGTTATGGTAGAAGCTGTTCCTTTTTTGCTTGAAGTTGTACAAATGAATTCCATCTCTGATTCTGAGTCCAATTTTGATGGTGTTGAGGATAAACCACGTGAAAAAAGATTAGTTTGAGCCCAGGACATGCCAAAGAATTAAATGAGGATCCGCTGGTAATGTTAAAAAAATTCATATTGTTAAATTGTATATGAAATTTTTGGGCAAACTCTGAATGTGATTAATTTTTCGCTTGGGCAGACCTTAGTGGATTCTATTATAACTGATGATGGATACATTGAATTAGACGAAAAGGAGCTGCTGTTGTCGGATGAGATAGATGATCCAAAGGTTAAAAACATGGTTGAACTAATAAACGAGGACCATAAGTTTAACAATGGAATGTTTATTGGCGGGGCAACAAAAGAAGATGTTTCAAGGATGATTAAAGAGGCAAAAGAAAAAAGGCAATGATGAAGAAAGGTGTTGGAAATGTAGAAGGTACATGTCAATGTAGTGAAGCTCAGTATGATGGATTAAGCAAGGATGTGGATTTTGAGGCCATGGCAGTTTGTGTAGCTGATAAACTGAAGATTGATGTTGATCGCATTGAGGAGAAGTCTAGTTCTTGCCTTACCCAAATGCAATTGTTAGAAAGGATGATTCTTGTGTTAGCCAAATACAGGAGTTAAAATCCTCTTTCAATAGACTTGAATTGGAAGTGTCTCAAGGAATGAAAAGAATTAAATCAGATGTTATTGCTGGAATTGTGGAGTATTTGGAGAGTTTTGCTGTGTCTATAGCCAGAGGAGGAGTTGCTCATTCTACTTCTGATGCTAATGGAGGTAAAAGGAAAGCCTTCAATTTAAATACATCTGGCTCTAGTAATAATCCAAATGAGGTAAGCCTCCAATTCATCACCTGAATTGTGTCATATTTACCTTCTTGTTAGGTTTGTTATTTTGTTTCTTGTTTTACAAGCTTTGAGAAGGACCTCAAATGTGTCTCATGTGTTTCCATAGGCTCTGGATAGTGACAATCATGTTGGGTGTACTGTTGCTATTGGTTCACAAGTAGGAGACAATCATCGTCACCATAAAGCTCCTAATGAAACAAATGGGGGTGGTTAGTATACAAATGAATTTAATTTCGTAAAGATATATTTATTAATAAATATTGTGTTAGTTTCAGATGCGTCAATCCGTTCCATTATTTTCGTCACCCACATTCTTACTTGGGGTATCACATGCTACTATGCAGAACATGGGATTGCATGAAGTCCAAGATGGTGTTATTCATCAAGGAGGGGATGTACCAATTGGTGGAGATGGTGAGGTTTTCCCTTACCGCAAAAGCAAGCGATTAGAAACTCTCCCTGCTTCTCTTGTTACAGATTATCAGTGTGATAAGTTAATGTTGCAAAGGATGAGACAAACCCATCAATTTGGTCAAACCGATGGAGAATCTGATGTTTACGCCCACAAGTATGAGAGCCTTGTTCAGACTCTTAAAAAAATTTCGTAAGTGTCTGTTATTTTTAATGTTATATGTTATTTAAATAGTTAAATGCTAACTACAGTTTTATAAATTTGTGCAAATTAGTTTGTTGCTCCAACAAGTTAGCATTTAAAGAAATGATTATGTGTCATTTTAAATTGAATATTGTGTATGATTTTATGTTATAGGAGTATTTCTATTGATGGGGTCACTGTCTCGAGCAGAGACTTTGCTGATATAGTGATCTGTAGCAAACACTACTCTCTCAAGGTAACCAAAAGCTTGTTTACTTACAATGCTCTAGTATGGTGTCTAACTTACAATGTTTTGTAAAACAGATTGTTGATTTGCTAGTTAACCACACTCGCGTAATCATTGGCAAAGGGACCTCACCGTTAGCGAAAAAGGTTCTTTTTTGTGATACAAAATTTGTCTCTCTCTTTATGAAGAGTTTTCCAAGATTTTCAAAGGCACATGAGAAACATTCATTCCAGTTTCCCAAACAAGTTGTTCAATCCCTCAAAGATGACGATGGTAACACTATGGAAGCGGAAAGGATCTATTTCCCTTTCAACTTTGATAAAAATCATTGGATAGGGATATGTGTAGTATCACGTATACAATTTACATACTGGATTTGAATATGTCACTGCGTACTGACAATGTGATTGGTAAGGAATTGGCATCCCTCTGTCAAATGTTCCCATATCTACTAAAGCAAATTGACCATCCAGTGTTGATGAAAGAAATGAAACCTTTTTCGATCGAGAGAGTGAAATGTATTCTCAGAATTCCCGTCATGTTGATTCAGGCGTAACTGCTATTCTTCTCATTCACGCTCATGCTGTTGGTGGTATAGAAGTTTGTCGTTGTATAACGCCGGACATACTAACGTTTGAGATGCAGCGTATGTTGGTGTTGATGTATGAGGGCACTGGAGGTTCTTTGTTTAGACATTGTTGCTCTCAATTATTCTCTTGTGGATCTATTACTTCGTGTTTAGACTTACGATGACTCTCTCGATGTTAGAGCTGGGGTTATCTGATGCCCTTGTGTTAATTTGGTTAACTTCGATCCTGGTTTAACAGTATTGGTATTTTATTTGGCAAATCTATATTTGGTAAGTAAGAAAATAGCTATCCAATCACGAGATAAATGATTGATGGGGTGAATGATAAAACATTTAGAGATTGGATCACTGTAATTATAGAAACATTAGGCGAAAAATTATAGTTATTCAATTTCTGTTTACTGTTTTCAGTGTTAAGTAATTCAATATACGAGTAATTTATTTTGATTAGTTGTTAACATCGCATAACTGCGTATTAAACTAAATATTAGCTAACCAATTTAAAATTTACATATGCAATGCTATATTATTAAAGTGAGCGCATTGCTAATTTTTTATAAGACCGCTTATATGGAGATTAGAAGATTTATCGTTCTGGACTCTTATTAGCAAACAAAATACTATCTAAGTTTAATTATTTAGCTAATTCATATGTTACTTAACTCTAATAAAATTAAAAGTATCTAAATTCCCATTTAGTAAACATAATAAATCGTTTATGATTATACATTGTCGGTGCAATATTTATCAAACGGAGTTGGAATTTGTCTCATCTGGGATGATACTTATTATCTTACATTTTGGCATTGACTATGTTGACCCAGGTGCAACATTGGATAAGACGACATCATCAACTCTTACAACCCACATATTAGACAATTGCTGTCAACTTTCCTCACATTGCCATCTTACAGGTGGCTTTGTTATGACCCACCCTTTTACATCGACTACAAGAAGTCTGGCGTCTCACCCGCCGGAGCTACAAATTTTAGAAAATTATTTTGTTAAGTGAGATGTTATCATTAAAGTAGTAGATTTGATTATGTATCTTACGAGTGTTTCCCCGCGTGACATGAAGCGTGATTTCCGAGGTCTTCCAGGGGGTCGCCTAGTTGTAGGTGGATGAAGTGTAATTGCGTTTACCGTTGCTGATATATTTGGTGGTCCATCCAACTCGGTAACTGGATATACGAGATTGGTGTATGCATTACGCCACGTGTCCACGCCATATGCAACATCCACTAAGGAATGAACATCCCTCTTTGAAACAACCGCCGCCACAACCGCATGTGAACAAGGATACATCAACATTTGGAACTTGTAGCATCTACAAGTGTTCTTTAGAAGATCTACATGGTACGATACTCCTTCATTTGAATGAACTTCAAAAGAAGTTTCATTTATCGGCTTCATATCAAAGCCTGCATACGATTCAAAATTAGCCGAAAGGTGTTCTAAAATTCTTGGGGTTACATTGTCTCCATAGGTAGAAGAGGTTTCTCTTTGTGTTGCGAACCAGTTCATTATTTTAGCTCTAATGAACTCCACCAACGTAACCACTAGTAACTCTCTGGCATCTTTTAAAACAGCATTCCACGACTCAGCAACGTTGTTCGTCATGATATCATATCTTTGCCCATCAAAATGAGACCGTGCCCAATGGTGAAAGCCAACTCTTATTAAATAGTCTGCACAACTTGGATCAAGTTCTTTGATTTCGTTAAAAATCTTGTAGAAATTCGTAAGTCGAAAAGATCTAGCAGCTTGTGATACAAGGTATGGTAAGTGTTCTCCTCGGAAATATTTCTTGATGTTTTTGATTAGATGTATAATACAAGCGCAATGTTTGACTGAAGGATAAACCTATATATGAGACAACAAATTTGTTATGCCGATCAAGTAAGTAAACAATATATATATATATATATCATGTGGTTGGGAATATTTATACCTTATTAAGTACCGCATAGAATCTGATACAAATACAACATCTTCGCTGTTTGGCTCAAAGGTTGATAACTTTTTCAAAAACCACTCCCATGACTTATCGTTTTCGAAATCAAGAATTGCAAAAGCTAAAGGAAATATTCAATAATTCCCATCTTGAGCCGACGCTATTAGTAAACACCCTACATACTTTCCTTTTAAATGGGTTCCATCGACCACTACAACTTTCCTCATGTAAGGGTATCCTTCCACCGAAGCGGACAAGGCAAAGAAAAGATACTTAAATCTTTGTCCTATTGTTTTGTCGTAGACCATCTCTAAGCTGACAAGGGTCCCTGGATTACAAGCTACCAACCTTTCCAAGTATTTTGGCAGAGCTGAGTAACCTTCCTCAGAAGAACCTTTCACAGCATTTATTGCTAATTCTCTTCCCTTTCATGCCTTCCAATCAGAAATGCGTACATTGTGTTCCCCTAACATGATGTTTCTTATTTCCGAGGGTTTCAGCCCACTAGTTGAGCCTCCATACCTTACTTGTATCAAACTACTTGTCACCAATGTTGTCACTTGGCGCTCAAATCTACCGCGCTCGTCCACCGAGCACACATGACCTGCAAGGATGCTTCTGATTTCGATTTTTTCCGAGTTCTCCATGCGTGTTGCATATACCCTCCATGGACATGACATGCCTCGACATTTCACTAACATTAAATCCGGAGAGGATTTAGTATTGCGAAAGTGAATTTTGTTCCGAATTGCGTAGATTGCCAAATGTTGCTTAAATGATTCACAGTTGGTAAATACCATTCCAACGTATAACTCAGATTGAAGATTAATTTTTTCGCCTACATGTTCAAGTTTGAAATTAGTATAAAGATTATATAGAATAAAAGATAGGTAACATTCATTCATAATTATACATAAGAGATAGATTTGATATTTTACATCATCATTCTACGAAGTCTAAACAACATATTGGCCTACAACATTGACCATAACCGAAAATAAAAAAGTTAGCCGTCTAAATAACTAAACCACGTCCACAAGTGAAAAGGACAGTAAAATTAAAACATAGTTCACAACAACCGAAATAACATAACATAGAATAAAGCTTAAGTTGACTAAACCTAGAAAAACCCACCAAGGTCTTCGCCACCATCAGAAGAAGAGTCAAAGAGATCGTCCACCATTGGGATGATGGGTATGCTCAAGTTGTAGTCGTTGCGGCTAACCTCTTTTCCAGATTTCAGTGAGAGGTCAAGCGAATAGTTGTGGTGACCCTGAGCAATAGAGATTGGCTTTGATCCTACTTGAACATCGAGCTGAGAAGTGAGCATAACAGTAGCAACAACTGGGACTACACTCAAAGGGAGACCTTCAAGTAATGCATTTGGTGATGGTTGAAGAAATGACTCAGAATTCAAAGATAATAGCTTGATGAACGAGAATTATATCAACTAATAAACGTAACTAATATCTACAAAATATACCTTGGGCTCTCAGAGTTTTAACTCTTGCGGCTGCTTCTAAGAGGGTTTTGTCCAGTTCTTCCTCAAAGTCAGCGGTGAGGCACATCATGCTGGAGGAGGCAGTAGACGAACTCCTCATTATCTTCGGAAGTAAAAAGTGTTTCACTTGCATTAAGATGACCAGTAGGACTCCTTCGGCTCTCACTATTTTCTTCAATAGACATTGTATCAATCACGGTACTTTGGTCATTACGACCATTATTAGCTGATAGGAGATCTTCCCAATAAACACGAGATTCATGTTCACTCATATGCACGTGTTCTCCAATGCTTTCCATTTCCAACTCGGTGTCACACTTGTTTTCATTGAGAGTTGCTTGACGGCTTTGACCATTTTCAGTAGAGGACCCACCATTTTGTTGACTTTGATGATAGTGAGTGACACGTTGGTTCCCAGCGGATGTCCCTATACGGAAACAAACAAGATTGGCAATTAATCAATGTTTTTAAAACCGGACCGGACCGGCTTCAACTGCGAACCGGTCACATGTCCGGTTTGGGTCAATATAAAAATCTAAATGTAGTTGAACCGGCTGTCGAACCGGGTCGGACCGGCAAAAAACCGGGAACCGGCGAACCGGTTGACCCGGATCAAACCAGGTTCAACTGTTTTCTAATTAAAAAAAATATTTTTAATTCATTTTTCTTTAATTAATATGTTTCAAAATTAAAATTAGAAAAATAAGGTTTATAGATAATGAAATAATAATAAAAGTTTAACATTTTCTCTAATATAATCATATTCAGTGAAAGAAAAAAAAACATTTTCCAAATAATTATAATCTTTTTAAAATTTTAGACAAAAAAGATTAGTTATATATTTAAATATCATCATTTTTTTATTTAGTTTTACTATACCTATTGAAGTTTTTTTTGTTTTTCTAAATATTTGTACTAAACTTAATATTTTGTTTGATATTTAGATAGTTATGCACATACATATAAAGAATAAATTCTATATACTAATATTTTTAAAATATTATTGAACCCGGTTGAACCCCGGTTAGACCCGGTTGAACCCCGGTTAGACCCGGTCGGACCATATTAACCCATGACCCAAAAAAAATCCGGTTCAGTCGCCGGTCCGGTTTTAAAAACATTGCAATTAATCATTAATTTAACAAGTAATATAAGTGTTATTATCGTTTGAATTATTTAGCAGTTAAACTATGATATTCTTGCCATTCATTATTATATAAGTTAAAACGGTCCTAGAATTTTTGAAGACTCCTAAACATTTTTTAGAAAATCTATCTTTTCAGTTTCTTTGCAACATTCAAATTATACTATCTGTTTTCAAGTTATTTTACTCTATTAAATTAAAGATAAGTAAATTAACATTTTGTGTACATCATAAATCGTTTCTTGTTATACTATGTTCTTAATTTCTCTTTTTAATATTATTTAATGTTAAGTAGTACAATATTCGACAGATTTATTTGTTATGTTGTTTAATTTTATCTCTGCGTACTAAAGTAAACATTGGTTAACCAATTTGAAATTTATCTATGCCATTCATTAATATATATAGAGGTGAGAGCGGTGCTAAGTTATTACTAATACGGTTAATACAAATATTAGTGTATATCTTACCACGTGAAGCTGCGTTTGGATTCCCTTCATCACGTTAATGTTATTATCTTCATTACCCATGTCTTGGTCCTCATCTCCATCAAGGACTATAATCTGTGTCACAGACCGAGCGCTGGGCTCGATGATATCTCTAGGCATTTGAAGAGGATTTGAGTACAACATCTCCAAGTAGCCACGGCATATTATCACCATTTCTTCCTCGGTAAAAATAGCTTCCAAAGCACTGCAGGCCCCGGGAATGGTTCTCCTGGTTATAAGTTCTGAAAATTAATAGCTAATGTTAAACTTGCCTCTTTATAGAACATGATTGACAATTACGTTTTTCATACCATTGTAAGAAGCAAGCGCTTGGTTCCTCGCGGCTTCATCATTATGTTCGACAAGATAAGTGGTTCGTGCCAAAGCAAATGAAGTTCTGCATTGAAACTCGTGCGTTGCAACGGACTCAGCTCCAATGGTGACATAGATGGTAAGAGATGGGTTGTTGAACTGCGCCGCCATAAAGTTAGCAACGTCTAGCGTCGTTTCTATATGAGACGGTGGCTCAACGGAGTCATTGCTTCCAGAGTTGATATTTGGCTCCCGAAAAGTCAAAACCAACGGTGTACTCATGTCGAGGAAGTATCTCCGGCGGATAAGCTCCTTCAGTGATTCAAATCCCTCGGTGTTTCAAACGCTTATCCCGAAGCCCAGATCTGAAGGATCCCTAAGAAAGATCCACCTTCCATAGTCCCCTTTTACCCAGTTTCCTCGGAGGAGACGAACAAATCTTCCACCCTAAAACAAAATTAGAGAATCGAAGATTTGATTTCTATTAAAAAAAGAAACATGCATGTAAAGCAGAAGGAAATATCTTGCGTAGTAAGCATTTATATTACAGTAAAGAGGAGATTTATACCTTACCGTGTAATAATTATCTCGCAACATTAATGTCAGTTGAAGTTTGTATTCCTTTTCGATTTCTTGAAGGTAGTTAGGAATTTATGATTTTTCTTGGTTTGGATACTAAGATCTGAAATGTCGTCTTAGAGAGCAATAAACAAATAAGAACGAGATATGAAAGTGAATAACCTGAAGACCAAATAATGATATATATAGATGTTAAGCTGTATTTTATATCTTTGTAAATACTTATAGGTGTATGTACTTATCCAAAAATCTTTCCATATCTGATGTAACACTCCACGCCGTATTTGTCAGGACTTGCGTGGACCTTTCGAAGCCGCCACCTACACGTCTATTGAAACCTACAGATTTATGTGTAAGCTAGAAGATTTATCTCTACCCCATGAGCGGGTTAGAACCGACATTTGTTCACATAAAGGAAACCGAATAACCATGATTTTACCGTATTTGTACATCCAACTAATATTTGCTTCTTCAACGATTTTGTAGCTTAATATCTCAAGATTTTGTATGTCATTTTTCCTATATAATCTGTATTTTTGATAGAATAATACACAACAACAATTCGTCGTATATTGTCTTCTTTTATTCATAACACGTTATCAGCACGAATTCTAATTCGATGACCAAACCCTATCCACTGAGTAAAACTCTAGCCGCCTAAATACAAATACCTAATCGACATTGTTTCGTCTTCGTTTGTTTAACAATTCCAACTTAGTTTTACTTTTCTCAATATCTCCACTAAAATTATACGGCACCATCTTCGTTCCCAACGATATCCATCTCTGAAAGCATTAATCAAGATAAGTACTAATTACCCATCATATTACTTATATCTTGCTATGTCCACTTACTATATTATAACCACATCCACAATACGACTTACTCCACGTTTTTCTATGACTTTATTGCTTAAAGTGGAATATAACTTTTTCTATGACATCTTTTGTTTATAGTTTTTAACACTTGTTGGTTTGGTTATTTGTCAGATGCATTTGGTTATATGCAAATCATTGATTTGGAAAAACGTTCGTCAAACTTTCTAACCTTGATGCGATCTCCGATTTCAATTTCTCAATCCTCCAAAGTCATCATAATTCCAATCGAGATAAGTTTTACTTATGATTTTAGAATCATATTTTATTAATTTTGGCAAGAAAAATTATTTCGACTAGAAAAAAAGACAAGAAAAATTATTTAGCATAAACTGTTTTAGGTAAAGAAGAGAAAAAAAATTGATGTCTTATTCCACAGAAAACAATAGGTATATATATAGGGTACAAGTACTTGGAGAGGAAGTAATACTTGGGGTACAAGTCTAGAACATTCTGTGGGCTTCTAATGGACATCAACTAAATGAGCTTATAATACTTCCCCTTAGATGCCATTAGAGTAAAAATAATTCTAATACGCATAAGAAGCTGTCTCATTAAAACCTTACCAGGAAAACCCAGTGGGAAAAACCACGGTGAAGGAAAAAGAGTGTAGCGCGCATTTACTCCCCTGATGATTACATGACTCGAGATCTTTGAGACGTCGTAATCCGATACCATAAACTAACTTCTTGAAGGTAGCAATTGGAAGCGCTTTTGTAAAAAGATCTGCTAGATTCTCACTTGAACGAATCTGCAAGACACGTACATCGCCATTCTTCTGTAGATCATGAGTGAAGAAGAACTTTGGTAGAATTTTCTTTGTTCTGTCGCCTTTGATGTATCCTTCTTTGAGTTATGTTATGCAAGCTGCATTATTCTCATACAAAACAGTTGGAGCTTCTTTTCCTGTAGATTTACCGCAATCGTCTCGTATGTATTGGATTATAGATCGTAACCATACACATTCACGGCTAGCTTCATGTATAGCTAAAATCTATGAATGATTGGAAAAAGTAGCTGTGATAGTTTGCTTCACTAAACACCAAGAAATGGTTGTTCCACCGCATGTAAACACATATCTTATTTGTGATCGAGCATTGTGTAGATCAAATAAAAATCCTGCATATGCAAAACCAATCAAGTCTTCTTTTGATGTGTTAGAAAAGAATAGACCCATATCTTTTGTACCCTGAAGATATCGAATATATGCTTAATCCCATTCCAATGTCTTTGAGTTGGACATAAGCTAAATCTTGTCAACAAGTTTACTGCAAAGGATATATCGGGTCTTGTATGACTAGCAAGGTACATTAATGATCCTATTGCACTTAAGTATGGTACTTCAGGACCAAGAATTTCTTCACTGTTTTCCCTTAGACGGAAAATATCCTTTTTAACATCAAGTGCTCTTACAACCGTTGGGCAACTCAAAGGATGTGCTTGATCCATATAAAACCTTTTAAGCACTTTTTCAGTGTATGTCGTTTGATGCACTAAGATTCCATTCTTGAGATGCTCAATTTGCAATCCTAAGCAAAATTTCGTTTTCCCAAGATCTTTCATCTCGAATTCCTTTTTCAAATATTCCACTGTGTGTGAAATTTCTGCAGGAGTTCCGATGATGTTTAAATCATCAACATAAACAGCAATTGTGACGCCCGTGAACCATTTTTGAGGAAAATGGAGGGGATGTCGATCGACACACGTGGTGTATGTCGATCGACATGTGCCTTAAAGGGCTGTTGTTTGACATACATAGTGTGTGTCGATCGACAGGGCTTTTAACTTGTCGGTTTTTCTGGTTTGATTTTAGTCGTTCGGATGGACCGGGCCGGTTTAGAGAAAAACTAGGGTTCGTATATAAACCTTTTGGCCGCATTCTGAGCGAAACCAAGTCTCAAAATCAGCAGGAAAAGAGTTTGTGAGGAGTTCTCTTGTTTCAGATAGGTTTGTGAGTTAGGGTTTCGTTCTTGATCGTTTTGGAGTGGATTTTCAAGGTGATTGTAGCTGAGTTCGTTTCTAGCCTCAATTCCCATCAAATTCTATCAAAAATCTAAGGTGAGTGCGTGACCATGACTTCTGTGCCGGTGGATTCGTTAGGGTTGATTGGTGATAGGTTTGGAACATGCGTGTTGATGTTGTGTTGATTGATTGCGGCTGTGGATTGTTGCTTGTTGTGTGTGATTATTGTTTTTCGTGCAGGTTTTCGTGTAGACGCAGAGGAGGAATCAATCCGAGAGGATTATGATCGATTTCCCAGGATTCTGCGAAGGGCCTGTCGAACGACACACACGAGGTGTGTCGATCGACAGACCAACACGAAAACTGTCGAACAACACACCTAAGGTGTGTCGAACGACAGCCGGTTGACAAGCTGTCGATCGACACCTAGTGGTAGTGTCGATCGACAGGCATGTACAGAAGGTGTCGATCGACACCTAGTGGTAGTGTCGATCGACAGCCTGTCAGGATGGCTGTGGTTGAGCCTTTGTATTTGCATTCTGTGTGCTGTTTATGTTGTATGTTTGCCTGAGCGGTTCATCGTGCCTGAGTGCGCAGTCGTAGATGGGATGACCGTCTCACTGAGTATTTATGATAATACTCACGCATCTCTTTTTTCCATGTGATGCAGGTAAAGGCAAATTGTGATCGTGGAATCACGGTTACGAAGAGGGAGATGATCTAGGGTCTCGAGTTTGGTGTTTCTTGTTGTTTTCCATTATTGTGTTAGAATCGCTGTTAGGTTGCTGGGTAGTGGAATTGTTATCGTGGTGTTGTTGTTGAACCGGTTTTTAATGGAATTGGTTATTTGATTGTAATTGGTTTATTGTTATCCGCTGTAGTGTAATCTGTGTGTTTGCTTGGTTGTTGAGGATAGCATTTGGGAGAATGCTAGTCCGAGACCAAGTGTTTATTGTTAAAAAAAAAAACGGGTCGGGTCGTTTTAGTTTGGTATCAGAGCCCTTACGGATTTAGGACAGGCTTGAACTGCTAGGATTGTAATTTGGTAAATATTGCAATTATGTGGGTTTGGGGGTTCTAGATCATCTTCCTTCGAGCATTCAAAGAGAATCCACGGTAAGTGTGTTCTATGTTTGTTGTTGGTCTTTCTAGTTCTTAGCTGGGTACTTTGTTAAGTGCAGTGAGATGGCTAGGACTGCTAGAGGGCGTAGGTGTGGAGGCCGTGGAGGCCGAGGCATAGGTCGTGGACTTGTGGATGAGCCAGTCTTGAGTGAGGCTCAGAGTTTCACGCGAGGGGCTGCGACAATTCAGCAGACTTTGCATTATGGTCAGTCCGCTAGTGTGACTGCCAGTGTGGGGGACGGTTTGGGTCCTGTTGGGGCTGGTTTGGGTCCCGTTGAGGCTGGTGGTGCTGGTGGGGTTGGCGCAGCTGGGGGTACGGGTGTGGCCGTAGGAGTAGCCCAGGCTGGTGATGATCGTCTGGCTGACCTGTTAAGGCAGTTGTTGGAGCGGTTACCGCGTGCGATGCCAGTGCAGGCTCAAGTGTTGCCACGAGTGGCAGAGGTGCAGCCGAGGGCTGCGGTTGCTGAGGAGGTTCCGTCATTTATCCGGATGATGGAGCAGATGCAGAGGATCGGTACGGGTTCGTTTGCAAGAGGTGCTAAGCCTGAGGAGGCTGATTAGTGGCGGATGAGGTTGGAGCGGAATTTTTGCTCGATCAGGTGTCTAGAGGGATACATGGTTGATCTGGTAGTCCATTATTTGGACTGTGATGCACATCTTTGATGGAGGGGTGTTGTAGCGAGACGTGCTCGGACTGTGATATCTTGGGCAGACTTTGTGGCAGAGTTTAACGCCAAGTTCTTCCCTCAGGAGGCATTGGATAGGCTCGAGGCGAGGTTCTTGGAGTTGACTCAGGGCGCGATGTCGGTTCGAGAGTATGACGCGGAGTTTAACCGGCACTTGGGTTATGCTGGTAGGAGTCTGGAAGATGAGCACGCTCAGATTCGGAGGTTCGTGAGGGGACTTCAACCAGATTTGAGGACTCGGTGCAGAGGCATCAGGTTCGAGTTCAGAGTGGAGCTGGTAGAGATGGTTGTAAGATCGAGGAGGATCTTAGGGAGTAGGCTGCGGTAGTTGTTCCAGCTGTTCAGCCTAGGAGGCCTCAGTAGCAGGTGCAACAGGTAGGTCCTAGCAAAGGCGGCAAGCCTGCGCAAGGACAGAAGAGGAAGTGGGATGACACTTCGAGATCGGGTCAGAGTGGCTGAGGGTGCTTTGGTTGTGGGAGCTTGGACCACAAGAAGGCGAGCTACCCTAAGCAGAGTGAGGAACGAGCAGCTCGAACTTGCTATCAGTGTGGAGAGCCGGGGCACTTCAGGTTGAACTGTCCCAAGTTGCAGCAGATGGCAGTGGCAGTGGTGCAGCCAGTGATGCAGTATGGGACGGTGCAACCTGTGGACCAGATTGCGGCGATGCAGCGTCCGCCGGGTATTGCCGTGCCGGGTGAGCCGAGCTCGAGGCCGATCACAGGTAAACACACTAATTCAGACTTTATAAATTCAGTAGTGTATAATTTTTGGTGTTTGTTTTGGACTGTTTACCTTGTGATAGAAAGTTAGGTTGCTTAGCACATGAGATTTGTGTAGGGACCTTGTTTGTGGGCGGGTGTGAGTCCCACGTGTTGTTTGATTCTGGAGCATCGAATTGCTTTATTACTTCGGATCATGCTGAGAGAAGTGGTATTCGGGGTGACGCTGGTGAGCGGACTGTACCTGTTATGGTTGCTGGAGGAGAATTTCTGGCTACTCATGGACGGGCGAAGGATGTGGATATCTTGGTAGCGGGCGAGTTGATGCCAGCAGACTTGGTGATCAGTCCGGTAGAGTTGTACGATGTTATCCTTGGAATGGATTGGTTGAATCGGTACATAGTTCATCTAGATTATCACCGTGGTCGAGTGGTATTCGAACGTGAAGGTGGTAGGTTGGTTTATCAGTGTGTGAGACCGACTTCAGGTAGTCTCGTGATCTCACTTGGCCAGGCTGAGCAATGATCGAGAAGGGTTGTGAGGCTTACCTGGCCACGATTGTAATGCCGGAGGCTGTTGGTGGGGTTGCTGTGAGAGATATTCGGGTTGCTCGGGATTTCGAGGATGTCTTTCAGTCGTTGCAGGGATTACCGCCATCTCGGTTTGATCCTTTCACGATTGAGTTAGAGCCCGGAACGACGCCGTTATCTAAGGCGCTTTATCGAATGGCTCCAGCAGAGTTGGCAGAACTGAAGAAGCAGTTGGAGGATTTATTGGAGAAGGGTTTTATTCGACCGAGTACTTCACCGTGGGGAGCACCGATGTTGTTTGTGAAGAAGAAAGATGGTAGTTTTCGGTTGTGCATCGATTATCGAGGGCTTAACCGAGTCACTGTGAAGAACAAGTATCCTCTTCCGAGAATTGATGAGTTGTTGGATCAGTTTAAAGGGGCTACTTGGTTCTCCAAGATTGACTTGGCATCCGGTTATCACCAGATTCCGATCGATGAGGCAGATGTCTGGAAGACGGCTTTCAGGATTCGGTATGGGCATTTTGAGTTTGTGGTAATGCCATTCGCGTTGACGAATGCACCAGCGGCATTTATGAGGTTGATGAACAGAGTTTTCCAGGAGTATCTAGATGAGTTCTTGATTATCTTCATCGATGACATTTTGGTGTATTCGAAGAGTCTTGAGGAGCATGAGGTTCATCTGAGGAAAGTTCTTGAGAAGTTGCGGGAACAAAAGCTGTTTGCGAAGTTGAGCAAGTGTAGTTTCTGGCAGAGAGAGATGGGATTTCTGGGTCACATCGTTTCTGCAGAGGGAGTTTCTGTGGATCCGACGAAGATTCAATCTATCCGAGATTGGCCTAGACCGAGGAATGCTACTGTGATCAGGAGTTTTCTTGGGTTGGCAGGTTATTATCGGAGATTCGTCAAAGGTTTTGCAAGTTTGGCTCAGTCTATGACGAAGTTGACATGGGAGGATGTTCCTTTCGTGTGGTCTGCTGATTGTGAGTTGAGTTTCACGAAGCTGAAGACGATGTGGACTAGTACACCAGCATTGGCGTTGCCTTAGCCAGGTGAGCCTTATGTGGTGTATACAGATGCTTCGGGAGTTGGTTTGAGTTGTGTGTTGATGCAACAGGGTAAGGTGATTGCGTATGCTTCACGGCAGTTGAGGAAGCACGAGAACAATTATCCTGTTCATGACTTGGAGTTGGCTGCAGTGATCTTTCCGCTGAAGATTTGGAGGTCTTATTTGTATGGTGGTAGGGTTCAGGTGTTCACTGATCATCATAATCTGAAGTACATTTTTACTCAACAGAATTTGAATGTACGACAGAGGCGATGGTCGGAGTTGTTGGCTGATTACGACTTGGACATTGTTTACCATCCTGGTAAGACTAACACTGTGGTAGATGCTCTTAGTCAGAGACGGTATGATTCCTCTCAAGAGCGGGATGTAGAGACTCTTGTGAGCATGCTTAGTACTTTGAGGTTGTGTGTTACTTCAGAGGAGCCGTTGGGGTTAGCGGCAGCTGATCATGCGGATCTTTTGAGCAGGATCCGAGTAGCTCAGGAGAAAGATCAGGTGTTGATTGATCTCTCTAAGGCTGCTGGTTCTGAGTATCAGGTTTCTGCTAACGGGACTATCTTGGTGCATGGACGAGTCTGTGTGCCTAAGATGAGGACTTGAGGCAGGAGATTAAGATGTATCGGGAGCGACTAAGATGTATCGGGATCTGAAACGGTATTATCATTGGGTCAGGATGAAGAGAGATGTGGCAGATTGGGTTGCAGCTTGCAATGTGTGTCAGCTGGTGAAGGCGGAGCATCAGGTTCCTAGTGGCTTATTACAGAGTTTACCCATTCCAGAGTGGAAGTGGGACATGATTACCATGGATTTCGTGGTAGGGTTGCCGATTTCTCGGACACATGACGCGATTTGGATGATTGTAGATCGACTGACTAAGTCAGCCCATTTTCTGGCCATTAAGAAGACAGATGCAGTTGAGGTCTTGGCTTAGAAGTATGTGAAGGAAATTGTAAGGTTGCATGGTGTGCCAGCGAGCATTGTGTCAGATAGAGATCCGAGGTTTGCTTCAGTGTTCTGGAGAGCTTTTCAGGCTAAGATGGGCACTAAGGTGCACATGAGTACAGCTAATCATCCTCAGACGGATGGGTAGTCCGAAAGGACAATTCAGACACTGGAGGATTTGTTGAGGATGTGTGTCCTAGATTGGGGTGGTCATTGGGCGGATCATTTGAGTTTGGTGGAGTTCGCATATAATAACAGTTTTCAGGCGAGTATTGGTATGACTCCTTTTGAGGCGTTGTATGGGAGGCCATGTCGTACACCGCTATGTTTTACCCAAGTGGGGGATCGGAGCATTTATGGGGCTGATTTTGTTCAGGAGACGACGGAGAAGATCCGTGTTGTGAAGCTGAACATGAAAGAGGCTCAGGATCGGCAGAAGAGTTATGCCGATAGGAGAAGGAAAGAGTTGGAGTTTGCAGTCGGAGATCGAGTGTATCTCAAGATGGCTATGATGCGGGGTCTGAACAGGTCCATATCCGAGGATAAGCTGAGTACGAGGTACATGGATCTGTTCCGGGTTGTGGAACGAGTGGGATCAGTTGCTTATCGGTTGGAGGTGCCTCCGATCATGGAGAAATTCCATGATGTGTTTCATGTTTTGAAGCTCAGGAGATGTTTGCATGCATCTGAGGAGGTAGTCGTGGCGATTCCTGCAGATCTTCTGCCTAATCTGATTGTTGGGATGAGGCTGGTTAGGATTCTTGAGAGAAGTATCAAGGTTCTGCGCCGGAAGAGAGTGCCGTTGTTGAGAGTCTTGTGGGACTATGATGGTGTTCAGGAGGAGAGTTGGGAACGAGAGGCAAAGATGAAAATGAAGTTCAAGAAGTGGTTTGAGAAGCAAGCCGAAGAGTGAATTCGTTTTCTTTGTGGTTTTCTAGTTTCAGTTTTTTTTTTTTTTTTTTGTAGTCACTGTGTGTGGTGAGATTTTTGGTTATGGATTATGTACTTTCTTTGAGTTGTGATGATTATGACATTTTTCCAGTTTAATAAGATGTGTATTCTTATGTTTAAGTGACTTGTGAGTCATGTGTTTATGGTTAGAGAACCTCGAAATGGAAGTTTTGTTGTGAATAGAACTTGCCAGTTTCGGTGGGATCTCTAAAGGGTTTGTGTGTGTCTGTATGAGAGAGTCTCGGAATAGAAGTTTTACGAGGGTTAAAACTCTCTAGTTCCAGAGAGACTCTGCAGGGACATCCGGTGTGATGGATGGTCCAGGTGATCTGTGATGATCATGTCGTGATGGTATTCCGGGTTGGGAGTATCATGTTGAGACCTTGGGAGGTGGTTCCAGTCAGAGGTGCATTATAGACGTCTCGAGTTGGTTCATCCAAGGGATGTGTGGGTTCCCTGTATACCGATCGTTCGCCAGAATTGCGTGGACTGGGTACGTGAGGGTATGGAGATAGCTTTTGGGAGATTGTGATCTCTGGCAGATCTTTGAGAGTTGTGTCTCTCCAGGGGATGTGTGGGTTCCCTGCATACCGAGAGCTTGATGCAATCCTAAGCAAAATTTCGTTTTCCCAAGATCTTTCATCTCGAATTCTTTTTTCAAATATTCCACTGTATGTGAAATTTCTACAGGATGTTTAAATCATCAACATAAACAGCAATTGTGACGCCCGTGAACCATTTTTGAGGAAAATAGAGGGGCTGTCGATCGACACATGTGGTGTATGTCGATCGACATGTGCCTTAAAGGGTTGTCGTTCGACATACGTAGTGTGTATCGATCGACAGGGCTTTTAACTTGTCGGTTTTTCTGGTTCGATTTTAGTCGTTCGGATGGACCGGGCCGGTTTAGAGAAAAACTAGGGTTCGTATATAAACCTTTTGGCCGCATTCTGAGCGAAACCAAGTCTCAAAATCAGCAGGAAAAGAGTTTGTGAGGAGTTCTCTTGTTTCTGATAGGTTTGTGAGTTAGGGTTTCGTTCCTGATCGCTTTGGAGTGGATTTCCGTGGTGATTGTAGCTGAGTTCGTTTCTAGCCTCAATTCCCATCAAATTCTATCAAAAATCTAGGGTGAGTGCATGACCATGGCTTCTGGGCCGGTGGATTCGTTAGGGTTGATTGGTGATAGGTTTGGAACATGTGTAATGATGTTGTGTTGATTGATTGCGGCTGTGGATTGTTGCTTGTTGTGTGAGATTGTTGTTTTTCGTGCAGGTTTTCGTGTTGACGCAGAGGAGGAATCAATCCGAGAGGATTATGATCGATTTCCCAGGATTCTGCGAAGGGCCTGTCGAACGACACACACGAGGTGTGTCGATCGACAGACCAGCACGGAAGCTGTCGAACAACACACCTAAGGTGTGTTGAACGACAGCCGGTTGACAAGCTATCGATCGACACCTAGTGGTAGTGTCGATCGACAGGCATGTACAAAAGGTGTCGATCGACACCTAGTGGTAGTGTCGATCGACAGCCTGTCTGGATGGTTGTGCTTGAGCCTTTGTGTTTGCATTCTGTGTGCTGTTTATGTTGTATGTTTACCTGAATGGTTCATCGTGCCTGAGTGCGCGGTCGTAGATGGGATGACAGTCTCACTGAGTATTTATGATAATACTCACGCATCAATTTTTTCCATGTGATGCAGGTAAAGGCAAATTGTGATCGTGGAATCATGGCTACGAAGAGGGAGATGATGTAGGGTCTCGAGTTTGGTGTTTCTTGTTGTTTTCCATTATTGTGTTAGAACCGCTGTTAAGTTGCTGGATAGTGGAATTGTTATCGTGGTGTTGTTGTTGAACCGGTTTTTAATGGAATTGGTTATTTGGTTTTAATTGGTTTATTGTTATCGCTATAGTGTAATCTGTGTGTTTGCATGGTTGTTGAGGATAGCATTTATGGGAATGCTAGTCCGAGACCAAGGGTTTATTGTTAAAAAAAAAAAACGGGTCGGGTCGTTTCAGCAATGATAACATATCTTTTCTCAAATCTCTTTATAAAGATACATGAACTAACTTGGTCATTCTTATACCCTTCTCTTAATAAATATTCACTAAGGCGATTATACCACATACGCCCTGATTGTTTCAGTCCATAAAGAGATCGATTTAACTTTATGTTGTAATGTTCTCGAGAACTAGATTTTGCTGCTTTTGACAGTTTAAAACATTCTGGGACTTTCATGTAGATATCATTGTCTAGTGGTCCATATAAGTACGTTGTGATTACATCCATGAGGCGTAAATCAAGTCCTTCTTTTAAAGCCAGACTAATAAGGAACCTGAAAGTAGTTGCATCCACCACAGGAGAAGATGTCTCCTCATAATCAATTCCAGGTCTTTGTGAGAATCCTTGAGCAACCAGACGTGATATATATTTCACATTTCACCATTTTCATTCTTCTTTCGTACAAAGACCTATCTATGTCCCACTGGTTTTACACCTTTAGGTGTACGGACTACTGGTCCAAACACTTCTCTCTTTTCAAGAGACTTTAATTCTGCTGCTATATCTTCTTTCCATTTTGGCCAATCGTCGTTTTGTGTACACTCTTTAACAGAATTTGGTTCATGATCCTCTTTTTCATCCATAACATCAACTGCTACATTGCATGCAAATATATCATCAATGTCGATTTGCGTTCGGTTCCATTTTATTCCAAATATGACATAATTAGTTGAGATCTCTTGATTATCAGGTACCTGAATTTCTTTATTTGTCATGTCTGAAGTCTCTTTTAGAGATCCTTCAAAAAGGTTAGATTCCTCGGATTTGCCATTATCAACTTTTGCTCCTTTCCTTTTCCGAGGATTCTTATCTTTGGAACCGATAGGTCTACCACGCTTCAGGCGTGCCATAGACTCATTAGCAGTTTGAAATTGTCCTTCTGGGACAATAATTCTAATTGGAGCATTAATAGCTGGTATATGTGACATCGTCACTCTCTTAGGCTCAGTAAATGCGTCTGGTAATTGATTTGCTAATCTTTGTAGATGAATTATCCTTTGTACCTCTAATTCAGATTATTTGGTACGAGAATCAAGATAAGACAATGAAAATTCATTCCATCTAATATCTTTTTCCAGCTATTTATTTTTTCCCCACAATGTTGGAAAAACAGACTCATTAAAATGACAATCTGCAAATCGAGCCTTATATAGATCCCCTGTAGATCACTGAAGATACTTAATTATCGAGGCAGATTCATATCCAACATATATCCCTATCCTCCTTTGAGAACCCATCTTAGATCACAGTGGTGGAGCAATTGGAACATATACTGCACATCCCAAAGTTTTCAAATGGGAAATACTAAAACCCTTAGCCTTCCAAGCTAACGATGCGGGTTCGCGGGTTCGATTCCCAAAACCGTTTGTGACCCAAAACCATTTGTGATGGGGAGATCTGATGGTTACTCGT
The DNA here is from genome assembly GCA_900128785.1 of Arabis alpina. Lineage (NCBI taxonomy): Eukaryota > Viridiplantae > Streptophyta > Magnoliopsida > Brassicales > Brassicaceae > Arabis > Arabis alpina. The sequence continues at coordinate 23,880,853 of LT669791.1, forward strand.
TGGCCTGATGCGAATCAATTTTGTTGCATGTATTATAGCATGTCCCCAAGCAGATATTGGCAGTTTGGATTTCGTTAATAATGGTCTAGCAATCAACTGTAAACGCTTGATTAATGATTAAGCTAAACTATTTTGAGTATGAACATGAGCTACATGATGTTCAACACTTATCCCAATAGACATGTAATAATCATCAAATGCCGGAGATGTAAATTCACCAGCGTTATCAAGGCGAATTGCCTTTAAAGGGAAATCTGGAAAATGTGCTCGTAATCTTATTAGTTGAGCAAGTAACCTCGCAAATGCCACATTGCGGGTTGATAACAAGGATACATGTGACCATCTAGTAGATATGTTAATTAGAACCATAAAATATCTAAAGGTTCCATATGGTGGGTGAATCGGCTCACAAATATCTCCTTGTACACGTTCCATAAAACCAATAGATTCAAAAGTTACTTTGACTGGTGAAGGCCGAATGATCAATTTGCCTTGAAAGCAAGCATCACATGGAAAGTCATTGGGAGGAATCTTCTGGTTCGTTAATGAATGACCACATGAATTATTGATTATCTTCCGCATCATTGTTGAACCGGGATGGCCTAACCGGTCATGCCAAAGTGTTAAGTTTTCAGTAAACTTTCGGTTTACTATAGCATTTGCCTCAATTGTATTAAGCTTAGTGTAGTACATTCCACTGGAGAAAACATGTAGTTTCTCCAAAATACGTTTAGAGCCTTGGGTAGTATTCGTGAATTGAAGAAATTCAACATTGCTTTCGCTCATAGTCTCAATATGATATCCGTTATGACGAATATCTTTGAAACTCAATAAGTTTATTTGAGACTGAGGAGAATATAACGCATAAGATATTTCTATTCGTGTTCCCATAAGCAATAATATATTTGCTCTTCCAGAGCCCTCAATTATCTTTGAGCTATCCAAAATAGTATTCAGACTAGCTCTTTTCATTGTTAAATGAGAGAAATATCTCTTGCTTTTTAGAATGGTATGAGTAGTTGCACTGTCTGCTAAGCATAATTCTTCACTATTTATTGCCAATCGAACTTGAGGAGTATTCATGTTCTTCAAACAAATAAAGAAAATAACAATCATAAGATAACTTAAAATAAATCTCAATACCTTTATTTAAACCATGTCTAACAATAAATAATAAAAAACCAAAAACTAGAAATCAAAGCGAAAAGCAAGAAACAAAAGACAATAGTTTATTCTTAAGTATAATGAAGCTACTTAGTCCCTTCAAGGGCAATAAAATCATCAACTTGCATGACAGTTGTATTGTTGAGGGCAAAGTCACCATGACCAGTTGTATCATTAAAGGCAAAATCACCAAGACCAAAATCACCTTCACCATCTTCGTAAACAAGATTGGCTTCCACATTCTTTCCTTTATGTTTTAAATCCACCAAATGTTTTGGTGTACGACAAGTGCGAGCCCAATGACCGCTTCCTCCACAACGGTGACATGCAATTCCATTTGGCTTTTCTTGCTTTTTTCCGATTCTGTTTTCCCACTTCTAGTGAGAATTAGTCTTCTTGAAAGAGACACCTTGGCCACCTCGGCCATATTCGAATCTATGTCCGTGCCCACGTCCGCGACGTCCATATCCACGTCCACGATTGTAGCCATGTCCTAGACCATTGTAATTAACATGGTCCGCTTCTTTGAATGGTAACACATTCGCTTCAGGGAATGAAACATAACCAGTTGGACGTGATTCATGATTTTTCATCAAAAGCTCGTTATTTTGCTTAGCCACAAGGAGAGCGGAGATAAGTGCAGAATATTTCTTATATCCCTTTTCACGATATTGTGTCTGCATGACAAGGTTACTCGCGTGAAAAGTAGAGTATGATTTTTCTAACATCTCAGCATCAGAGATACTCTCTCCACATAACTTCAATTTGGAAGTGATTCTGAACATTGCTGAGTTATACTCAGTTACAGACTTATAGTCCTGTAATCTCAAATGAGTCCGGTCATAACGAGTTTTAGGTAAAATCACTGTTTTTGATGAGCATACCTTTCTTTCAAATCACTCCAAAGGACTTGTGGATCTTTCACAATCAGATATTCAAGCTTAAGTCCCTCGTGGAGGAGATGGCGAATAAATATCATTGCCTTTGCTTTCTGTTGATCATTGGCATCATTCTTTTCTTTGATTTTTTTGCCAAGATCTGTTGCATTAAGGTGAAACTCAGCATCTAATGCCCATGACAAGTAATTGCTTCAATTATGTCGAGAGCCTTAAACTCTAACTTTGTAAAATTTCGACATAGTTTACAGAAAGAAGAACAATACATGTGATGGAGGTTATTTTTGATCCAAGTTTTAAATTTATAACCCTAGATAAGGACTGCAAGTGCACAACAAACACGGTAGTATTTAGGGGTCGAACCCAAAGGAATTGATGATGCACAAAGAACCTATATGATGCAGAATAAGCTAAGCTAAACATTTTTTGTGGGGTTTTAGTTTTTATGAAAGTAAAAGTGCAAAGGATAGATAATCAATGGTTAACTAGGTGCGATTAATGAACCTATGCAATGATTACAACTACAACTTAAAATTCAGATGCAAGTTTGTTCTAGAACTCAAACCACGGAATAAGAATCTCTCCACTGTCGTGGTTCGGATTCTCTATGTCTTATTCCCTAATAGACTCAGCTATCGCATGGTTATTAAAAGGTTAAGACACGCAGTAGAATTAAGGTTCAATTGTTCACTAAACTCCTTAACTACTTGGTATGATTGTTAAGAAGCTTAACTCATCAAATACAAGATCAGGAGATATTAAGAACACTCTCGTGGATACATCAACCTATGATCGATCACTGGTTAGCTACGCCAGATCAAGAATTGAGCGTAAATAAAGATGAAGAACAACTAACAACAAACCCTAAGATGCAATCATAAAAGCATACGCATAAAACTTTAAAGGCAACAAATCTAGTTAAGCTTTACTCCAACGAGTCAGTTTGATCACGCTAGCAGCAGAAGTAAAGCATAAAACATGATGAATTTGTGATACACAAAAGCATATAGAGATCTTTTTCTTCAACCAAGAAGGCCTCATTGATCTAGTCTTAAAGAACTCTTTAAAAAGTAGATGTATTATTAAGAACAAAGAGAGAAACGAAATACATGTTTTAGGTATTGATTTTGTGCTGCCTTCTCTTCCTAGAGAGGCTAAAATCAAGTAAGTATAGGGCTAGAAGGGGTCCTAAGTCGGTTAGGGTTTTAATTCTAAGAAAAAGGAAAATTACCAAAAGGTTGAGTCGGTGTTCCTTCATGTGCTTGATGCCCCGGTACCGATCGTATTGCCAGACCGTTGTGCCGGGTCGGTATAGGGTGTTCTTCATCATCTCGGCAACTTTGACATGTCTTCAGTCTTTGGCTTATATCTTCTTGTTTATAATTCAAAATGGTGCACTTCCAACTCCACTGGAAAGCTGACTCAAAGAGCTATCTTCACTCCAAATTTCATCCAATTCCAAATTCATTTGGTCCTCCGTCTGTTGTTAAACTTCCGGCATGTAATTTGTCCAGTTTGGGAATGTGCTTTATCTTCAAGGTATGATGACTTGGGCTGGCTCCTTTGACTTCTTTGATGGCTTTGACATGATGAATACTCCTTTTTCTCTTTTTTGCATCCTTTTTGATGATTTAACCTGTTGGGACCTTAAATCCTATGTATACGAGAAAACTACCTCTTTTGGTTGATTAGGTGAATAAAATCCACAAAATGGGTATGAAAACTGATAGAAAAATGGGTAAAATATAAGGTATATCAACATGATTAAATTTTATGTTGTAAAAGAATTAACTTATAATTTTAAAATAAAAGAGTAAATATAAATATTAAAATACTATGTCATAAAAGTATTAAAACATGGTCCAATCATGGACGAAAAATATGTTTGAATAATTATAAAATAACTTTGATTGTAATGGAGAAGCGTTAATCATTAAAATAGGTTAAAACCGTAGTAAAATAACTAAACATAAGTATTATTTGTGAGAATTACTCGATTGATAGACATAATATTTATAAACCAACATGTGTATATTATCAAATCACAAAATCAAATTTAAAAATAAATTAAATAAAACATAAATTGTGATGCTCGATCAATACATGATTCATGATCCAACATGAATATGCTATTGAATTACGAAATCAACTTTTAAATATGACTTGTGAGAAATACTCCATCGATAGACATGTGTATGTTATGAATAACAAAGTCCATATTTATATATAAAATAGGTTTTAAAAACAGCATAATAAGAAAAAGCAATTATGAAACGAATGTGTGTGTATGATTTCTAAAATAAGAAGAAGAGATGAAATTTACTTACGATTGACCGGAGAGAAGAAGAAAAGAAAAGTAAAATAATAAAGAACAATTGTGTTGATAACGTGTTTTAGGTAAAGAAGAGAAGAGAAACTGATGTCTTATTCCATAGAGAACAATAGGTATATATAAGGTACAAGTACTTGGAGAGAAAGTAATACTTGTGGAACAAGTCTAAAACATTCGATGGGTTTCTAATGGACATTCATTAAATGGGCTTATGGGCTTATAACATAAGCTACACTATTAAGCATAAGGTACATCGTTTATTTTGTTTTAACCAGTATATATTAAACAAGTCAATTGGCTTTATCGTTTAAGTTACATTTTTATTTTATGAGTTGATTTTGATTCGTAATTCAATAGCATACACATGTTGGGTCATGAATGATGTATGTCTATTGATCGAATCATAACTAATGTTTTATTTAATCGATTTTCTATAAGTTTGATTTCGTGATTCGATAACATAAACATGTTGATTTATAAATCATGTATGTCTATCAGTGAATAATCCTCACAAATCATACTTATATATACATACTAGGTGAGTACCCGCGCATGCGCGCGGGTTTTGTCGTAAATGTATATTGTTTTTGGTTTATATTTGTTACCTAAAATAATTTGTAACATATATTTTTAGTGTTTTATGTTGTTTTTATTTGGATTTATAAGGTTATGTTTTTGAAAATATTTTTAAATCATATTTTTAATTTATATGCACTTATAAGAGAAGATTAATTCATGCTTAAATTGCATCCTTAGTAAAAAAATGTGTTATTTTGAAGTAATTAAGATAATTCAGGTTATCTTTTTGAAAATACAACTGTATAAGTACTTCTCTAGATCGATGTTTCCAATGAATTCTTCTATTTAAATGAGTTAAAAGGTTCATCAATTCATGGATAAATTGTTTTTTTTTATATAAGATAATTGTATTATTTTGAAATAATGAAGATAACTCAGGTTAATTTCTTGCAGAAAGTAACAAAATTAGCAGAAACTAACATTAACAATATAATCTTCCCAAGTATAAAATAGAGAGAAGAATATGTGGATACTTAAAGACGATGAAAATGTTTCATTTCTCTTTATCTTAATACATTTATTCGTCTCTTCTGATTGGTATGACACTTAACATCTCATCATAAACATCTTCTTATGTACCCTTCACCAACCAAATTGTATATCTTTTCTCTTCCGTCTTTTTTTCTTCCCAGTAAAAAACACTATAAACAAACCTGTTGCGTCACATTTATCTTCTTTCTTTGCATCTATCTTTCACAAATAATTTTTAATTCTTAAATAGATTCAAATATATTTTCCAAAACTCTACTTGAAGATTATGAACTTAAAAGGGTTTAACCCTAACAAACGTTCAACCATAAAAACTAAATTCGAACATAACATAGTTAACCTAAACATAAATAATATTTTAAGTCAATTATATTTTAAAAGTGGCTTTATGAATTTCTTTTTAAAATATGACATTATATAAAGTGGCACTTCTCAAAATTTTGCTTACTTCGAAGCATACAAAATTATATTTCTTCTGCCCTTATAGTTACATTTAAAATTTTATTTTTTGTTAAAAATAAATTTACAAAACACATAGTTTTAAAAATATTAAACTTATTTTTGTGTAGATACTTTTAGTATGTTACTTAACAAAAAAATAATTGCTCTTATTGTCTTTTTCATTTTTGTTATATAATTGAAAATATTGTTTTAAGGATACCTTCATTGTTTTTTTCCCCTCTACTATATGTAAGACTTAGCAACTTCTATTTTTACTATATGAATTTAGTTTTAGATAGATTTATTTGTTAAATTGGTAAGACATGTTTTATATCTTAATTTGTTTTATAATACTTGCGATACAACTTAACGTACTGAAAATATACAAAATGTGAAATATATTAGTATAACCAAATTTATTAAACCTATTATTATTCCAATAACTATGTATACCTATATATATTTATTAGTATAACATTGTGACTTTTCAATTTTTTTTCATAATGATAGCATCAAATATATAATTGTAAATAATACTTATTTGTATTGAATTTAAAGTTTAAAGGGTTTAACCCTAACAAACGTTCAACCGTAAAAAACTAAATTTGAACACAACATAGTTAACCTAAACATAAATAATATTTTAAGTTTATATTTTAAAAGTGGCTTTATGAATTTCTTTTTAAAATATAACATTATATAAAGTGGCAACTCTCAAAATTTCGCTTACTTCGAAGCATACAAATTTATATTTCTTCTTCGCTTATAGTTACATTTAAAATATTATTTTTGTTAAAAATAAATTAACAAAACACATAATTATAAAAAAAATTAAACATATTATATTTTTCTGTAGATACTTTTAGTATGTTACTTAACAAAACAATAGTTGCTCTTATTCTCTTTCTTCCTTTTTGTTATATAATTGCAATTATTGTTTTAAGGATACCTTCATTGTTTTTTTCTTTCTCTACTATATGTAAGGCTCAACAACTTCTATTTTTACTATATGAATTTAGCTTTAGATAGACTTATTTGTTAAATTGTCAGGAGATGTTTCATACCTTAATTTGTTTTATAATACTTGCGATATAACTTAACGTACTGAAAATATACGAAATATGAAATATATTAGTATAAATTTTTTTTATTAAACCTATTATTATTCCAATAACTATATATACCTATCTATATTTATTAGTTTAACAATGTGACTTTTCAAATTCTTTTCATAATATTAGCATCAAATACTTAATTGTTAAATAGTACTTATGTGTATTAAATTTAAAATTTAAAGATATAAAAAAAGAATATGAAGTGGAAATGATGTGGATGGTGATGTGTCTTCATGAGAAGAGAGAAAAGCTAACTTTATATATATAGATTAATTATTTTATTAATACGCTTTCTCTTACGAGTAATCCATATAGTCATTAGTATTTTTCAATCTTTATTATATGCACAATAAAGGCATGCAATATGTAAACTTTATTTGATTTCCAATCTTTACGATTTGTTCTTATAAAGAGGCAAAGTCAGTTCTATGATATTCATGTATGAATCATGATCGAATAACTGACTTTGTCATTATTTTTGGAAGAAAACACCTTTAAAAAAAGAAGGTAATTGTGATGGTGTCAATACGACTTTTATTTAGTCTTGATTGAATAGGATGATCAATAATAATATCTTTGTTCATCGTGAGATTCAATTTGAAATATTTGAACCTGAAGTTTCATATCTTGAGAGAGAAAACTAGAGTATCTCACATAGACCATAAGTGACAAATCCAGAAGATTATGATCACTGTTTGATGATTATGAAAGTTCACTTCACGTGACATATCCAGAAGATTATGTTCACTGCTTGACCATAAAGATTTACATGTTAGTCATAGCAATTCTTAAAGGAAAGGTATGATCATCGGAATGTGATATTATCTAAAACTAGTTATGATTTGAATATAAAACTTGAAGTCTATATGTTATGTTTAGAATTACTTGCAATTTGATATTATGTTGAGAAACTATCTCTAATTCAGAGATGGTAAAGGAGGCATACTTAAACTTGTTGCAAATAATGTCGTCCGGCAGACACAATATTGTTATTTAAGAAGTTTTTAAAACTTATATCTTATCTCATTAAGGCTGAACAAAATTGTGAGCTATTGATAAAATCATAGATCATGTGTTGGTTGTTAAGCATCATTCCTTGAAGCGAATGTGACATCATAAACTAAGGAAGAAAAAGCAATGCAATAACGTTTGTTGAGGATATTGCTATAGAATTGGTCGTAAATGTGAAATGGATATGATAATGGTCATGGTCAAGATTGAGATCGAGATCGAAGAGTCTCTATAAGGAACACAAATTTTCAGTAGAAGTGAGAAAATAAAGATGGTTATATGTCAAAAATATTTGAATCATCTAAAAATTGAAAGAATCTAGTGAGAGTATAATACAAGGTAGTATAAACTTTACTCAATGCTACAGAATAGCATATATATGAATGCTTGAGAAGAGCATGGATATTATTGCATATGGGAATGTATTTGACATATTTATGCATTTACATAAGTCTCAAAAGTTAGGAGGATCTAAGATAGAATACATATCCTGAGTAAGGAATGTTATTGATTCTAAAAAGGGATTCAATATAAGATTGATAATATCAGTGTCATCATCTCGAGGGGGATAGTTAAAGATTCCCACATACCATAATAAGTGCAACATCCAGAACATCTCCAAAACAGGGGATATGAAGTCGAGAAGTCTTTGATTTTTGCGAGAAAAGAAGATACTAAATTTACAATATCGATTTTGTCAAAATTACATCAAAAAAATCGTTTACAATATTTGATAGATTTACCACGTTTTCTTAAAAATAAATTGCATCATCCTAAAATGCTCCCAAATTTTTGTCTCACGAAAATTTACCACGTTCTTGTTTGAGTTCTAAGATTTTTTCTTTTATTTTTTTACTTTTTCTCAAAACAAGAGGTAATAACATATGTTCTTACGTATGAGGTGTGTGTCAAGTGTCTTTGTTCTATTTTGTTTTTTCTTACACATACTATTTTTTTAATACAAAATAATTAAATTTAAATTAAGATTCTAAATTATTTTACAATTACAAACGATTTCTTCCATCCAAAAATATTATTTGACGAATATTATTAACAATATTATTAATATTTTTACTTCAAAAAATAAAATAATATTAAAATTTACATTTAAATCCGTGCAAAACAAGGCCCTAGTCTAGTAATATTATCTTATTATATAAAGTTTGATGCATCAAATATAATAATTAACATGATCGCAACACATGTCAATCGATCGATTAGATTTTGACACGTGTTATATTTCTTTCTAATTAGTTTTCTTTTAAATAAAAATTTAAAAATTTATATTTATTAATTATATTTTTTATTTTTAAATAGAAGCAGACAAAGCAAAAAATCAAATACTTTTTTCAATGCATATTTTAATATATGTATAAAAATATTTTGAATTTAAATAAATTTAGGTTTTGTATACCCAAATTTTCTAAGATTATAATTTTTCACTTTTATTTAAACACTTTCTCGCTCTTTCCATCTTCTTACCAAACAAATTAAAATTTCAATAATCTATTTAGCAAATTCTCTTTTTTTATATAAACAATACTAGATTTTGGCCTGTGCGTATGCACTGACATAGAGTACATTTGATTTCAAAGTACAATTATATAACAATAGACATTCATAAACAAATTAAATGGTGTACAAACGAATGGTTCAGATTTATGTTTTAAACATAATTTGACTTTTTAGAGATAAAAACTTAATAATGATATGAATTTATCTTCATCAGATTACTAATAAAATATTAGATTGGTAAGTTTCCTTGTATTTTCCATTCCGTTACAAATGCATATATATATATATATATATTGAGTACAATGGAATGATCTAGAGAATGAATATAGGGAAGTACAATGTATCTATGGAATAGTATTCAACGTATCTTAACACTCCCCTCAGTCAAAGCGATGGAAGAACAAACGGTGAGACTACGGCGGAAGTCGAGAAACAACGGAGAGGGCAAGACTTTGATGAAAATATCACCAAATTGTCGAGCCGTTGGGACATGAAGAACACGGACTTGACCAATAGCAACCTTCTCCCTAACAAAATGTATATCGATCTCCACATGTTTGGTGCATTGGTGTTTAACGGGATTGGAAGAAAGATAAATTGTGACACCCGAGAACCAATTTTGAGGAAATTGGAGGGTGTGTCGATCGATACCAGTGTGGTGTGTCGATCGACAGGCTGAGTTTTGGGGCTTAAGGCCGGTTTGTTCGAGGGGCTGTCGATCGACACGTGTGGTGGGTGTCGATCGACAGGGTTCCGAGGGGCTGTCGATCGACACAGGTGGTGTGTGTCGATCGACACAGGTGGTGTGTGTCGATCGACACAGGTGGTGTGTGTCGATCGATAAGGGCTTAATTGGTCGGTTTTTCTCGTTCGATTTTTAATCGTTTGGTTGGACCGAGCCGGTTTGGGAAACCCTAGGGCTTCGTATATAATCTGTTTTGGCCGTGTTTTTTGAGCAAAACAGCAGAAAAACAGAGTTATATCGTTCTCAAAGTGTTGTGGTTAGGGTTTGAGAGTTCTTTGTGAAAAGAGGTCGATTCTTGTGATTGGAGAGTGGATTTTCGTGGTTCCCAGTGGTGATCAAGTCTGATCTTGTAGTTGTCTCGTTTTCCATCCGAAAATTCAAGGTGAGTGCGTGACCATGCCTTCTGTGTCGATGGATCGTTAGGGATTCTTGGTGATAGGTTTGTATGCGTTGTTTGATATTGTGGTGATCGAATTGTGGCTTGGTATGTTTGTTGTGGTGTTGTTATTGTTGTTTTGTGCAGGTTTTCGTTCTGGCGCAGAGGAGGAATCGATCCGAGAGGATTATGATCGGTTCCCAGGATTCTGCCAGGGGCCTGTTAAACGATACACACGAGGTGTGTCGAACGATAGACCAGTACGAGGCTATCGAACGACACACATGAGGTGTGTCGAACGACAATCAGTTCAGAGGGTGTCGATCGACAGCTGTCTGATTGGCTGAGTTGAGCCGTTGTTGTTTGTGTGCTGTGTGTATGTTTGTTTTGCCTGAGCGGTCCATCGTGCCTGAGTGCGCAGTCGTAGATGGGATGACCGTCTCACTAGGTATTTATGATAATACTCACACATCTGTTTTTCTCATGAGATGATCTAGGGTCTCGTGTTTCATGTTGTTTCCATTATTGTTTTAGATTTGCCGTTTAGGTTGCTGGAACTTGTTGCATTTGGTTGTTATTGAATTGTTTTGATTATTTAATGGAATTTGTTTTGGTTATCCGATGTAGTGTTGTCTGTGTGTTTTGCTGGATTATTGAGGATATTATTTATGGGAATGCTAGTCCGAGACCAAGGGTTTAATGTTTTGAAAAAAAAAAATAGGTCGGGTCGTTTCAGTTTGATAGCAGAGCGATACGGTTTTAGGACGAGCTAGAACTGCTAGGATTGTAAATTGGTTAAAGTTGCAATTATGTGGGTGGGGGGTTCTAGATCATCTTCCTTCTAGCCTTCAATGAGATTCCACGGTAAGTGTGTTGTTTGTTTTGTTTTGGTCTTTCTAGTGCTTAGCTGGGTACTTTGTTAAGTGAAGTGAGATGGCTAGAGGTACTAGAGGGCGTGGGCGTGGAGGCCGAGGCAGAGGTCATGGACCTGTGGACGAGCCAGTCTTAAGTGAGGCTCAGAGGTCCACGCATGGGCCTGTGTCAGTTTAGCAGACGTTGCATGATGGTCAGACCGCCAGTGTTGGGGCCGGTTTGGGTCCTGTTGGGGCTGGTTTGGGTCTTGTTAGGGCTGGTTTGGGTCCTGTTGAGGCTGGTGGTGTTGGCGCAGCGGGGGGTGCGGTCGCGGCCGCAGGTGTAGCCTAGGCTGGTGATGATTGTCTGGCTGATCTGTTGAGCAGTTGTTGGAGCGGTTACCGGGTGCGGTGCCAGTGCAGGCTCCAGCGTTGTCACGAGTGCCAGAGGTGCAGCCAAGGGCTGCGGTTGTTGATGAGGTTCCGTCATTTATTCGAATTATGGAGCAGATGTAGAGGATCGGTACGGGTACTTTTGCAGGAGGTGTTAAGCCTGAGGAGGCTGATGAGTGGAGGATGAGGATGAAGCGTAATTTTTGCTCGATTAGGTGTCCAGAGGGATACATGGTTGATTTGGTGGTCCATTATTTGGACGGTGATGCACATCTCTGGTGGAGGGGTGTTGCAGCGAGACGGGCTGGGACAGTGATGTCGTGGGCAGACTTTGTGGCGGAGTTTAACGCCAAGTTCTTTCCTCAGGAGGCGTTGGATCGTCTGGAGGCGAGGTTCTTGGATCTGGCTCAGGGAGCGATGTTTGTTCGTGAGTATGACGTGGAGTTTAACCGACTCTTGGGTTATGCTGGCAAGAGCTTGGAGGATGAGCATGCTCAGATTAGGAGGTTCTTGCGGGGACTTCGGATAAACTTGAGGACTCGGTGCAGAGGCATCAGGTTTGTGTCTAGAGCAGAGTTGGTAGAGACTGCTGCACAGATCGAGGATAACCTGAGGGAGTAGGCTCCGGTAGTTGTCCCAGCTGTTCATCCTAGGAGGCCTCAACAGCAGGTGCAACAGGTGGGTCCTAGCAAAGGCGGCAAGCCTGCGCAGGGATAGAAGGGGAAGTGGGAGGACACTTCGAGATCGGGCTAGAGTGGCCGGGGGCAGTAGTCCAACCAGTAGCTCAGTATGGAGCGGTACAACTTTTGGATCAGATTGCGGCGATGCAGCATCCGCCAACTATTGCGGCACCTGGTGAGCCGAGCTCGAGGCTGATCACAGGGACCTTGTTTGGGGGGGGGGGGGGGTGTGAGTCCTAAGTGTTATTTGATTCTGGAGCATCGAATTGCTTCATTACTCTGGATCATGCTGAGAGGAGTGGTATTCTTAGTGACGCTGGTGAGCGGACTGGACAGGTTATGGTTGCTGGAGGGGAGTTTCTAGCTACTCATGGTCGGGCGAGAGATGTGGATATTCTTGTGGTTGGTGAGTTAATGCCAGCGGACTTGGTGATTAGTCCCGTGGAGATGTATGATATTATCCTGGGTATGGATTAGTTGAATCGGTACAGAGTTCATCTGGATTGTCATCGGGGTCGAGTGGTGTTCGAGGTGATGGTGGTAGGTTGGTTTATCACGGAGTGAGACCGACTTCAGGTAGTCTCGTGATCTCACTTGTCCAGGCTGAGGCGATGATTGACAGGGGTTGCGAGGCTTACTTGGCCATGATTGTGATGCCGGAGGCTGTTGGTGGGGTTGCTGTGAAAGATATTCGGGTTGTTCGGGATTTCGAGGATGCTTTTCACTCGTTGCAGGGATTACTGCTGTCTCGGTATGATCCTTTCACGATTGAGTTAGAGCCTGGAATAATGTCGTTGTCTAAAGCGCCTTATCGAATGGCTCCAGTAGAGTTGGCAGAACTGAAGAAGTAGTTGGAGGATTTATTGGATAAGGGTTTTATTCGACCGAGTACTTCACCGTGGGGAGCACCGGTGTTGTTTGTGAAGAAGAAGGATGGTAGTTTCCGGTTGTGCATCGATTATCGAGGGCTTAACCGAGTCACTATAAAGAAAAAGTATCCTCTTCCGAGAATTGATGAGTTGTTGGATCAGTTGAGAGGGGCTACTTGGTTCTCCAAAATTGACTTGGCATCCGGTTACCACCAAATTCCTATCGATGAGGCAGATGTCAGGAAGATGGCTTTCACGACTCGGTATAGGCATTTTGAGTTTGTAGTTATGCCATTCCGGTTGACGAATGCACCGGCGGCATTTATGAGGTTGATGAACGAAGTTTTCCAGGAGTATCTGGATGAGTTCGTGATTATCTTCATCGATGACATTTTAGTGTATTCGAAGAGTCTTGAGGATCATGAGGTACATTTGAGGAGAGTTTTTGAGAAGTTGCGGGAACAGAAGTTGTTTGCTAAGTTGAACAAATGTAGTTTCTGGCAGAGAGAGATGGGATTTCTAGGTCACATCGTTTCTACAGATGGAATTTTTGTGGATCCGGCGAAGATTCAGTTTATCCGAGATTGGCCTAAACCGAGGAATGCTACTGAGATCAGGAGTTTTCTTGGGTTGGCAGGTTATTATCAGAAATTCATCAAAGGTTTTGCGAGTATGGCTCAATCTATGACGAAGCTGATAGGAAAGGATGTTCCTTTCGTGTGGTCTACTGATTGTGAGCTGAGTTTTTGATGCTAAAGACGATGTTGACTAGTACACCAGTGTTGGCGTTGCCTGAGCCGGGTGAGCCTGATGTGGTGTATACAGATGCTTCGGGAGTTGGTTTGGGTTGTGTGTTGATGCAACAGGGTAAGGTGATTGCGTATGCTTCGAGGCAGTTGAGGAAGCACGAGGGCAATTATCATGTTCATGACTTGGAGTTGGCTACAGTGATCTTTACGCTGAAGATTTGGAGGTCTTATCTGTATGGTGGTAGGGTTCAGGTGTTCACTGATCATCATAATCTGAAGTACATTTTTACTCAACATAATTTGAATGTACGACAGAGGCGATGGTCGGAGTTGTTGGTTGATTACGACTTGGACATTGTTTACCATCCTGGTAAGACTAACACTGTGGTAGATGCTCTTAGTCAGAGACGGTATGATTCCTCTCAAGAGCAAGATGTAGAGACTCTTGTGAGCATGCTTAGTACTTTGAGGTTGTGTGTTACTTCAGAGGAGCCGTTGGGGTTAGCGGCAGCTGATCATGCGGATCTTTTGAGCAGGATCCGAGTAGCTCAAGAGAAAGATCAGGTGTTGATTGATCTCTCTAAGGCTGTTGGTTCTGAGTATCAGGTTTCTGCTAACGGGACTATCTTGGTGCATGGACGAGTCTATGTGCCTAAGGATGAGGACTTGAGGCAGGAGATTCTGAGAGAGGCTTATGCGAGCAAGTTTTCGATTCATCCGGGAGCGACTAAGATGTATCGGGATCTGAAACGGTATTATCATTGGGTTAGGATGAAGAGAGATGTGGCAGATTGGGTTGCAGCTTGCAATGTGTGTCAGCTGGTGAAGGCTGAGCATCAGGCTGAGGTCTTGGCTAAGAAATATGTGAAAGAGATTGTGAGGTTGCATGGTGTGCCAGCAAGCATTGTGTCGGATAGAGATCCGATGTTTGCTTTAGTGTTCTCGAGAGCTTTTCAGGCTGAGATGGGCACTAAGGTGCATATGAATACAACTAATCATCCTCAGACGGATGGGCAGTCCGAGAGGACGATTCAGACACTTCAGGATTTGTTGAGGATGTGTGTGCTGGATTGGGGTGGTCATTGAGCGGATCACTTGAGCTTGGTAGAGTTCGCGTATAATAACAATTTTCAGGCGAGTATTGGTATGACTCCTTTTGAGGCATTGTATGGGAGGTCATGTCGTACACCGCTATGTTTTACCCAAGTGGGGGGAGAGCAGCATTTATGGTGCTGATTTTGGTCAGGAGACGACGGAGAAGATCCGTGTTGTGAAGCTGAACATGAAGGAGGTTCATGATCGGCAGAAGAGTTATGCCCATAGAAGGAGAACATAGTTGGAGTTTGCAGTCGGAGATCGAGTGTATCTCAAGATGGCTATGATGCGGGGTCCGAACAGGTCCATATCCGAGAATAAGCTGAATACGAGGTACATGTGTCCGTTCTGGGTTGTGGAGCGTGTGGGACCAGTTTCTTATCGGTTGGAGCTGCCTCCGATCATGGAGAAGTTCCATGATGTGTTTCATGTTTCAAAGCTCAGGAGATGTTTGCATGCATTTGAGGAGGTAGTAGTGACGATTCCTGCAAATCTTCAGTCTAATCTGACTGTTGTGATGAGGCCGGTTAGGATCCTTGAGAGGAGTATCAAGGTTCTGCGCCGGAAAAGAATGCCGTTGTTGAGAGTCTTGTGGGACTGTAACGGTGTTCAGGAGGAGACTTAGGAACCATAGGCGAATATGAAAACGAAGTTCAAGAAGTGGTTCGAGAAACAAGCCGAAGAGTGAATTCGTTTTTCTTTGTGGTTTCCAGTTTCGGTTTTATGTTGTAGTCACCGTGTGTTGTGAGGATTGTGGTTGTGGATTATGTATTTTCATTTGAGTTGTAATGATTATGACATTTTCCAGATTAATAAGATGAGGATTTCTTATGTTGTTGACTTTGATAGTCATGTGTATGTGGTTAGAGAACCTCAAAATGGAAGTTTTATAGTGAGTAGAACTTGCCAGTTTTGGTGGAACTCTAACGAGCTTGTGTGTTTAGGTGTCAGAGAGTCTCGGAATAGAAGTTTTACAGTGGTTAGAACTGTCTAGTTTCGGAGAGACTCTGCAGGGACATCCGGGTGATCCATATGATCTGTGATGATCATGTTTGTGATGGTATTCTGGGTTGGGAGTATCATGTTGAGACCGTGGGAGGTAGTTCCGGTCAGAGGTGCATTATAGACGTTAGGAATTGATTTGCATAGCTCAGAGAGAGGGACATTGGTTCTTTCTTGGAGATGAGTCTCCGGCAGATCTTGAGAGATGCATCTCTCCGGGGGATAGTTGTTTCCCTGCATACCGATCGTTCGTCAGGACTGCAAGGACTCAGAGCGTGAGGGTATGGAGATAGTTTTGGGAGATTGCGATCTCTGGCAGATCTTTGAGATGCATCTCTCCGGGGAGATGTAGTCTCCAGTGATACTGGCAGGCTGGCCATGAGGTTAGCCGTGTGGGCTGTGTTTGAGGATTCGAGGACGAAACCAGTTTTAGTGGGAGAGAATTGTGACAGTCGTGAACCAATTTTGAGGAAATGGGAGGGTGTGTCGATCGACACTAGTGTGGTGTGTCGATCGACAGACTGAGTTTTAGGGCTTAAGGCCGGTTTGTCCGAGGGGCTGTCGATTGACACGTGTGGTGTGTGTCGATTGACAGGGTTCTGAGGGGCTGTCGATCGACACAGGTGGTGTGTGTCGATCGACAGGGGCTTAATTGGTCGGTTTTCTGGTTCGATTTTTAATCATTCGGTTAGACCGGGTTGGTTTGGGAAACCCTAGAGCTTCGTGTATAATCCTTTTTGGCCGTGTTTTGTATACAAAACAGCAGAAAAACAGAGTTATATCGTTCTCAAAGTGTTGTGGTTAGAGTTTGAGAGTTCTTTGTGAAAAGAGGTCGATTCTTGTGATTGGGGATTGGATTTTCGTGGTTCCTAGTGGTGATCAAGTCTGATCTCGTAGTTGTCTCGTTTTCCATCCGAAAATCCAAGGTGAGTGCGTGACCATGGCTTCTGGGTGGATGGATCGTTAGGGATTCTGGGTGGATGGATCGTTAGGGATTCTTGGTGATAGGTTTGTATGCGTTGTTTGATATTGTGGTTATCGAATTGTGGCTTTGTATGTTTGTTGTGGTGTTGTGACTGTTATTTTGTGCAGGTTTTCGTACTGGCGCATAGGAGGAATCGATCAGAGAGGATTATGATCGGTTCCCAGGATTCTGCCAGGGGCCTGTCGAACGACAAATCAGTACGAGGCTGTCGAACGACACACATGAGGTGTGTTGAACCACAACTAGTTCAGAGGGTGTCGATCGACACCTAGTGGTAGTGTCGATCGACAGCTGTCTGATTGGCTGAGTTGAGCCGTTGTTGTTTGTGTGCTGTATGTATGTTTATTTTGCTTGAGCGGTCCATCGTGCTTGAGTGCGCAGTCGTAGATGGGATGACCGTCTCCTGGGTATTTATGATAATACTCACGCATCTCTTTTTCCATGTGATGAAGGTAAAGGCAATGTGTGATCGTGGAATCACGGCTACGAAGAGGGAGATGATCTAGGGTCTCCTGTTTTATGATGTTTTCGTTATTGTTTTAGAACTGCCGTTTAGGTTGCTGGAACTTGTTGAATTTGGTTATTATTGAATTGGTTTGATTATTTAATGGAATTTGTTTTGGTTATCCGTTATTGTCTGTGTGTTTTCTTGGTTGTTGAGGATATTATTTATGGGAATGCTAGTCCGAGACCAAGGGTTTAATGTTTTTTTTTAAAATAAATGGCTCGGGTCGTTTCATAAATAGCACTAACATTGTCACAATAAACAATTGTATAATGTGATAAAAGGAATTTTCATCTCAAACAGCAACGTGCAAAGCCAAGTAGCCTCAGAAACCGCATTAGCAACACCACGATACTCAGCCTCAGCACTAGAGCGGGATATAGTGTGTTGTCGTTTAGACGACCAAGAGACCAAGTTATCACCAAGAAACACACAAATAACCAGAGGTAGAACGATGAGTAGTCAGACACCCAGTCCAATCGGCATCGGAGTATGCAGTAAGTTGGAGTGTTGTGGAGCGTGTCATGCGAATGCCGTGAGAAATGGTGCCCTTCACATATCGTAGAATTCGCTTCAAAGCCTGGAAATGAGATTCACGAGGATCATGCATGAACAAGCAAACCTGTTGAACCGCAAATGATATGTCTGGATGCGTGAAAGTCAAATACTGAAGAGCACCCGCACGACTCTGATAGAGAGTAGGATCAGAGACCGGAGGACCATCATCCGCAACAAGCTTTTGTTTTGTGTTAACCAGAGTAAGACAGGAGTTACAATTCGTCATGTTGGCCCGATAGAGTATATCAGCCGCATAGTTTTGTTGGTGAAGAAACAAACCTGTTGAATCACGTTTGACAGTAATCCTGAGAAAATGATGTAGAGGACCTTCATCAGACATCTCTAATTCTGTACTTAGACTTGTAATGATGCGTTGAAGAAGAATTGTTGAAGAGGCGGTGAGCACAATATCGTCGGCGTAGGGAAGGAGATACGCCAAGTCAGAACCATGAGAAAGTACAAAGAGAGAATGATCAGAATTACTTTGCTTGAAGCCGAGGCGTTTTGCATAGGTTGAAAAACGTGTGTTCCATGCGCGAGGAGCTTGCTTGAGTCCATAGAGAGAATGTTTGAGGAGACAAACATGGTCAGGTTTATATGGATCCACAAAACCGGGAGGTTGATGCATGTATTCGGTTCTTTTAATCGCCATGGAGAAACACGTTCTTAACATCGAGTTGGTGAAAAAGCCAATCACGGGCTAAAGCAACATGTAGAACGGTGCGGATTGGTGCAGGCTTGATAACCGGACTGAAAGTCTCATCATAATCGATGCCGGGTTGTTGAGATTTGCCGTTAGCGACAAGTCGAGCCTTATAGCTACGAAGATCTCCATCTGCATTAAATTTGTGCCTAAATAACCACCGAACGCACAATGTTAGTAGCTTTGGGCCGTGGCACAAGACGAGAAGGAGGAGGAGGAGGTGGTGGTGGAGGAGATGATGATGGTGGAGATGGAGATTGATGAGGAATCGGAGGTGGCGAGATCAAAGGTGATGGAGAAGAAAACACGGAACTAGAAGTCATAGCTGAAAAAGGGAAAATCCACTCATCAAAAACGACATGGCGAGAGAGTATGACGCGTCGTGTGGCGATATCTAGACAGCGATAGCCACAGTGGTCCGTTGGGTAGCCAAGAAATACACACGGTGTTGATCGTTTCTCAAGCTTGTGTTTTGTCTTATGCAAGAGATTGGGGTAGCACAAACATCCAAATGTACGGAGATGAGTGTATATTGGCTCCTTCTTGAATAAATGAGAGAATGGAACATCATTGTTAATCGCCGTAGAGGGAAGAATGTTGAGGAGATACGCTGCAGTATGAAGGGCTTCGACCCAATACTTTGGAGGCATAGAAGCAAGCATGGAACAATAACGTACGAAGCATATTGTTGACACTACAAGAAAACACAGTATTTGTGACGCCCGATTTTTACAAAATTTTCCGTCACATAAATTTGTGACACTTTTGCTTCCAAATTGTTACAGATTTGCGACGAATATATATGATGTTGCAAAAGCGTCGCAAATGTATGATGGAAATAGATTGTCATATTATTGTCACACATTTGTGACGCTTTTGCGACCATATATACATGGTCACTAATTTGTAACAGATTTGTGATGTTTACGGTGCGTCACTAAAAGTGTTGGGAACCAAAAAAGTAGGTGGCAACGTGTTTAATTCGACTTTTAATAATCACCTAATTCCCACCGAACTTCCACCAAGTGTTCCCAGATTTGTGACGGATTTGTGACCACAAAAACGAAATCTGTGACGGATTTGTAACTCCTCTAATAGTTTTCCAAAATCATTAATATATTAAAAGTTAAAGGATGTATTTTCCGAATGTAAACTACTATAAATTACTATGTACATTACAATTATCACTCGCAGTTTTGCAAATTCAACATTTATAAATTTTTGTAGCAAACCCTAAATATTAAACATAAAATGTATGTGATTACTTTATAAACTATGAGAATGATTAATTCTTTTCAAAATGAACTTTAAAAGCTACATATAACTCTTTTTTAAAAACAAGAAGATTGGAAATAGATGAAGTTTAGCTTGGTAAGGTATATGTCATACAATTTAGCCTCAAAATGTTTAGGGTTTAGGGTTTGGAGTAGTGACTACTAAATTCGTCGCAAAGTGGGTACAGTTTTGTGACTCTTTAGTCACGAATTTGTTACGTGCAACCAAATTTGTGACGAATGTGAAACTCCCATTTTGATTTTGGAAAAATTAGTAACCTATTATTTCCGGTAGAAGAATGTATATTTGGAAATTATTACATTTAACACTCACATCTATGAAAATTCAAAATTTTCTTAATTTTGAACTAAAACCCTAAATTGTAATCATAAAGTCCATGTATGTTATATAAGAATCTAGTTGAATGATTGTTTTTTTACCCAAAAATGAACTTAAGAGTTAAAGATAACTCCATTTTATGGTACAAGAAGTATGGTAATCGAAAAGAATGTTAAGATTGAACATTATAATGCCTCTAAATGTTTTAGGGTATAAGGTTTCGAGTTGTGACTCCTGCAGTGGTCGCAATTTCGTCACAGATTTGTGACGCTTTACTGACGAATTGTAGATAAATGCTATTAAAGATGTTTTGTTGGAGGGAGGTTTACATATGATAACATTTTTAAAACACTAATCCGAAAAAACAATAGGCGGGAAGCTGAATTCATTTTTGGAGCTTAAAAAATACATAAAGCGGTAACACTTACACAATTTTATTTCATTTAGCGCCTAAGTGTTGGACCAAAACATAAAAGATACAAAAAAAAAAGTTCATTAAAAAACATAAACCAGATATGTGCGTTCGTCTCTAAGCCTCTCCACCTTAAAGCCCTAAATGCCATCCTTCGTTCAACTCCAAATCCGCCTCATACAAACCAAATTTCTTCATTGTTATCTCTTTCTATCTTCTTGAACTCTTCCTTTCACCCTCTCGTTCTAATCTTGAATTTATCTATAACAAAAAAGCCCATTGGATTTTGAATACCTCCAGTCGAGAGGAATAGTGGGTTCTGGTCAGAGAGGATTTTTTGGTTATGTCTCTATTTCCCCATTGAATATGCGTTGGTATTAGGTTTCCCTCGAGGAAGAGACCAGTATCGTCGAGGCTTTGGATCGATTTCTTCGTATCTTTATCGCTTCTTTCGTCGATTCCATCGGTGACTAATCAAAAGCTACTGGTCAGATTAGAAAATGGATTGTCTCAGATTTCGTGATTTCCAATGAATGTTCATATGAATCAAGATTAGTTTTGATGTTGTTTGGTTTTAGTGATTGGGAAACTTATAAGATGTCATGAGTATTCCTTTGCTCTCTCTCTCTTTACTACTTGAATAAACGAACCAATTACATAATCTTGTTCGTCTTTTGAGTGATTATGATTGCTTTCTCTGTTTACTAAACCTATCTGTAGTTTTTTATTGTCTAGGCTCTTCAAGATCCCTAAGCCAAAAGAGAAGAGCTTCGTACAAGAGTAAGAACTTTAAAAACTCTAGGGAAGATTTTCCGAGTTAAATCTGGCTTCATTCCCTTCTTATACTCTAAGATGGTTTGCAATCTTAGCAAGTGAATTTTAAAGACTAATTAGTTGTAGTTGAGAGGTCTATATAACTTGTTTAATTGGAGTCTATTGATAAATAGATTGTCCTCAAGATTCTTGATAGATTATTGTGCGTTTACAAAAAAAAATCTATGATGGATCTATTGTTCTTGGTTTCATATATGTATTCTCTTTGCTCTTTCTTATTCTTGCTTGTTGTTTATTTGAGAATAATCATCTTTTGTTCTTTGTTTTGACGCAGTGCTCAGGAAGAAGCAGGGATTTCAGATTCGTGACTATAACATCAATTTTTTAAAGTTGAAGTTCTATTGTAAGTAGAGATCTTTCTTCTTTTGGTCCAACATTGACGATTCAATGGTTCTGGTTGCTTTATTTCTTAGTTGAATGGTTAAATAGTGTTTGGTTTTTGTTGGAAATAATTTATAAGATGTGTTTTCTGTGTATATCTTTGTTCTTGGATGAGACTGATTTCTTCAAGTTCTCAACTTACTTTCAGGAATGCTTTTGGCTCATTACTAAAACTGTTTGATGAAATTTCGGTTTATAGGTGAAGACAATATGGCTGTTGTATAAGTTTTTAGGGAGATTGTTTCTGATACAGATGTTCTCGATGACTTTAAGAGGTAAGTTATATCTCTACTTCAACAATAAACTTGTACTGATTTGTTTCGATGGACATTCGAGTGTTTCTTCTGTTTTGATTGAGCTTCGCAGAGGAAATGGAAAAGCTAATGGTACGGGTCATGGTGAGAAAAGTGAAGATGGAGAAGTTGAAGACGATGATGTAAGTTAAGCTCCCTCTTTAAGCTAAATATTCTTGTTTTATCTTTGATCCCTCAAAGTTTGATAAGTGGGTTGAAGATTTATCTCGAGTTTTTTTTTTTATAGACATTTGTCAATTTCTGTTGTATGTATCTTTCTCTCTTTTGATTTGGCTTTGTGAAAAATTTCAGCTCTATTTGAATACTCCAGCAGATTTTGATTTCAAGGTCGAGAGGTGAGGAATTCTAAGACAAAACGAGTAGTTTGTTTTGTGTAGTCTTGCACAACTATTTACAACTATCTGTTCTCTGCTATCTTTTGCACACATCTAGTCTTTGCCATTGTTGAACAATTTATTCTTATTAGTGGTTTTTGGATTTCATTAAGATGTGTAGGTGGAGGTAGATAAGAAACCGTTTTCGTTGTTTGAAAGTTTGGATTTTAGGATTTTAGTAGCATATGTTCTCTACACTAGATAAACTATCAAATCTGACACATTACTCTTGATTTGATTGTATACAAAGCTCTATTTGTATTCAGGTTCTGCTTAAAATTATACTGATTCTGTTATTTTTTTGCAACTATTGTTGATTGCAGTATTGGGGAGTTGAAGCCTTTCTTCTGTTGTAGTCACACCACAAGTTAGTCCCATCTAATATGAAAATCAAGATAAATTACTCCATGCTTGTTAGTTTGTTGTTGTTTATATGATGACTATTTTCTTGGTGATGATTATGATGTTTGGTTTTTAACATTATTAAGATCTTTGAAAAGAAAAAAAGCTTTTAAGATCTTGTGTCGTTTTTGATGTTCTGTGTTTCGTTTTTGTGGTTCAATTATGATTAGTCTATGTTCTAACTCAGCAGCAATGGAGCATATAACTCGATGATTAAATACAATTTGGTATAATATTGCAGCCTGATGAAGAAGATATCTTCCGAGAATTCGGGTCATACTGTCTTAATTTGCAGTAAGAACTAGAAGATGTCTTCAGAATCATTACTTGTCAGGTTTTCTCTTTCTAGTGTCATTATTTCTTTGTAATCTTTGTGCGTTATAAAATGTGTGCTTCTGCAAGGGTTGGAGTTGGATTTAATTCTTCGCTCATATCCTTTTTGGATTTTACTTTCTTTTGAAACATTTTAGTTTCATTCCATACTCATTAATGAGTTGTATGCCTATAGGTTGAGCACCTCTTCAAGTATGCAGGGCTGGATGTTGACAAGTGAGTGAAGAGTTTATGTTCTAAATTGGTTAACATTTTCTTGTTGATGTATGAGTTTCACTTGGTTCTGAATTACCAACATTCTTATGTTACTGGTTTTAGGTTAAGGTGATTATAGAATCAGCAAATAGTAATCTACAAGTTGAAAAGGACAAGCATTGGAAATGAGTTTTGTGTTGGAGCTTACATGGACTCCAATGTAATTTCGCTTCTCATCTTTGCTTTATATGATTTTGGTTTTGTTGAAGGAATATTTGTTGATTTAGTGTACTCCATAACTTATCTAAACCACCATTCCAGGCTCTATAAGTTGGTCTTAACAATCATGGACAAACAAAAAGACTTCTCGACGAAGGACAGACTATTAGCTTTTGAAAACAATTACTTTTGTGTATGATATTTGTATGCTTTTTGTACTTTATGCTTGTGTAATACATTAACTTGCGGCTTATTAATGCTCTTAATATTGATCTTAATGTTTTCCAAGTTTTTAAATAGCAAAAGAATTTGATAATTATTAATAAAATATGTGATTTAAGAACATCATTAATCAGGTCTTAAGTACAGTAGTTTCGTCACAAATTTGTCACTAATTTGTTACGGATTTGCAATGTTTTCGTAACGTAAATGAGAAAGCACAACCCATTTTTGTCGTACATTCGTCACTATTTTGAGACTACTTTGCTACTACAAGAGGAGTCACAAATGTATGACTCCCAAAAGTAGTTGCATATCAGTCGCATAAGTACCATGAATAAAACAGTCATAATTCTGTCGTTAAATTACGACCACTTCATAACGTTACAAATTCGTCACACATTTACAACCACTTAAGGACGTTACATATTCGTCACATATTTGCGACGCAAAAAACATGGTCATAAAGTCGTCGCAAAAATGTGACGCCTTTGCGACGTCGTTAATTTGCGACGATACTTTTGCGACAACCTATTTCCGTCGCATAATCGTCACAAATCAGGGTTTTGCGATGGATTTGTGACTCTTTTGGTAGTAGCAAATGCTGTGTTTTCTTATAGTGTGATGGTGCACAGCATTCGTTCAACTCGTCCATTTTGTGGAGATGAATATGGGCATGAGAAACGTAGAAATGTGCCGGTAGATGCGAGATGATCCTTGAATGCACGGTTGTCATACTCTCCACCATTATCGTATTGTAATGACTTAATGGAACATTGAAACTGCGTTTGGACATAATTAGAAAAATGAAGGTATTTCTTAAATATGTCACTCTTACGATGAAGAGGATAAACCCAAATATAATGAGAAAAGTGATCAAGAAAAAGTAGATAATATTTTATCCCACTAGTACTTAAAACAGGAGAAGTCCAAATATTTGTATGAACAATTTCAAAGGGATGAGAAACAAATGTATTAGAAAAACAAAATAGTAAACGAATGTGTTTTCCAAGCTGACACGCTTGACACAAAGATGACAAGTCGGTCAGTTTAAAAGGAATAGAGAGAGACGAGAATAAGCGAGACAGAAGAGAAGCGTTAGGATGACCTAAGCGGTGGTGCCAAAGAAAACTATTATGTGACATTGTTGTGAGAGCATGATATGGAGATGTTGGTGGTGATAGTGTCACAGAATAGAGAGGATCAGACTATTCATCGAAGAAGAGTGCTCCGAGTGTGTTGATCCTTGACACAAAAACCAAAAGGATCAAATTCAATGGCACAAGAATTGTCCGTAACAAATTTCCGAACAGAAACAAGATTTTTAATGATACTAGGACAAACCAACACGTTTCGAAGGGCAAAAGTACGTGAGGGAGAAGAAATGATACCATGACCAATTGTTTTAACAAGGGCAGAGGAACCATTACCAACAGTGACAAGAGGCATGGTGCTCGTATTAAAAACGGATTGGAGATTACATGTGCCGGAGGCGATGTGGTTTGACGCGCCAGAGTCCATGTACCAAGAGTTATCAGGTTCCTGAAGAGTCATCCTGTTCAACGCTTGTGTAAGACCCGTTAGAAGTTGAGATGGAGTGATAGAGTGAGCCATGTGTGCTTCACTATTGGGTCGAGTAGGACGTGGACCCAAAAGGCCAAAATTTGTCGAGTGATTGTACGGTGTTGGCGGTGACGCATAAAGAGGATATCCAGAGGATGGATACATGGGCGGTGGCATCATGTTGGAGTAGTACGGTGGCTGCCATGGTAGTTGGTGGGGAGTGCCAAGGAGGAGAAAATTGGTTGTGAGACCAGTAATTGGTGTTGCGTCCTCGACCACGATTACGACCACCACCACGATTACGGCCTCTGTTGCCACGACCAGAATTGTTGTAGTTAGAGTTACGGCAAGTGTCGTCGGTTACCGTATAAAGGAGAGTTGATGAAGATGGTGTTTGGTGATGACTAGGGCATGGTTTTACATGCTTAGCAAGACGATCTTCTTCACTTTGTAGCAAGGATCGTGCTTCAAGAAAACCAGGAAAAGGAGATTTGTGTTTGATTACGTTAATGATATAATCAAACTTATCAGACAAACCGTTCAAGAGGTGCATCACCAATACACGTTCAGTGATCGGTGAATCAATGTTGGCAAGGAGATCGGAGAAGGTCTTCATCTTTTTGCAACATTCATGAACAGAGAGATCGCCAATCACCGTCGTACGAAGATCGTTTTCAAGTTGGAGAGCACGAGCCTTTTTGTTATCGCGAAAGAGGTTCTCGATGGCAAGCCAAAGTTCATGTGCCGTGGAGTTCTTCTTGAGGACAGTATCAATGATAGAATCAGAGATGGTTCCGTAAATCCACATCTTGACAAGGCCATCGCGTTCCTTCCATTCTTTTGCAGTTTCGGGAGTAGAGGTGGATGATCCATCAATGTGTCCGGAGACGCCGAAAATGACACAGTGAGTCTCGAATAGCTCTCTCCAAACGTCGTAATTGAGCTTGTCCATATCAAGAGAGACGGGAATATATGCCTTTATTTGTGCAATTCCATAGGGTTTCTCGTTAGAAGAACCGGTAGCCATTGAAGAGATAGATAGAAGAAAGAAAGGAAGAAGAAGAAAGGGAAGAGACGAAGAAGCAGAAGAGGAACAGTCCAAGAAGGTGGATCGATAGTTTTTAGAGAGATATTAGATTGGTAATTTCCCTTGTCCTTCCCATTCCATTACAAATGCATATATATATAGAGTACAATAGAATGATCTAGAGAATGATATAGAGAAGTACAATGTATCTAGGGAATAGTATTCAACGTATCTTAACATAAAATTGTTCCATATATTGACATTGATAACAGAACCCCTATCACATGAAAGAGAAAGAAAAAGAAAAGGAATGATCAAATCAACAAGTAAGTAGGCTGATATATCATGGTTTTTACCAGTTTCTGACCATGATTTAACCCGGGTTTATCAAGTCTTTTCGGTGTTTTTCGAGTGTTTTAGAGTCTTTGCAGGTTTGTGTACGTGTGGAGCTTAATTGATGATTATGGAGCATTTTGGAACATTGTGGAAAGAGGAGTTGAAGTCGCTAGGACGGATTTTCAATTGCCGTCAGATATTGGTGTCGATCGACACACACAACGAGTATCGATCAACAGCCACGTTGATCACCTATCGTTCGACACACCATGTGGCTGTCGAACGATAGCCACTTTTCAGAAGCCGACATAATACGTTTTAAGAAAGGAAAATTGTCCATTTCGGGCCAGAAGTTACCAGAAATCATCAGGAAAGCCCACCACGAGTTATAGCACTATAAATAGTTTACTTTTAGGTTTTTAGATCATTATCTTAGATTTTATTGAACAAGTTTAGAGAGAGCTTTTGAGAGATTTTAGGGAGACAAGTCTACTTCATTATTTGAGATTCTTCGAACCCTATTGTACTTCTTCTTATTCTCTTTCTTTATGCAGTATTATTCAGTTATGATTTGCTTTGCTTCCATGTCTGAGTAGTTTGTTTGTTAGGTTTAAGGTGATTCGAATGAATTGATGATGAATTGTTAGGTTAAACTCACTTGTTACGATTATCTAATTGGTTCTTCACCTAGATTGTTTTAACTCTGATTTAGGATTCGCAACACTGAATTTGGATATCTTAGGTTGATAGATTGACACGAAAGTGTAATTGATTACCTGAACTAGATCTTAGGTGAGCAAAATAACTTATTCGCAAAGAAATTTGGTTTAGGAATTTTGTGAACAAATTCGACTTGAATTTAAGGCTTGTTTAAATTGATTGAATTCGCAAAGAAATTTGGTTTTCTAGGGTTTAGGCAAAGTTAGTTTTCGCAACGACAGTTGGTTAATTATATCTTAGTGTTCCAAGTTCTAGAACGGTTCTTAATTAAATCCTTTTTTTTTAAACTACAATTCTGATTCATCCTGAGAATTACCTGAAAACCTTGCTTTTTGTTTAATTGAATCTTAAGAAATCAACAATTTTTGCCTGTTTCGAATTGATTTTGTCTTTATTTTACTTTATTTTGCTTAGCTCAATTCGAAGTCAATAATCCTATTGTTTGATTTAACTCCCAGTGATTCGACCCCTTACTACAATTGATCTCTTAATTTGAGAGAGTAGCTCAGGATAAATTTGAGCATATCAAATTTTGGCGCCGGGCCGGGGAGTTAAAATCACCCATAGGATTTTTATTCTAGAATTTTGACTAAGTATTTTTTTTTCATTTTTTTTTCATTTTTACGCGTTTTTTCTTTTGTTTTTACGTTTCAGGTACAAGCTAAGATGGTGCGTCAACTTGTAGTTGTTATTCCGAATGCTCAGGGTGAGCTGTTTGACAGAGAGGGAAACAGATACAAGGAGCAGGGAGATAGGGGTGTCTCTCGATTATGTCTTCTGTAAGTTATTCCCACACTCTCTAGCTGGGGATGCAGCTTACTAGCTGAAGCAGTTGGAGCCGGGCTCACTGACCACTTGGAACGAAATAAAGAACGCTTTCCTGGGCCATTTCTACGATGAATCGCGTTCAGATGAGTTGAGAGCGAAGATCTCTTCTTTTGTTCAAGGACAATTGAAGCATTCAAGGCTTCATGGGAATGTTTCGATGGCTATCGGAGAGATTGTCCTCACCACGGTTTTACAGAGATTCAATTGTTGGGCATCTTCTTCAGAAGTGTAGATTGGAGGCATCAGATGGCTTTGGATTCCGCCAGTAATGGGGATTTCAAGACTAGATATCCAGCTGATGCTCTTGTACTGATTAAAAACGTGGCTTCGAGCAACAGCACGAAGAAGATTGATGAGGAGAGAAGAAAAGAAGCAGGTATGTCAGGTGGAGTTGAGATTGCTGAGGTGAAAGCCATGATAGATTCTATGCATAGTCTTCTAGTGGGAAAGAAGGCAGTTCACTTTGGTCAAGAGGAGGAGAATAATCAAAAGGATGTTAACTACATCAATGGGAATGGTTTTCAAAATCAGAGGTTTGGAGGCTACAGTGGAAGCAACCAGAGGAACAACTACTCAAGGGACTACGAATCTTCATCTTAGCAGCCAATACCTACTAGATCTTCAGAAAGTGACGTGAAGGCTTTGCTCGAACAACTTCTTGAGGGCCAGAAAGCACAAACAGTAAACTTCAATAGGAAGATTGACGCCCTCTACACTCAGGGCCGACTGAGGGAGGAGGACAAGTGGTGCAATGCCCCCGGGCCCACCCCATATCCAAGAATTAAAGGGCCTCAAATTTTGTTTTTAGTACTTTTTAGGTAAAAAATAGATAAAAATAAATCTAAAATAAATAAAAAGAGCCCATATTTATTTTTAATAACGTAATTTTTCGTTTAATTTAATCATATCTACAAAAAAATATTTTAGACTTCAATTTATTTAGCAAAAAATTCTAAAACAATATTTTAAAAGGCCAAAATATTTTTTTTTTGCCCTGGGGCCTTCAATATTCTTGAGTCGGTCTTGTCTACACTGATCTCAATGGGAAGATTGGCAGCCTCTGCACTGATCTCAATGGGAAGATTGAAGCCCTCAACCTTCACGTGAAGAAGTTGGACACTCAGGTTGCTCAGACTGCTGAAAATGTTAGGAGACAAAAAGGATATCTCCAGTGAAGACGGACAAGAACCCAAAGCACTTCTCTAATTCTATCACATTGAAGAGTGAAGAAAAAGTGATTCCAACTATTGAGAAGTGAGAAGATGAGGATTTGCTCGTGGTTCTTGAAGAAACCTGAATTTTGAGATTGCAGAGAGCCTGCCGATCGACAGACCTCCTGCTGTCGATCGACACCAAGATCTGACGGCAATTTCGAAACAGACACTGTCGATCGACACACACAGTGAGTGTCGATCGACAGCCACGGGAAATTTCTGTACGAACACGAATTCATCAGCACTGTCGATCGACACAATTGATGAGTGTCGATCGACAGCACCGAAAAGCGCAGAAAATTTCAAAAATCAGTCTGAAATCACCGTTGGAAGTGTCTACAACCCCAAGATCCCATACCCAAGGAGTTTATATCCTTCATCTATCAACCAAGGCAGTGACAAAGCACCTAAGGAGAAAGGGAAACAAGCTCCAACATCATTGAGGAAGCTACCAAAGTTGTTGAATCCAGGGATGTTCGTGATTCCATGCTCAATTCAAGGTGTAGAATTAAAGGATTCTCTATGTGACACAGGAGCTAATGTGAACGTCATGTCTGAGACTGTTGCAAAGAAGCTAGGGATTTTGGAGTTACAATCTTCAAAGACATATATCGAGCTTATAGATAGATCGTGTACAATTTCAAAAGGTTTCATTCCTGACGTGTTGCTTCAAATAGGAGATTATCTTGTTCCTACGGACTTTTACATCATTGAGACCAGGGATGACAGCTGTAAACCATTGGTTCTTGGTGCACAGTTCCTTGCAACAGTGGGAGCAATGGTGGATTTTCCTAATAAGCGAATCTCCTTCTCGAACATCAACAAGTATGTCTTATATCCTTCAGTTCTTGTCACATCGACTTCTTGTATGAGCGTTAATGTTGGAAATGAGACGAAGAACGTTCAAAACATCCTCAAGTTGGCTCTTTCCACTCCACGTCATGATGTCAACATTCCAGCAAGTTCCAAGTGCAAAAAGACCCCCAAAGTGAAGCGGAGAAAGACTTTTAAACCATTCTCCAAGTTCAGAATTGTCATTCCTTTGGAGTTAAGGGAGAAGGAAGAGGAAGTTGTCCAAAAGATGCTGAACAATACTATGAAGCTCTTTCCTGGTATTGTTCCTTGCAAGTCTGGGGGAGTACACTTCAGAGATCCACCTCCAGCCTGAACATCATCCGCAGTCAAGGTAATGACTAAAAACAAGCACTTGGTGGGAGGCAACCCACCTGTAAGCCTTTTTCTTTTCTCTTTGAGTCATTTTCTTTCCTTTTGAGTCAGTTTATTATTCAAATTTGTGAACTCTTTTATCTTATGACTATGTATTGTGCTATTTGATCGTGTTTTGTTTGAGTGATTTGCAGTGTCCCTTTAGACTGCTTAAATGACAGAAGCCACAAAAGCCACGATTGCAGAATTTCGAAGGACCTGTCGATCGACACACAATGTGACTGTCGATCGACAACCCCATGCAGAACCTGTCGATCGACACACATTGTGACTGTCGATCGACAACTCTACAGTACAGGTCCAAGTTTCTCGTTTTCACAAATTTTTCCGTCATTTTCTTCTCCTTCTCACCGATCTCAGATTTAATAACACTGGGGACAGTGTTGTTTAAGTCTGGGGGAGGTAGTTGCTAACATTGTTTTCTATTTTGGAGTAAAAAATTTGTTTTTATTGAGTCAAAATGTAGGGAACAACGATCTTTCCTAAGGACAAAGCCTAGTTTTTAAGACTTTTAGTTGTTGCGACGAAGCCTTTGGATGGAGCGAATTCGAAACCAAATGATAGTACAGGTTCCCCTCTTATCGCGACTTGCAGAACGAAGTAGATCAAACTCCGAACGAAGTAGATCAACTTACCATTTCGCTATATTCTCTTTGATGATATCACGACAGTAATCGATCCAACATTCAGGGCTCCTTATTCATTTTTAGTTGGTACCCAACCCCTAGCCTTAACCATTTATTCAAGCTTCATGCGGTCTCTTTCCCTTTGTTTTATGTGCAAGCATGTATAAACACTGGAGAGAAAAAGGTCCGACGCAGTTTTTCATTCACAAAAATTGTACAGGATGAGGATTTGGTTGGAGTACTTTACAAAGAGCAACGATGTTAAGCATTCCTTGGGATTTCATGCACAATAATGGTAATTTTCGAGACTAACATCTTTGTAAGATCATTTCCAGCCTTAGGTTAAAAAAAAAAAATTATAAAAAAAAAAAATATTTATTTATTTCGAAAAATTAGTAAGGGAAAGGGGAATGATCATTTTTATAAGTCTCTAGCTTCTACAAAATCCCAAGGAATGGAGAGGATGGATGTGGATAGTGGAACGTGTTGTTATATAATGGTGTTTGGTTCATGATAACGTTTTGGAGGAGAGAGTGCAATGTGAATGAGAAACTGTGGGCATCAACTGGACCAGTCTCTCTCTTGCGTTTATGCATAATATCTGCATCCACCAAATAAAATCCGGTAACCCTAAACCCTAAACACTTTAGCTCCACTTAAACACCAAAAGCCTTTTAACATCACACCTAGCCTTTTACTTGGTTGATATCATTGGAGAGAATTCCATCATCACTTTGATCAAGTGTGCGACAGTTAGGAGGAAGAGAAACTGATGGGCTTACAGGTTAAGGTTTGAGGCCCAACCTATGATGGTTGAGATTCGTGACCGCCAAAGGTAATTTGTTTATATGCAGCAAAAGAGTCAAGGAGGTGAAAGCGATGTTCCCAATGATAAGTAAGTTCTCGTGATTTTCAAACCTCGACTTCATTCTTAGTCTCTAGTTTGCTTGAGGGCAAGTAAAAGCTAAGTCTGGGGGAGTTGATATATCATGGTTTTTACCAGTTTTTTACCATGATTTAACCCGGGTTTATCGAGTCTTTTCAGTGTTTTTCGAGTGTTTTAGAGTCTTTGCAGGTTTGTCTACGTGTGAAGCTTAATTGATGATTATGAAGCATTTTGTAACATTGTGGAAAGAAGAGCTGAAGTCGCTAGGACGGATTTTCAATTGCCGTCAGATATTGGTGTCGATCGACACACACAACGAGTGTTGATCAACAACCACGTTGATCACCTGTCGTTCGACACACCATGTGGCTGTCGAATGACAACCACTTTTCAGATGCCGACAGAATACGTTTTAAGAAAGGAAAATTGTCTGTGTCGGGCCAAAAGTTACCAGAAATCATCAGGAAAGCCCACCACGAGTTATAACACTATAAATAGTTTACTTTTTGGTTTTTAGATCATTATCTTAGATTTTATTGAACAAGTGTAGAGAGAGCTTTTAGGGAGACAAGTCTACTTCATTCTTTGAGATTCTTCGAACCCTATTGTACTTCTTCTTATTATCTTTCTTTATACAGTATTATTCAGTTATGATTTGCTTTGCTTCCATGTCTGAGTAGTTTGATTGTTAGGTTTAGGGTGATTCGAATGGATTGATGATGAATTGTTAGGTTAAACTCACTTGTTAGGATTATCTAATTGGTTCTTCACCTAGATTGCTTTAACTCTGATTTAGGATTCGCGACCCTGAATTTGGATATTTTAGGTTGATAGATTGACACGAAAGTGAAATTGATTAGCTTGAACTAGATCTTAGGTGAGCAAAATTACTTATTCGCAAAGAAATTTGGTTTAGGAATTTTGTGAACAAATGGGACTTGAATTTAGGGCTTGTTTAAATTGATTGAATTCGCAAAGAAATTTGGTTTTCTAGGGTTTAGGCATAGTTAGTTTTCGCAACGACAATTGGTTAATTATATCTTAGTGTTCCAAATTCTAGAACGGTTCTTAATTAAATCCTAATTTTGTGTAAACTGCAATTCTGATTCATCTTGAGAATTACCTCAAAACCTAGTTTTTTGTTTAATTGAATCTTAATAAATCAACAATCTTTGCCTGTTTCGAATTGCTTTTATCTTTATTTTACTTTATTTTGCTTAGCTCAATTCGAAGTCAATAATCCTATTGTTTGATTTAAGTCTCAGTGATTCGACCCCTTACTACAATTGATCTCTTAGTTTGAGAGAGTAGCTCAGGGTAAATTTGAGCGTATCATAGGCATAGCTTAAATCATCAAATCCTGTATAGGAAAAGTATCAAAAGATTAGTAACTTCAACTTGTGATCTGAATCTTTTTGTTGAATTGCGAAATTCAGTAAATCTTTGCATAATATGATGTATGAGTATCTTTACAGTGCTTATGCACGGACTAAATTTGATTTTAAAATTGGAATATAGTACATAGTTTAATTTAGTCTAAATGGTATGTCCAAAACAATTTAGCTAGATTTCTAGCTAAATTTTTTTCCATATGAACAGTCAGACTCAAATCCAAAAATATGTATTGTAACAATGGTTTTCATTTTCCAACTATGAAACACAAATAAATAAAGAGTAACAACACATACGTGGTTTAGCACAAACCACATAAGGTTGAGACTTGTCGTTTTCTATCTTCAGACTTAGTTTGCATCAATTGAGGAAAAGAACCTGAGAGATGAACTGATTAAAGGTTCGACTGAGAGTTGTAAGAGCTTCAACATGAGACTCTTTTTCTTGTGCTGGTATGATTCTTGCAAAGCTTCCTTTTTCTATGAAATCAACCACTCCATTTCCCTGCCTCTAAACCCGTTACATACGCTTTCTCCTGCCATGAAGTAGCGTATGCATGTGGATCAAATTGTTGGAGAAAAGATACACAACAAAACATATACACAACAACATATACCTTTCTATCAAGCTTGAGCTTGACAGAGACAAGCTCTACGGATCTCGGAATGAAGACTCTCAAGAACTCCTCTCCCTTACACAACGCTGCCTAAACAAGGTTTAAACCCATCCCAATCAGTCTCATCAAAACAAACATATGAAGATAAAGAGAGGACTTTAACCTCTTCTTGATGGTTTCTTGGAGCGTAGATATTCTTGTAGCTAAGATAACGGAATTAGAATCTTATTTCCTCAAAGCTGCGGCGGTGTTAGCAAAGTCGATAAATGAAGAAGACCTCTGAGGTTTGTTAGCAGTAACCTGAATAAGAACAAGGACGATGTAGTCTCATTACAAATTGCATGCAGCCATTAGAGGTAGTGAAGATATCTTGTACACTACAGAAAACAGAGAAAACTGCATAATTACCAAGATAAGAAATGGACTCACCAAGCACCAAGAAGAACAAGAGACTCGAATATTTGACTTACTTGAGAATATTAAAGTTCCTAAAGGATTTTTCAATTGAGGAAGCTCTTGAAACACATGAAACTCCACCTTCAAACTCAAAAGATTTTCTTGCTTAGATGTTTCTTGCTTTATAAGAAACATATAAGAAAGAGTGAAGAATACACCTGTAAATCTTCTCCGAAGTAATGAGCGGATCTTGTCCAGGTTGTGAAAGGTTTGATCCAAAGTTCATCAACCAAAGAAAATATGTTACGACCCAGATACCAAAACCCTTGTTGTATCACATATCACATGTATCATTTAATAAAAAACTAAAAGGTAAAATAAATGTGTACCTTGGATCCCGACATCATCATGTTGCTTAAACCACCAGGTCCATCGTCAAGAACTGTGCATCAAAACCCTAACAAATCTCTCTCGATAATAAATTACAAAACTGGAAACTCTTGCCGCTTTGGAAGCAACATCGTCTTCTCCCTTGTTGCTGTATCCGAAGATGATTTTGCAATTTTCCATGTTTTAATTATTTGGTACTGAAGAAAATAATCGAGAAGAGAGGTTGGAGATAATCGAATTGAAAGAGGTATATGGATTGGTAGTGAGTGAGTCTGCCGGGAGTGCGGCTCAGAGTGCTGCGCATGTGGCTGAGAGTGATCTATAGACGCTTCAAGACGGCTTGAGCGCCATTAAGACTGCTAGCGTGCAGCCAAGTGTGAGCGCCAGTGTGAGGGCTGGTGGGAATAGTGTGGTCGCAGGTTGGCTGCCGGGGGCCGGTGTGGGTCCTCGTGAGGTTGGTAGTGCCGGTGCGCCCGCGGGTGGGGTTCAGGGTCGAGATGATCGTCTGGTGGATTGGCTTCAGCAGTTACAGGAGCGGTTACTGAGTGTGGCTGAGGGCTCCGGGGATGCCACGAGTGGCAGAGGTGCGGCTGAGGGCTCCGATTGTTGGTAGGGTTCCGTCTTATCTGCGGATAAGGGAACATGTGCAGAGGATTGGTTTAGGATTCTTTGCGAGTGGTGTGTTGCAGCTAGGAAGGTTCAAGCAGAGTTGACCTGGGCGGAATTTTGGGCAGAGTTTAATGCCAAGTTCTTTCCTCAGGAGGCTGTAGATCGTTTAGAGACGAAGGTTTTGGAACTGGATCTGTGAGAAAGATCAGCTCGTGGGTATGATTTGAAGTTTAATCGACTCATGGTTTATGCTTGTTCATGCTGGTAGGAGCATGGAGGGCGAGGAGGCCCAGGATAAGAGGTTCTTAAGAGGACTTCGACCAGGTTGGTGGACACGGTGCGGAGTGTCTAAGTATGCTACAATAGCAGAGCTGGTTGAGACTGCTGCATGCGTTGAGGAGGTCATGAGGGAGCAGGCTGTGGTGGTTAGCCCAGTTGTTCAGTTTATGAGGCCTCGGTAATAGGTAGTACCTGGCAAGGCGGAAAGCCTATGCAGATACAGAAGAGGAAGTGGGAGAATACTTTCGGGTTGAGCTAGAGTGGCCGAGGATGCTTCGGGTGTACAAGCATGGGTCATAGTTGGCGAACTTGTTAGGTTTCTTAGCACATGAGATTTGTGTATGGACCTTATTTGTGGGCGGGTGTGAGTCCCACATGTTGTTTGATTCTGGAGCATCGAATTGCTTCATTACTCCGGATCATGCAGAGAGGAGTGACATCGGTGAACGGACTATGGTTGCTGGAGGAGAGTTTCTAGCTACTCATGGCCGGGCGAGAGATGTGGATATGTTGGTGGCTGGTGAGTTAATGACAGCGGACTTGGTGATCAGTCCAATGGAGTTGTATGATGTTATCCTAGGTATGGATTGGTTGAATCGGTACGGAGTTCATTTGGATTATCACCGGGGTCGAGTGATGTTCGAGCGTGATGGTGGTAGGTTTGTTTATCAGGGAGTGAGACCGACTTCAGGTAGTCTCGTGATCTCACTTGTCCAGGTTGAGGCGATGATTGAGAGGGGTTGCGAGGCTTACTTGGCCACGATTGTGCTGTCGGAGGCTGTAGGTGAAGTTGCAGTGAGGGATATTCGGGTTGTCTAGGACTGTGAGGATGTCTTTCGGTCGTTGCAGGGATTGCCACAATCGCGGTCGATCCTTTCATGATTGAGTTAGAACCTGGGACGCCGCCGTTATCTAAGGCACCTTACAGAATGGCTCTAGCAGAGTTGGCAGAGCCGATGAGGCGGCTAGAGGATTTGTTGAGTAAGGATTCTTTTGACCGAGTACTTCCGTGGGGAGCACTAGTGATGTGTGTCAAGAAGAAGGATGGTAGTTTCCGGTTGTGCATCGATTGTCGAGGGCTTAACCGAGTCACTGTGAAGAACAAGTATCCTCTTCCGAGAATTGATAAGTTGTTGGATCAACTGTGATGGCTACTTGGTTCTTCAAGGTTGACTTGGCATCCGGTTAACACCAGCTTTCTAGTGATGAGGTGGATGTAGGGAAGACGGCTTTCTTGACGAGTCATGGGCAGTGTTGAGTTAGTGGTGATGCCTTTCGGGTTGACGAATGCACCATCTGCGTTTATGAGGTTGATGAGCGAAGCCTTTCAGGAGTATCTGGATGAGTTCGTGATTCACTTCATCGATGGCATCTTGGTGTATTAGAAGAGTCATGGGGAGCATTAGCAAGGAGAGGGCAGTTTTAGGGAAGTTGCAAGAGCAGAAGCTGTTTGCTGGATTGAGCAAGTGCAGTTTCTGGCAAGGGAAATGGGTTTTCAGGGTCTTACTGTTTCGGCAGATGGAGTTTCTGTGGATCCAGCTAAGATTCAGTCAACCTATTCGGGACTAGACCGAGGAAGGCAACTAAGATTAGTAGTTTTATCGGGTTGGCAGGTTATTTCAGGAGTTGCATCAAAAGGTTTTTGCGAGTATGGCTCAATCTATGACCAAGCGGTTAGAGGAGGGGGTTCCTTTTGTGTGGTCTCGGGATTTGAGGTGGAAGCGATGGGTGGAGTTGTAGCAAATTGTGATTTGTTTATAGTTTACAATCGTGGTGAACTTATCTAGAGGTGGATGCTCTTAGTCGGAGGTGGTATACCTTGGCTCAGGAGCAGGATGTGGAGGTATGGTTAATTGAGATTGGTACGTTGGGATTGTGCGTTATCTCACGAGAGCCGTTGGGGCTGGAGGCAAATAATCAGGCAAACCTTCTGAGCAGGTTTCGAGTAGCTCGTGAGAAGGATCAAGGTTGGTTTGATTCTTCTAAGGTTGCAGGTTCTGGTTATTAGGTCTCGGCGATTGAAACTATCTTAGGGCACAGGTGAGCCTGTGTGCTTAAGGATAAGGTTTGAGGTAGGATATTTTGGAGAGTGGCTCATATGAGCGTGGTTCTCTATTCATCCGGAAGCGACTAAGAGGCATAGGGATCGGAAATGGTACTATCACTGAGTCAGGATGAAGAAGGATATGGCTAACTATGTCACAGCTTACGATAAGTTACCAGTTGGTGGGGGTTGTTTACCCATTCCAGAGGGGAAGTGGGGCATGTTTTCCTTGGATATTGCGGCAGGGTTGCCGGTTTCTTGGGCTCATGTCTGACTACGGATTGTCTGTCTATGTTAGCACATTTTCTGACCATTAAGGTAACCGAGGGAGCAGCGGTTCTCGTTATGAAATATGTGAGTGAGTTAGTGCGGTGACTTGGAGTGCTAGCGAGTTTTGTGTCAGACAGAGATCTGAGGGCTTCTCTAGGTTTGTGAGGGCTTTCAGGCCAGTAGTGGTATGGCTCCTTTTGAGATTTGTATGGGGGGCCATGTCGCTCAATTTCTGCTAGATCCAAGTGGAGAGGAGCATATATGGTGCATATCTTGTTCAGAAGACGACTGAGAAGATCCGTGTTGTGAACTGAACATGAAAGAGGCTCTTGATTGGCCGAGGAGTTGTGCCGATGAGAGGAGAAAGGAGTTAGAGTTTAAGGTGGGAGATAGAGTGGAGATGTTGCAGGGTTCTAGCAGATCCATTGCAGAGCATATGCTAGGGTGGTGGTTTATGGGCTCGTTCCGGGTGTTGGAGCGAGTGGGGCCAGTTGCTTATCGTTTGGAGCTATCTCAGATCATGCAGAACTTTCTTGAGTGTTCTATGTCTCGAAGCTCAAGAAGTGTCTACATGGGTCTTGGGAGGTAGTGGTGAGGATTCCTACATATCTTCAGTTTTTGGCGGTTGAGTTGAGGCCGGTAAGGATCCTTGAGAGAAGTGTCAAGATCTTGCGCCGGAAAAGGATGCCGTTGTCGAGAATCTTGTGGGACTGTGACAGTGTCCAGGAAGAGACTATGGAACCGGAGGTTAAGATGAGATAAGGTTCGAATGTGGTTTGTGAAGTAAGCCGGGAAGTGAACTGGGTCTCATGGGTTTCAATGTCTGGTTTTGTTGTGATCACCAGGTGTGGTGATGTGGTTGGAATTATGTATTTTCGTTTGAGTTGAAACGATTATGACATTCTTCCGGTTTCATAAGATGTCTAGTTCTTATGATGTTATTGTGGTGGTTGTGGTAGCCATGAGTGCAGATGTTATGGCTGTGGGGCCATGATGTTCTTGTGTTTTGGCTTTGGTAGCCTTGAGTAGGTGGTTGGAGGATCTCGAAATAGAAGTTTTACAATGGTTAGAACTTGTCTATTTCGGAGAAACTCTAGCGGGGACACCCTGTGTGATGGGTTGCCCAGATGACCAGGGTATTGGTCATGAGTGTGTGGTTAGGGGACCTTGAAATGGAAGTTTTATAATGAATAAAACTTGCCAGTTTCGGAGGAACTCTAACGGGTTATGTGTGGGTTGTGGTTAGAGAACCTCAGAATGGAAGCTTTATAGTGAGAAGAGCTTGCCAGTTTCGGTGGAACTCTAACGGGGCATAGGTGTTATGCGTTTAAAGAGTCTCAGAATAGAAGTTTTACTGTGGGTAGAGCTGTCTAGTTCCGGAGAGACTCTGCAGGGACATCCGGTGTGATAGATGGTCCAGATGATCTGTGATGATCATGTTTATAATGGTATTCCGGGTTGGGAGTATCATGTTGTGACCTTGGGAGGTAGTTCCGGTTAGAGGTGCATTATAGACGTTAGGAATTGATTTCGTTCGGGGATGTGGATTTCGTCGCATAGCTCAAAGAGAGGGACATAGGTTCTTTCTTGGAGATGTGTCTCCGACAGATCTTGAGAAATGCATCTCTCCGGGGGATAGTGGAGTCTCTGCATACCGATCGTTCGCCAGGACTGCGCGGACTGGGAGCGTGAGGGTATAAATATAGTTTTGGGAGATTGCGATCTTTGGCAGGTCTTTGAGAGATGCGTCTCTCAAGGGAATAGTGAGTTCCCTGCATACCGAGAGTTTGACGGACTGTGTGTCTTAATGGTTTGAGGGGTATGGAGATGGTTTGTATCAAACACCGTCAGGACTGCGCGGACTGAGGTGGGTTGATACGAGGCACCGAGAGCTAAGGGGTGACAATCCCGAGAGCTAGATGGTGTGATTGTGAATTATGAGCTATGAGCGATCAATGTCTAAGACGGGTCTATATGCATAGGATGGATGTGAGCCTCGAAAGGGTCTGGGAGATGTAGTCTCCGGTGTTACAGGTAGGTTGGCTAGGTGGTTTGCCATGTGGGCTGTGTTTGAGGATTCGAGGACGAATCCAGTTTTAGTGGGGGAGAATTGTGACGCCCGTGAACCAATTTTTGAGGAAATTGGAAGGTGTGTCGATCGACACTAGTGTGGTGTGACGATCGACAGGCTGGTTTTTGGCTTAAGGCCAGTTTGTTCGAGTGGCTGTCGATCGACACAAGTGGTGTGTGTCGATCGACAGGGCTGTAAGTGGCTGTCGATTGACACAAGTAGTGTGTGTTGATCGACAAGGCCTTAATTGGTCGGTT
This sequence comes from Arabis alpina, assembly GCA_900128785.1. Classification (NCBI taxonomy): domain Eukaryota; kingdom Viridiplantae; phylum Streptophyta; class Magnoliopsida; order Brassicales; family Brassicaceae; genus Arabis; species Arabis alpina. The sequence goes on from LT669791.1 coordinate 23,921,954, forward strand.
TTCTGGTTCGATTTTTAATCGTTCAGTTGGACCAGGTTGATTTGGGGAACCTTAGGGTCGCGTTTATATGTTGTTTGGCCGTGTTTTCGGAAGGGAAATAAAGGTAAACATCAGAGATAAACATCCCCATAGTTTTTGTGTTAGGTTTGAATGTTCGATTCGTGAAAGGAATCGTTCTTGTGGTGTTTTGGTGTAAAAGGAGTGGAATTTCATGGATTCTAGTGGTGATCAAGCTGATCTCGTGCCTAGTCTCAAATTCCATCGTTTCTATTCAAGAACCTAATGTGAGTGTGTGACCATGGCTTCTGGGTTGATGGATCGTTAGGGATTCTTGGTGATAGGTTTGTATGCATTGATTGATCTTGTGGTGATCAAATTGTGGTTGTTGTTTGTGCAAGTTTTTCGTACTGAAGCAGAGGAGGAATCGATCCGAGAGGATTATGATCGGTTCCCGGGATTCTGCCAGGGGCCTGTCGAACGACACACCTCATGTGTGTCGAACGACACCCATTATAAGGCCTGTCGAACGACACACATGAGGTGTGTCGAACGACAGCCAATAGGAGGCCTGTGAACGACACATATGAGGTGTGACGAACGACAACCTGTCTAAGGTCTGTCGAACGACACACATGAGGTGTGTCGAACGACAGCCAGTTCAGAGAGTGACGATCGACACCTAGTGGTAGTGTCGATCGACACATGTCTGTTTGGGCTGAGTTGAGCCGTTTGTTGTTGGTGTGCTGTGTGATATGTATGTTTGCCTAAACGATCCCTCGTGCCTGAGTGCGCAATCGTAGATGGGATGACCGTCTCACTCGGTATTTATGATAATACTCACTCGGTATTTTCGTTTAGGTTCAACACACCTAAACGAAACCGGTTAGAATCAAGAGATTACCTCTCTACAACGCACGAAAACGAAACCCAACACTCAACGGAACTTTCCTTCGCCGAAATTTTGAAACCTAGGAGTTGTTTTCGTAATTAACTCTATTTATAATGCCTTTTGTTTACAATCCGTTTTCCTATTGCTCATGTTTTTTTCACTTGGATTTTATGTCTAGTGAGTGTATCTTTAGTTGATAGCAATCATAATCGCATCAATTATGCTTTGTTATATTCTTTTTTATTTAATTTTATTATGTCTAAAAATATACAAAAGTTGTATAATTTTGTTGAATTCTCTTATCAGGTTCGTTTGATGGTCTTCTTTCTCATTCCACGTATACTGATGTGTAGTCTTGCGTATTTGCTATCGACTGGATACTGTTTTTCACTTTCCTTCATATTTGAAGTACAATAATGTGGTATATTTATTAATTATGTAATCATTTTGAGTATAAGATGACAGAGCTATGACCTATTAGTTTGTGCTATGTGGCTTACAAGGTTGTGTCAAAAATACTATGTACTCGGCTGAAGCAAAGATTACCTCAGTTGGTATCACCAACACAGGTTGCTTTTGTAGCTGGGAGGTTGATCTCTGACAATCAGGGAAAATAGAGATCTAAAGTGAAAAAAGCTTTCTACTACCATAATTCTTTTTGAACTCAATCAAAGAAGAGAGTAATCCTGGGGATCAAGTTTGAAATAGGTATCACCCAAAAAACAAAGGAATTTGATGACAAAAGGTGCCGGTTGGTCCAACCAAAAAAAGAGATACTTCTGGGCTCGCAATAAAGCTAAGGTTATCTTTTAAGTCAGGTTCTTAAGACATGGCAGGGAATCGGGTTTTTTTATGAATATATACACACATAAAATACAAAATATAGGTATTCAAGGTCAAGAGTAATAACTAAGTTGGCACCCTTTGCGAGTCATTGGTTCAAATCCAATAGTAGGTAAAACCGGCCGAAACCCCTGCTTTTTCCAGCAAGGAATAGTCAAGCGCACTCACTCTAACGGCGTACCTTTTGCATGATGGTTCAGCGAGGAAATGGGAAGAGCGGCTTAAGCCATTAGGTGTAGGCGCTTTCAAAAGGTGGAATCTTCTAGTTCTTCCTATCTCTTGATAAATTCCTAGGTACCTTGACTGGCTTGGTTGCTTAGCATATCCCACTGTTTCTCGATGAATCATCCGAGTACAAATCTGGAATCTTATCCTCATAAGCAGGAATCAAACGTGTTGGGTGAATTGTGACCTCGTACGATCGTGTCGGGTGAGCAAATGGATAAACAACCAAAGCCGCCGGCATTCTTCTCCTACTGTAGCTGCTACAATTGCTTTAGCGCGAGCAGCAAGGAGGAGGCAGCTCTTACTCGTACCTGCCCAATCTCAACGTAACTTCCTAAACCACCTTTCCCAGATCTATGAAAGGTGAAACGTTGAAGAGGTCCACAAAAGGTAACATAAATGAACAAGTTTATTTTTTTGCTCATTTTGATTTTGATAGGAAAAAATGAGCAATATAAGCCTTCTTAAATCTTCTCATTGCTCATGAGACAATCCATGGCTTGAGAACAAATCCTAACTGCAAAGGAGAGTATATAGCATTCAAAACGGATATGTCGAAAGCTTATGACCGAGTGGAATGGAATTTCTTGGAGAAGTTGTTTCTCAAGATGGGATTTGACCAAAGATGGATAGCTTGGGTTATGTATTGTGTACGATCAGTGACTTACACGGTTTTGATCAATGGTCAATCACATGGTTTTATTAAGCCGGAGCGTGGAACACGGAGACCCTCTTTCCCCATTCCTTTTCATATTGTGTGCTGAAGCCTTCGTTTAAGTCATGAATAAGGCTGAGAAAGATAAAAAGATTACTGGAATGAGCCTCACAACGCAAAGGAACAGAGGAAATTAGTCGATAATTCAAATGTCTCAGAGGAAATTGGTGCAGCGGTACCGTCGCTTGTATGGAATGTATGGAAGAACCGTAACTCCGTTATTTATTCCCAGGAACAAACCGCCTTGAGTCAAGTGGTAATAATGGCCTTTGAAGTCCATAAGCAACCTCAAGGTCAGTCTTCATCTGCAGGAAGCAATGGATGCTCAGAAAGGTGGTCTCCTCCATTACCAGGTACGATTAAGTGCAACTTGAACTCAACTTGGAGAAATGAAACCTTACACAATGGTGGTGCTTGGCTTGCTCGAGATCACTCCGGTAATGTGTTGTTTCACGCGAGGGAAGCTTTTACTAAATCTCCAAACCGCATTGTTTCTGAATTGCGATGTGTGATTTGGATTCTTCAAAACTTACGAGATTTACACTTGAGGGAAGTGGTGATTGGAATGGATTGTGTCTCCGCCTTCGATGTAATTTGTAAAGGATTTGATTGGCCTAAATATCGTGTTCTCCTTCATCAGATTAATATTCTCTGGGCTGATTTCTTATTTTTCTCCTTTGAAAAGGAATCGATTAAGGCGAACTCTTCAATTCGAGCTATAGCAACAAGTGTCACTCACGATGGTCGTTTTAACTTATACTTGGCGGCGGACGGTCATGCTTCGCTTCACGAACTTTTGGTTAGAGAAGTTGTGGGTTAACATCTTTTGGCCTTTTTTAGGTATTGATGTTGTGTTATTTTCCCCTTTCCATGTGTCAACCTTGCGTATTTGCTGTCGACTGAATATTTTTTTTCACTTTCCTTCGTATTTTTTTTAAACGTTTGAATTTTATTAAATAAGGCAAAACCAAAATAAACAAAGGTCAAGTCTCCTTAAAGCAAGAAAAAACAAGCTACAATTAACATCATAATCCTAATATAAAGGATGTGAAGATGTTACAATCTTGCTTCTCTCGGAAGAACATCTTGTAACCATGACGAAGCACCCAAAGCTAAGTACGAGTTAAACCGGCCTTCTCCGGTGACATTTTTTGCAATGGAATTTTCCACCACGTTCGATTTTAGAGACTCTTGTTCGAAAACACAACTCGTAAACCGAACTTTCAATTCCTCGACTCAATGTAAAAGACTCCGCTATCTCGGCCACTCTGAACGGTTTGGAGATCGCTTCAAATGCAGCATTGCAATCAAAGGCTACAATAATATCCGTCTGATCAATATCCAAAAGACTTTGAAGTGCCCAAACAATGCAACGTAATTCAGCTCGAATGCGATTCATCCACCTCGTAAAAGCATCTCTAGCATGCCACAATACCGAACCCAAGTGATCGCTTGCAATCCATGCACCACCACAATGTAAATATTTGTTCCGCCAATGTGAGTTAGTATTACACTTGATGGTACCTTGTAATGGTCGTTGCCAAATTCCTTGACATACTTGAACCCTAAGCAAATCATTACCGAGAGAATCTATCTTGATTAACAAGTCTCCATAGCTTAGCTTCTTCCATGGCTCGCTTAATGACTAATTCATGTGCTTCTTGCAATCTGGAATATAGAATAGAGTTTCCGTTCTTCCCTATAGCCCAAAGAATCCAAGGAATTGCTAATCTTACTTCTTCCAAGATGCTCTGTTTTTTTTCATTAAATCTAACAAATAAACCATATTATCCTCAACCATAGACGAGAAACCCATTAGTGGAGAAGGAATCTGCACAAGCCGTAACAATGAACCTACCACCGGACACTCAAAGAAAACATGAGCAATTGTTTCTCGTGCGCCATTACACATCATACATCCCAAATTTATGTTCATTCCCCGAGTTTGAAGTCTCTCCGCAACCGATAAAGCTCCATAAACTAACCGCCATAAAAACATTTTGATTTTAGGTAATTGTCGGGTTGTTTGACAAAAGGCATGTTCGTTTCGCAGCCGCAGCGGCTTGCGGCTGCGTCATGCGGTAAAATGTTGTTCGTTTGCCTGCCGCAAGTACATGCGGCTGCGTCATGCAGCCAGACGCTGCGGCTTGCGTCACGAATTTTTGGCCGCAGCTAAATTCAGCGTCTGCGTTTAAAAATTAGCGTTACGGCCAAAATTTCAGCCGCAGCCGCAGCGGCAGACAAACGAACAACAATTAGACCCTGCGTCTGGCCGCATGACGCAGCCACAAGCCGCAGCCGCAGCCACAGCGGCAGACAAACGAACAACAATCGCAGCGTCTGGCCGCATGACGCAGCCGCAAGCCGCAGCCGCAAGCCGCTGCGGCTGCCAAACGAACAGGCCTAAAAGCAATATTCACTTTTAACCGAATAGGAACCATTATTATTAAAAGCCCATATATATATCGATCTTGCACCACAACTATGGGAATTTTCAAAATTCGTGGGATTTCCACCTGTGGAAATAAGTCTGTGATGCGTGAAATATTCCAAGTACCATCTATAGAAATTAAATCAGCCACTTGCACGTTAAGATCAATAGAGTTATGCCGATTAAAAGGAGCTCTTGGATATTTTTCCATAACCCATTTTTCCACCCATTCTCTTGTTTCTTGACCATTTCCCACAGAATTCACTAAACCTTTCTTAATCAAGTCTCGACCAAATATGATACTTCTCCAAGTATAAGATGGACGGTAACCTTCATATTTGAAGTACAATATTGTGTTCTATATTTATTAATTATTTAATCATTTTAGTTTATATATATTTAAGGGGGATTTGCTAAAAATCACTCAAAATTTAATTTGAAATGCAAAAATAGACCCCTTATCTCATGTTTGGCAAAAGTAACTTAAAATGGTAGTGAAATTACAACTACAACCTTTATGACCAAACAAAAAAACAGAAGCCATAATGACCATTTTAGCCATAGAGAAGTCTACTATTGAGTATTGAAGTCTACATTGTAATAGAATAGCTTCAGATGGAGTCTACTAACCGAATTATGTATAAAATTTAAATTTATTAATTATAAAAAATAATTTGATTAAACATTTACTTTCATTACCAAACTATAAACACTTGTGAAGTATAAAAAATAAAATTTCACAAAATTTCACAAATTAAACCAACAAGTAGAAATTAGATTACTAATGAAATACTTACTACAATATAACCTCTATAAATTAATACTCGATAAATTAATACCTCGCTAAATTAATACAATTTTCAAGTCCCAAATTACGTTTTTTGACTTAATTAATCTCTCGATAACTTAATATTTCGCTAAATTAATAAAATATTGTGGTCCCAACGTTATTAATTTATAAAGGTTTTACTGTATATTAAGCAAATACATGAGATACCAAGATACTTCATAACCATTTGTTTAAAGATTGATGTGGTCACATGTTAGCAGTTATTATTTTGTTATATTTGTAAGTTTCATGAGTTTATTTATGGTTGTAATGGTTTAGTTTTGGGAATATTCTTATTTATGATTTAGGGTTTAGGGATTGGATGGTTTAGGGTTTACTTTTACAAATTATAGTGTAGGGTTTGACTTATAAAGTTGAATTAACTTTAAGGTGATGTGGAAATTTTCAGTTACGTACGTCATTTTGTGTATATGTTCGCGTTATGAGTCGGAAATATGGGTAGTAGGTAGACATTTGTTAGCTGCAAACATGTTTTCACATTTAGGGTTGAATTTAGAGTTTATCAATTTTATTTTAAAAAGGTTAAATTTGCATAAAAGTGTTTAATTATGAATATATAACGTTTTGAAAGTTTGATATAATTTTTTATTTAAAGTTTTGAATAATCATTGAAAATAATCGATTTTTGTTTTCGGAAAGATGACTTTTGATGAAGTCTACGTATTGGAGTAGATTTATGATGAAGTCTACTTAACGTTTAGGGTTTCTTTGAGTGTTTAGGATTTCGTTGAGCGTGTAGGATTTAGCAGCCTTCAAACAAAGTCTATTAAACCAGATATTTTAACCTAACCGGAATATTTCACCTCCATATATAAACCAGAATTACATTAGAAAATCCTAATTTCTTAGTTAAAAAAGTCACTCTCTCTATCTCTCTCTTTAAAACGGCCGCCACTGCTTGGCCTCTATAGCCTTTAACCTCCGCCGCCTCTCCGTTCTTGCCGGTAGTCGTTGTGGTAAGTCGTCGTTCTTCTTCTACTCTCTGGGTCTTGGATTTCTTAACTCGTCTTCATATGCTTCTCTGTTCTTTATGCTTTCTTGTAGATCCCAGATCTGACCCGCCATCGTCCTCCGGTAAGCTTTAAGATCTGTCCCTTCGACTCCAAATCTGTTTGCGGATAACACTATTTCTCCCTTCCAGATATGTTCTTCGTTTGCTTCTTCTTCTTCTTCTTCCTTGTCGCTGCCTATGGTGAAGACATTTCCAAGCTAGCTATTCCCCATAAAATCGAAACCATCTACTGAATTTTTGATATTTTCTTCGATTCCTTCTCTTACCTCCATCGTTTCCAATTCCTTTTCAGATTCTTATGAGTTTTAGTTGAATCATCTCTTTTTGTAATTTGTTTTCTAGGTATATCATTGTGTCCTAGCAAAGACGGCTCAGTGTTGTGGATTTTGTGCAGGTATTTCTTTTTTCATGCTCTCCGGCTTGTCTTTGTTGATTTGCATACCTGCTTTGTTCGTTCAGATTGAATGCGTAGAGATTCATGTAACTTTCCCCTTTCCCAAATTATGCGTGATAACTCTCAGCCAAAAGTAAAGTAGTAAAATGAAATCGCAGTTCATGAAGCAATATACCTACTCGAACTTCTCTGCAAATTTTTAGCGATTTGTGTCTGCATTTTTCCATATGATATCTCCATGGCATAGACATTTGTGTATACATTAGATTCTTATACTCATGCATATGTATGGTGGATCTCTGTAATTTGCGTCAACGACCTGACCTTATAATTTTAAAAGATCAAATATGCAGGTTCATCTACATGGGTTTTGATATTGCCATGTAAAAACATAGTTGGTCAGACGCAGTGAAACGATATTCACTGCAACTAAATCCATTGTTGTTCTCATGGTAATCAATTCTTCTTTAGGAACTAACAATTTGCTTTACACTTTACTTTACATTAGGCATGTTGATCAAAGGGTTTTGTTGCTAATAGCTGAGCCAAATAATTTCTCTGTCTTTTGTTAAGCCTTTGAGGTGGTGATTAATGGATATAAAAAGTTTTGATGCTGAAGATTCACCATCGGGAAGTGGATTCATGACTAAACTAAGAGAGTTCCATAAGAGGTAAATTACTTACTCACCATCTTATACACTAGAATAACATGTCTCTTGATTTCTTTGTGCTTGTTTTAATAAAATCAAAGTAGTAGTTTCTTTGAGAATGGTTATTCATTTTATTTCTTCTTATGTTTGAAGCAGCCTTGGAACGCAAATCAAAGATTATAGAGATATGAAGCAGCTCATGGTTATACCTAACTCTTCATTCTTTTTTTCCAGGTTATGACATCTAGGGATTGTAGTATTCAAAAATAACAGGCTGGTGAGGTGTCCTTGTAAGAGCGTCAGATGGGAAAGGTGTTACATATCAAGCAAGAAACACGTAAGTTTGAAAACTCTCTCCTTTGTATGTGATATCTCATCTTTGGATCATGTCTGACCTCTTTCATATGGTTGTTTCTTAGCCTTCTGTCTTGGTCCTTTCCACATTTTGTTTTCGTATTCAAATAGATGTTGTGCATTCTTAGAAAGACAATGAAAGTTAGTATTGAATGAAAAATGCAGGTGAGAAGAAAGTTGTGGCTATAGATGGTATGTTCGAAGTGAAGCACAAACGAAGGGCATCCAGTCATGTGTCTTTATAACAGTAATTTACTTGTTCTTAACCTATTTTCAAAATATTTCAATTTTTTTCTTGCTTCTCTTTTGGGATTGTAGATTTGTAACACAAACTAGATTCTTTGTTTATGAAATACTATAAATTTGTATTACTTATTTTCTTTATCCCAAAGGAAAGTAAAATAGCTCATTGTTAACATTTTCTTAACCGAAATAAAGTTGTAGAGAGTGGATACATGTCAAACAAGAAGTAGAAGAGAATACCAGTTCACAATAATATGGCTTAATTCTAACAATCAGAAACATGTTTTTTCTTTATTTAATATTACTATGAATGAACCAAATCCAACTTGGAGCTAAAATGCATAGACCATTTGTTGAAAGCAAGGGCTATTCACCATGATGTTTCCCCTCACAAGGATCGGTGCGTGAATAAAGAAAAAGAACTCAGTAGGGCTGGGCATTCGGATATCCGATCGGGTTCGGGTTGGGTATTTCGGTTTTTCGGGTACTTCGGTAATGGGGTTTAGTACCCTATCGGGTATTTTATAAATTCGGGTCGGGTTCGGATAAAATGACTTCGGATTCGGGTCGGGTTCGGTTATATCCGATGTGCAATCTATTTAAAAATATACTTCAAATATGAATTTGAACAGAACTCAAATTGATCAAAAACTTCAAAACAAAAATTCAAATGAACATAGATATCGAAAAAGAAATTCGGTTTTATTAGTTTTTACATGAATTATCCAAAAATACCCGAGAAAATATCAAAAACAAAATTTTAAAAATTCAAATAGTGTTGATAATTTAGTTATTTTTATTTGAATATAATCCATACTATTCAAATGAACCAAAAGTTATAGAAATTATTTAAAATACATGAACATATCTAACGTTACATCCAATTATCTTTGGTTTAATTTATATTTGTATTAGTTCGGATACCCGTTCGGTTATCGGTTCGGTCCGGGTTCGGATTCGGGTTTTCGGGTTTAGAAACATATGACCCGATCGGGTATTTTATAAATTCGGGTCGGGTTCGGATCGAGTAATTTGAATCGGGTTCGGTTCGGTAATTCGGTTACGGGTAATTTGCCCACCCCTAGAACTCAGCATGAACCAATTCACAATAATATGGCTTCCAGTTACATAACAGGAGAAGAAGGTAAAATATAGACCATAAGATTATAAAGTAATCTCATTTTGTGAGATAATGAAAAAGTTTTGAAAAACTTTGAAGTTATTTATCTAAAGATATGCTATTAGGCTTCATACACATTTTACAAATAGACTTCAGTCGCAGTCTACTACAATGAGCTAAAGACTAGTTAAACAAGAAAAAATATTAAAAATAAGTATATTGCAACTGAAGATGTAAAATTCAAACATATGCACAAACAAAAAATTAACACACATTTGCGATCAATAAAATCTGAAAAATTCATTATAAATTATTTTAAAATGCATTTTTATTAAAAATTGAGGAGTAGTCTGCACATGTCGTCTACACGTAGACTTCTATCCAAAGTCTACCAATACAAGGTAAGTAGTACTCAAACAAGAAAATTGATATTTTCCATAAATATTGCACCTTTATATGTCAAATTCATACCTAAGGAAACACAATAGATAACATACAAATGAGAACAAGAAAATCTCAAAAATTCATTATAAATAAGTTATAAATGCATTTATAAAAAACTAAAAAACGCAGACTTCCCTTAAAAGTCTACAGACGAAGACTTTATTTGCGGTCAACCAGTAGACTTCTTCTTAGGTCTACTCGGGTTACTTTTGCATTTGACCAGAATTTTGACTTTTTAAGAGTAAGCTTTACTAGAAGTCTACTAAATAAAAGGGTTAGTTTTGCAATTGACTAAAGTTTGACTTTTGAGGTAGATTTCTCATGCAGTCTACTCTAATACGCGGAAAACCGTCAAAATAGAGTAGACTTCATCATGCAGTCTACTACTGCAGAAGACTACATCATGAAGTCTACTCTAAAAAGAGGTTACTTTTGCAATTGACCAAAATCTCGAATTAATTAATCGGTAGACTTCTCCTGTAGTCTACTTTGGGAGTAGACTGACGGAGAAGTCTACTGATTAATACTTTTCCTGGTCAGTATTTTAAATTTTGGTCAAACACAAAACTAGCTCCTCCGTACAAAGTAGACTTACTATGAAGACTACGTTAAAAGTCAACATTTTGGTCAATTGCAAAACTAGCCCAAACGTAGACTCGACCTGCAGTCTGCACTCGAAGTCTACACGCGAAGTCTGCTGTGTAAAGTCAAAGTTGTGGTCAATTGCAAAACTAACCTAGATTTTTAGTAGACTCCACATGAAGTCTCCGCGTATTTTTTTTGTTTTCAAAGGAGAAGCGTAGACTTTATATGAAGTCTACTTCAAAATTTGTTTAGAAAAGTCAATTGAAAATCTAACCTATTGTTGACCAGTAGACTTCACTGGAAGTCTAGTTTCGCGAACCAGATTGGAAATTGCTTTTATTCATCGGTCAAGCTCGTTTTGAGTTTCGTCAAGCACATAAAACTTCAATTCTCACCGGTAACAAAGAAGCTCAACCATATTATAAGCAAGAACCACAAGAAAACAAGAGTTTATGAGATAACAAAAGATTAAAACGAAAATTAAAGAGGTTTTTGGATGAAATTTGAGAGGAAATGAAAGATGAAGAGGTTGTAAGATCATAGATTGACCATTTGGAGCTTCCTATATGGTATATGGTGGAAGAACCATTTAGAGCTCAAATTTTGGTTTTTAATGGTGGTTGAAAAACTGATGAAGATGGTATTTTGGTAAATAAGTTGATATTTTTGGGTTGTTTGAATTTTTTTAGAAGTCTGATTTTTGAAAAAAAAAAGAAAAATTCGAAAATAATGGCAGTTCTGTAAATAAGGTTAATGTTTTGGTTGGTTTGATAAAACATTGAGGAGAGAGAAAGAGGGGGTTACATTTGCAAATGACAACAAATTGTAGGTTATTTTTGAAAGAAGCTATATATAACGATTTATATATTTTTATTTAAAAAAAAAAAAATTAGATTGTTCTCTTTGCTTTGAGTTCAATTTGGATTAGAGATCTTTCAAAGGTTTCACATTGGAATTTGGCTATTATCTTTTTCTAATGAATTCGTTTAAAGGTTCGTTTATGTAAGAGTTTTAGAAAATAGAATATCAAAATAGTAAAAATTAAATTATTTTAAACATGAATAGAAAGAAATTAATTATTTTCAAATGACGTGATCAAAGTTAATTGAAACTCAAAACGAACAAAAATTCAAAATAAAAAATATGTATTACTTTTATTTAATATAAAAGTTTCGATTTTGTTTACTTTCATGAGTGATTTAATTTTTCTTTTCTTTTCGTATATGATTTTTCACGGGTTGTAGAATATTTATTTATCATAAACCCACATATATGCGGGTCATTTACCTAGTTACTACGTTGATGTTTACAAATAATATTCTTTTAAATATAAAAAATAACACTTTTTGCGTTGTACATATGTTTCAAACTCACAAACGCAACAAAATTAATTAATTTAATTTCCATTTATTGTTTTAAGGGTACTAAACCCTAAGCCAGACCCTAAACTCTCACTAATGTATATGCAAAATATTAAATGATTTGAAACGATCGCGTTTTCTAAATTTGTCGATTTTAGGGGACATTAAAACCTAAATGGGGGCCTAAACCCTCACATAAGTATGTAAAATATTGAATGATTTTAACCGATCAGTTTGACTGAAATTACTGATTTTATGGGGCAGTAACTCTCAGTGGGAGCCTAAACCCTCACATATGCATGTAAAATATTGAATGGTTTAAAACGATCGATTTGATAAAAATTACTGATTTTAAGGGGCACTAAAATCTAAATGGCAGCCTAAACCCTCTCATATGTATGTAAAATATCGAATGGTTTATCTTTTAGGAGATTTTCCATATCTGTTAGAGTTGATTTCACCGTCTTAACATCTTGTATAAAGACATAGACATTCATTCAGAAACCCACCTCCATCTTGGATCCAAAATTGGATTCAAGATCCAGAATTGGATTCAAGACCTAGAAACACCTCTCAAGATAGATTCGTCATGTTCTAGTAGACGATGCAAACAACGTAGCAGATCAACTCCAGAAGTCCATCTATTTGATAGACAAATAGAACACAACAATCGAAGCTACAGGCGAAACCACAATGTAATTTGATATTACGGTTCGAAAGTTATGCTCAGTTTCCTGAGATCAAAGAAGAAGGATACAAAGTTCCGAAGAGCCAACTTTGTACCCTCCCCCAAGGCGAACCACAACGAACCAGGTAACAATTTAAATACTGTTGGAAAGATCGCTTTCTAGTTTCTAGAACAGGCTTCGGATCGTACATTCGAGGTCTATAGCATCCATAGTCGCATTTCTAGTAACGCATGTTCTCTAAGAACTAAACTCATCACGTATGTGACTTGCCTATGAAGGCATAACCCATCACCTTTGTGACTTGCCTATGAAGGCATAACTAATCACCTTCGTGACATGGCTATGAAGGCTTAATTCATCACCTTTGGTGACCTAGTTGTTTATCTGCCTAACTAACTATCTGCCTAGCTGACTATTTGCTTAGCTCGCCTAGCTATCTAGGTCAATGACCTAACTCGGTAAACGAGTAATAACGAATGTTGTAAAGACCTAACTCGGTAAACGAGTAATAACGAATGTTATAAACACATTGTGGGAGCCAAGATCAACACAGTTAAATTTGTAATTTCTATGCGAAGCTACGAACAAAGAGATGAGCAGTGAAGATATTCTTAATGCTCTCATTGATTTTCTGTCAAAAGTTGTGGATCCCTTCAAAAGGGTTATTACATTGATATATATAGCCTCCTAAGTCGGCTAAGCCTTTCCTTAAAGGATAATGTCAAATTTCCTAAGTCTTCGCGGATTGCCTTTTCCCTATGTCGGTTGCGCCTATGTGGGCTTTGTTGCTTGGGCTTTGATGCAAGGAACCTTCTAGAGCCTTCGTTGTTGTTCTGACGGGCACCGAAGTGCCTGAAACAGATGGCAACCCGTCCTGACACCGATGACAAGCTGCCTGACACCGATGTGGCTAGGCACATCGGTGTCACTGCCTGACATCGCTATCACTGCTCAGTGACATCGGTGCCAGGCAATTTTGCCCTCTGCAGCGCCTCCTGTTGGCTCTGTGACTTCTCTGCGCTGCATTCATGACTTCTCTACAATGTCGACGACGAGGCCTTGGTTTAGGTGTGTGAACTACGCCTCATTAAAAACCTCGCTTGGAAAACCCATTGGGATAAAAACAAGCTAAGGGAAAAAGAGTGCGGATCACACACCTCTCGCCACCAAACCTTGAGCCACTTGAATCGCAACCAGGGTAGTCGGACAAGCGCTCGACTCAAGGTTGCTTTCAATATGCCTTACGAGCAAGCCGATGGCTTGATTAGGTTGTCTAGCTTTAGACTTTGCGTTTTGCTCGACGAAGCTAAAAATTTTGTTGTGTCGACTTGAAGACCTTGCGCTTTGCTGGACGAAACCAAAAGATTTGCTGATGAGTAGAGCAATGAGAAACTTGTGTCTTGATGATGATGATGATGATGAACCTGCAATAAAATATCCCCTTGTTTTCCGAAGATTTTAAGACTTCGTGTTTGCTCGAAAGAGCTGATAGCACTGAGGCTGATGATTCCTTGACGGGATTTTGTTTTTAAAAATCACTGAGACTTTGTGTTTCGATCACCGTTGTAAACCATGTCACTTGCTTTGTAGAAAATAATTTATGCCAATGATTTTATCCTTGATGGATCCGAGAGGACTTCGTCTTGCAGGTAAGACCCTTCTTCCGTTGACTTGAAGACTTTGTTCTTCGACAGAAGCTTGTGGAAAGCTTTTTGATTCGTGTAGGTGTGTTTGGTGTTACGGTGAACCAAAGAGGCTTGGGCTTGTCGGTGAGCTCTCCCCAATGTCGAACGAAGTTTGATTGATGAATCAACCATTGAATTGAGTAGATTGTTGAACTCTTCTTGTCTTTGATTTTTCATGAAGAACATGCCTTTTGTTCTTGATAGAATCCTTGATGGATTGATGAAATAAGCTTTGGGTAATGTAGATTGATGGACATCCCTTGCTTTTCATGCCTTGATTGTAGTTCGGGAATTCTAAAAACCCTGGAATCCTTGATTTCTTGAGAAATTAAAGATGAACAAGCTTTGGAGGTGTTTATGAGCAAACCCTTGACTTTGGATTCTTGGTTTTGACTTGATGTAAAAGACTCCTCGTAGGCAGAGGAGGTTCGTTTCGTAGGCGGAGAAGGCTTTGACGATGAAGAGGAGTCCTCGTAGGCGGAGAAGTCTTCCTCTGCGGAGAAGACCTCCGCTGTTTATCAGAGAAGAGGAGAAGACTTCCTCTGTCGAGAAGACCTTTTCTGTTCTTCAGAGGAGAAGACTTCTTCTGTTGGAGAAGACCTCCTCTGTTTTCCAGAGAAGAGGAGAAGACTTCCTTTGTAGAGAAGACTTAGGGTCGGAGAAGACCCCCTCTGCTTATCAGAGAAGAGGAGAAGACTCCCTCTGTAGAGAAAACTTAGGGTCGGAGAAGACCCCCTCTGTTTATCAGAGAAGACTTCCTCTGTGGAGAAGACCTCTTTTGTTCTTCAGAGGAGAAGACTTCCTCTATTGGAGAAGACCTCGTATGTTTTCCAGAGAAGAGGAGAAGACTTCCTCTGTAGAGAAGACTTAGGGTCGGAGAAGACCCCCTCTGTTTATCAGAGAAGAGGAGAAGATTCCCTCTGTAGAAAAGATTAGGGTCAGAGAAGACCCCCTCTGTTTATCAGAGAAGAGGAGAAGATTCCCTTTGTAGAGAAGACTTAGGGTCGGAGAAGACCCCCTCTGTTTATCAGAGAAGAGGAGAAGACCCCCCCCCCCCTGTAGAGAAGATCCCTTGTTTGATAGAGAAGACTCTTGGTCCTTAATTGTGAAAAGTCTTTACCTTAAGTCTTGATTTCAATTTGGATGAACGTGGAAAATCTCTTAGATTTTGATCTGCAATATTGGCTTGTGTAGGTGAAATTGTTGTTACGGAACCAAAGGAGATAGGATTGGCTAGTGGATTGAACCCAAGCGATGGCAGAGTCGTTGGCGTCGGGCGGTCTGTAGAGAACCTAGACCTCGCCGTCGAAAAGCTCTCGGGAGCCCGACGACCCGAGGAGTCAAATGTGGAGGTGGAGACTTCGCACGCCGACGCCAAAGACCCGATATATCCCCCGAAGACCTGATGTGTTCTTGGCGCACGAAGACCGACTCAAAGATCATTGCATGCGACGAAGACCCGAAGACGGACGGCCGATGTGAGGACCGGGACTTCGTCAGGACGCGAGGACCCGATGAGTCTCGGTCGAGATGATGTCCCGACGACCTTTGCGGGATTCGTCAATCCTGAAGACCGGCCGCTTTCTACGGGTGAAACAAGGGCCTGATGACTCTAGCCCCTCGGGGCATTGGTTCTTTGAGTACGAATTTTATTATTGGTGAGAATCCGATGCTTTCTCCAGGGAGTGCTGGTTTTACATAATCACCTTTGCCTTCTTGTTCTCATGGTTTAGTGTATTCTAAGAGGACGAAGATGATGAGGAGGTCGATGATTGACCTTCCTTCTTTATTATCTTGCTTTCAGACTTAGCTTGCTTCCTTAGTCTCTTGCCTTGGATTTTTCAGACATTGTTTCTCATGATATTCTCGGTTGGGTGGTACCCATATTATGACTACGTTTACTTCGCATTGTAGCGGTACTTTGGTTTTCATCGTTTTTATTTCGATGTTTCATCCATGATCTTGTTTTGATGATTGTTCCATGCTCTCGATTTTACCAACGTTGTTGTCGGGTTTTATTGGGAGGAATGTTCTAGTTTGCAAGCTTGTTGCTCTTTGAACATCCTGCTATGATAGTGAACGCATGTTTGTTCTAATCAACATTGTTGTCAGGTTCGTGTTTTACCAACGTTGTTGTTGGGTTATGTTGGGAGGAATGTTCCAAGTGTATACCCTTCGAACACCTCCACCTCTCCAGGCATAAATGCTCTGGACTTTTGAACATGTACTCGTGTTACTAACGTTGTTGTCGGGTTCATGTATAATAGGATCACTCTTCAAGAACACGTCTGCTCTGAATGTGATCCCTTGCCTTTACCAACGTTGTTGTCGGGTTATGCTGAATGATCATTCGAGATGATTCATTCTTTCATTTATATAGTGCGCTATGCGCCCGCAGCTTTTCCATCTCGGTCTTTTGAGTTTGAAGCAGTTTCTCGCGCTCTCGGTCGAACCTTGATCGTTCGTTTGTAAAGCGAGCTTCTCCATTGTTGCCATAGCTAGGATAGTTGTTGTCTGACCCTTCCCTGCGTGTTTGGGATCGAGTCCCGTCAGCAGAGGAGGCGTACCTTTGTGTAGAGTACTCTCTGCGTGGGCTTGCCATCGGGTCCTCGGGCCTTTGTCTACGAGGGCTGGCCCTTCTCTCCTCGGTTCTCTGTATGCGAGGGTTGGTCCTTGCGTAGCCAGCTCTTGGTCCGCCAGGATAATTCTGGGTACCTTCTGTTCGTGCCCTTCTCTGAGGTGGACCATCAGACCAGGTTTGGAAAACTCTTTCCGGGCTCAGATCTATCTCCTGACGAGAGGGAGGAGAAGGAAGGTCGTCTCGCTCATTACGCGCAGTTTGCAGAGTGTCAAAGCTGAGGTTGCGAGGGTTGAAACCTCTTGCTCGTTGAGCGAATCTCGATCTGGGACGCTTCCTGCGAGACCTTGTTCGCATCTCGCCTCTTAGGGCCTCGTTGTCTTCCCTCTGCTTCCTTGTTTCCTTAAAGAGGTCTTCCATCATATTCTTTACATGGGTTACCAGGTTTGCAGCGGTGTTTGCAGTAACATCAGTGGGGTTTGGCTGTTCTTCGCTTTGTTTGCGAGAAGAAGGCTCTTTGTTGCTGCTGGACACACGGTGACTGCTTGATTCACGGTGACTACTGGATTCCCTGTCGGTGCTTGACATCTTCTTGGATCTGGTTCGAAGCTTTTTTGTGTCAGAAACTCTCTAGGATCCCCTTAGTCGGCGCCAAACTGTGTGAGCCAAGATCAACACAGTTAAATTTGTAAGGGTTTCGAGAGGAATTTAGAGATTTCTATGCGAAGCTACGAACAAAGAGATGAGCAGTATAGAGATTCTTATTGCTCTATGTGATTTTCTGTCAAAAGTTGCAGATCCCTTAAAAAGGGTTTTACATTGATATATATAGCCTCCTAAGTCGGTTAAGCCTTTCCTTAAAGGATAATGTCAAATTTCCTAAGTCTTCGCGGATTGCCTTTTTCCTATGTCGGTTGCGCCTATATGGGCTTCGTTGCTTGGCCTTTGATACAGGGAACCTTCTGGAGCATTCGTTGTTGTTCTGACAAGCACCGAAGTGCTAGAAACCGATGGTAACCCATCTTGACACCGATGGCAAGTTGCCTGACGTCGATGTGGCCAGACGCATCGGTGTCACTGGGCAGTGACATTGTTATCACTGCCTGACATCGGTATCACTGCTCAGTGACATCGGTGCCAGGCAGTTTTGCCCTGTGCAGCGCCTCCTGTTGGCTCTGTGATTCTCTGTGGTGCATTCATGACTTCTCCTGGGGATAAAGACAGCTTTGAAGGTTCTCTCGCCAGGTGAAAAGGACTTAGGAAACTCAAGAGGTCAAGCTCATGTCGTTTTGTCATAGAGCACTCCTTTGAACACCAAAGTCGAGCGGATGAAATCCGACCCCAACACACATTAACTCGGTAAACGAGTAGTAACGAATGTTATGAACATGAACTACGAATGGCTTGATCTCTATTCCAAAGGGTACGTAGGCAGCCTCTTATAGGGCACAACTATAACATAGAAATATTTTCGTAGTTCTACGATAAAGAGGACGATGTGTATAGAGAATTGTATACACATACTTTTGAGCTCTTATTTTCTTAGTGATATTACGCTTAACACTAATTTCCCTATTCTTTTAAACGATCTCGGAGTGTTGCTCAATCCGACATCACTTAATTGGTGCCGACTAAGGGGACCGATTAGGTTTAATGCATCAATACCCACCGGAAAATATACTTAAAAGATCTTTAGAACCAAGGATCAAACATCATCTATCACGAACGTGACCGAAAACCAAAGATCATACTCTATCCACCACGAACGTGAACGGGTTGAGAAAATCATGGAAGGCTTAAGCCATCCAAATAACGACCCACTCGTGATCGGACCTGTGGTCAATGATTGCAAAGTCAATCATGTGTTAATCAAGTCTGGAAGATGAAATCTTGACAACGAACGTTTGTCTAAAGTATCTCTTAGGAGGAGACTGTCATTCACATGACCTACCTAGCAGCTCGTCATTCACATGACCTAGCTAGCAGCTCATCATTCATATGACCTAGCTCACAGCTCATCATTCATATGACCTAGTTAGCAGCTCGTTGTTGGGGTCAGATTTCACCCGCTGAACTTCGACGTTCAAAGTTATGAGGGGCAACAAGCATATTTCGACAGGGAAATATATTGTGGCCCCTAAGTCATTTCACCTACTAGAAAGGGTGAAGGCCTCTTGAATTCCCTAAGTCATTTCACCTACAAGAAAGGGTGAAGACCTCTTGAAAACCCCTAAGTCATTTTACCTACAAGAAAGGGTGAAAACCTCTTGAAAACCCCTAAGTCATTTCACCTACAAGAAAGGGTGAAGACCTTTTCTACCTGGCAAAAGAACCTTCGAAGCTATCTTCACCCCAGGAGAAGTCATGAATGCAGCGTCGGAGAGGTCATAGAGCCAACAGGAGTGCTGCAGAGACCAAGGCTGCCTGGCACCGATGTCACTGAGCAGTGACACCGATGACAGGCAGTGGCACCGATGTCACTGCCCAGTGACACCGATGTGCCTGGCCTCATCGGTGTCCAGGCAGCTGACATCGGTGCCTAGGCCATTCCCATCGGCTTCAGGTGCTTCGTCGCCTGCCAGAACGTCAACGAAGGTTCTAGAAGGTTCAACGCGTTAAAGCCCAGTAACGAAGCCCACATAGGGGAAAAAGGCAATCCGCGAAGGTTTAGGAAAAGGTTGACATTATCCTTTAGGAAAAGGCTTAGCCAACTTATGGGGCTATATATATCAATGTACAAACACTTGTAAGGAGGGATTCACAATTTTTATCACAAAGGCAATATAGAGCAATTACAAACCCTAATTTCTCTCTGCTCATCATTGTTCTTCATAGCTTATCTTCAGAACTCTCTGATTCCTCTCGAAACCCTTACAAATCAAATTGTGCGATTTCCGGCATCCACAGTTTGGTGCCGACTAAAGGGAACTAGAGAATTTCTTACACTAAAAAGCTACAATCAAAGATGGTGAGCGGCGAAGAAAACACGTCTCGTAGAGACAACCAGGAGAGAGAACCTTCGGTCGAGGCTACTGCTACCAAAGCCACTGCTCAAGGCGACATAACCGAGGTCAAGAAGATGCTAGAAACCTTCCTCACGGAGCAGAAGAAGCAAGCCAAGATCAACGAGGCGACTTCGAAGGAACTAAGAGCTCTTTTGCGAAGAAAGCGCGGAAGACCCGATACAACAAGACTTAGGGCGCGCGTCGACCCTCAATGCCTCGACTTCTCAGCGCCTCGTACCACTCGGGGAAACCCAGAGGATCTACCAACACCACCACCACGTCGGGAAATGGAAAAGTCTCTCGAACGCATCGTGGACATCTCCGACGGAGAAGAACCAGCTCCTACAAAGCGTGCACGTGCGAAAGGTGCAGAAGGCAGCTGACAAGAACCATGCGCCTCTGGCACTCAAAGCGCGTCAGGCTCTTTCAAAACAGAGGTGGTGAAAAACACCTCGGAGTACACCAACTACTCTAGGAAAGAGCGGTAAAAGAAAGAGCAAGAGCGTAGAGCTTTCAAACGATTTTACGCCTCAGAACTCGAGGCAGTAAAGGCTCAGATGGAGCGCGTAACCTCTGATTTGAAGTGTACCCAATCCCAGATGCACCACGGAGCAGGGAAGGCTCCTGCCATCGCTCAGGTGCTGGAAAAGGCAAGGAACACGGCCTTCGACGAACTAATCGCAAGGACAAAAATCTCCGACCCCGGAAGAATCAAGTTGCCAGTCTACGAAGGAACTACAGATCCTTCGGATCATCTGATGGAATTCGAAGTGGCCTTGGGGAGAGCAAACTTCAAGGAAGCCAAAAAGGACATCGTCTACTGCAAGCTGTTTGTAGAGAGTCTCGAAGGGCCTGCCCTTCAATGGTTCTACAAGCTGGAGAAAAATTCGGTTCGCACCTTCCTTCAGCTTTCTGAGGTGTTCATGCAGCATTACAACATCTTCATGGAATGGAAGATCTACGACTCCGAACTATGGAATAACAAACAAGGCGAGACCGAGATTCTTCGGTCTTTCATGACAAGGTTCAAGAATACGCTGTCAAAGGTTGAAGGTATCAGCAACAAGTCAGCCCTAGAGGCCTTGCGAGGAGCACTTCGGTGTCCATCTCCATTCTGGCAAGAGATCAGTCTCAACAAGCCAACAAGAATCCAAGACGCTCTCCACCGTGCTGCTGACTTCGCTCGAACAGAGGAGGAAGTCCAAGCCAGGAAGGACAGAAAGACCGTACAAGTAAGCGAACCAACCAAGGTCACTATACCTAAGAAAAACAATCCTACCTACGTCCAATACGAAGGAGGATCCGGAGGGGCTCACAACTATCAAGTAGAGTCATCGTGGGCGCGGTCACGGCGGAGGAACCTGGAACAACACCTGGACCAGAGAGTCAAAGGACTATGACGAGAAGCTCTACTGTGAGTTCCACAAAGCAAGTGGACACTCCACCGCAAGGTGTCGCGAGTTAGGGCGACAACTCATAGCCAAACTCACAGAAGGCACCTTGAAGAGCAACAACAGCTTGTCAGACTTTAAGCCAGAGGAGGAAGCTCCTGCTGACACCGAACAACAAGAGGATATTCCAGACGCCAACGACGCGATGATGGCATGGAAAACGAAGACCAGCACGAAATTATCAACATGATAATGGGAGGTTCGCAGTACTATACTGACAACGAGACTGCGATCAAAGCTTACCAACACCGCGCTGACGTCTACGCGAACATATCAGCACCTGCAAAGACAAGACTTTCCAGCGACCCCATCACCTTCGACGAAAAAGACACTGAGGGCCTCGATCAAACACACAACGATCCCCTGGTAATCAACTTGATTATTTACGACTTCAACGTCGCTCGCGTTTTTATTGATACAGGAAGCTCGTTGGATGTCATCTTCAAGAAAACACTTGAGCGAATGAAGATCGATCTATCCATAATCAAAGGGAGGCCTAAACCGATAACAGGCTTCTCTGGCGAGACAACCATGACGATGGGACCAATTCGCCTTCCCGTCTAAGTTGGCAACGTTAAGAAGATGGTCGACTTCACCGTCTTCGATCATCCAGCAATCTACAACATGATCATGGGGACTCTATGGGTCAACCTGATGAGAGTTGTGCTTTCAACATACCACTTATGCCTCAAATTCCCAACACCCATCAGTGGAAAAATGGTATGGGGCAACCAGAAGGAGTCTCATATGTGTTTCATGGCAGAGCACAAGCTGAGGAACACCGAAAAAAAGAAAGAGGAATCTTCAGCTTAAGAATCACGAAAGAGAACAAGGACTAGCTCCAAACACGTCAAAGATTTAACCGACCTTCTATAGCAGTTACAGCTCGTAGAAGCTACTGAAAACGCAGGGCCAACGCGTGTGCAAGTAGCATGGTCTGCAGCTTGTCACCACCGCGAACCTGCGTCACCGACCAACCCACCACACCACTCCCTAATGGTTTGCAAGGCACTAGAAGGGTACTGCCATTAGTACCTCTTGAGGCCTCTGGAACAAACTACGAGGCGACTTGATTCCTGCAAAGGGTACGTAGGCAGCTTATCTCCGGACGAGTTCAGTTGCCCTCCTCCGTCTCAATGGGGGGGGGGAGTAAGTGCTTTAACGAAACTACGAGGCAACTTGATCCCTGCAAAGGATACGTAGGCAACTTGTCTCCGGACGAGTTCAATTGCCCTATTCCGTAAAAAAGGGGGGAGTGGGGTACGTATACACATATACTCCCATCCTTTACTTCCACCATGCTGGAAAACATCAAAAATCCTCTTCTGGATTTATTAGACAAGTCTCAAGCACTTTGTCTACATCCTTCTCAGGATTCACGTGACACAAGTCTAATGGACTTCATCTGTTACATCCTCTATGGATTATTCAAAGCCTTGTTCAATCAATGTCATCAGCTACATCCTCTATGTATTATTCGAAGCCTTTTTAAAGCAAGTTTAATCCATTGTCGTTGCTGCTGGCCACATCAACAATGTGTGAACACGAACACATTGACATCCATCATCGGATCCTAAGCGCGCTATATAAATTACAACAATCAGTTTCTGGGCTTTTGACTCCGGCTGATTCTAATGTTCAGTTCCTGGGCTTTTGACCCCGGACGTTCATTCAAAAACCCAACAGCACCGTTGGTAAAAAGCAGCTGCTAATGATTACTTAGGTTTATACACCGAATAATCATTCAGAAAACCCAGCAACGCGTCGGTCAAGTCAAAAGGTGTGATCGCTTATGGGCAAACGTGTTCGGAATGCACCGCCATTCAAGTAAACCCAACAACAACGTTTGTAGAACGGAAACCCAGAAACAAACGTTGGTAGGAAAGGAGCAGAAACGCACTTGCAATTTTTGTTACCCTGCAGTCATAAAACCCAACAACAATGTTGTTACAACCAGCCAAAGGCATTTCAAGTATGAACGACTAAAGGTTTGGTCAACAAAACGAGTATCATTACTCTTGAAGTTCTCGTGGTCTATCAAAGACAAAACATGAAACGCAGTTGCAATCGAAACAAAATCATGGACGAAACGTCATAAAAATCAAAGCACCACTACAATGCGAAGTAAACATAATCATAGCATGGATACAAACCATCCAACGCTATCTCCGAAAATCATGAGTAATCACGTCCGAAAACCAGAAAAACATAAAACATGCTAAGTCTGAAAAACAAAAAAAAGAGATCAGTCCTCAGCGTACTCATCGTCATCTGTCACCTTGACGTCGTCCCCGTCTCACACCTCGACGTCGTCGTCAATAACGACGCTGGCCTCAGCAGTGCCAATAGAAACCACAGGGATCTCAAGTACTCTCCAGACACTAGCAAGAAGGTCCGCAAACACATAGTGAGCATCGTAGATCGGATGACGCCGTCCGCGCAGCGCCTTAACCTCCGTCGGGAGGTCTGGCGGCTCCAACCCCTGAAGAAGGCCAATGAACTCCAAGTTCGCGTCAATCTCAGTGAGGTTCAACATGTCGTTCTGGGCCTTCTCGCCAATCTCAGCAAGTAACCCAGCAACCTCGCTAGTCCGCTCCGCAAAACTGCGAGCCATCTCATCTCTAGCCTCAGCAATGGCGTCATCAATCCTAGAGCGCTGAAGATCACTAGCAGAGATAAGCTCACCCCTCAGCTGAACTACCTCACCCTTGGCCTTGGTACACCTCAACATAAGCTTCACCAGCTTATCATCATAGTCCTTCTTGACCTTCTGCAAAGCAAGAGCGTCACACTCAAGAGCCTTGTTTCCCTCGACGGTCTCGTCCAGACTCGACTGAAGAACGGCATTGGCTTCCTTGGAGGGGCCAAGTTCGTTGTCCCTAGAGCGAACGTCCTTATCATAATTGCTAACCAGACGGTCGAAGAAGAGGGAAAGCTGCAAAAAAAAAAATGATATAAAAACATGCTAAGGCATAAAAAGGGTGAAGGGAAAGAATGCTATGGGAAAGAATCAAACCTCAGAGGCTTTTAACTTCACCGCTGAGTAAGCCTCGTCATGAAGCAGCCAACCGACACGGCTCGCTAAAGTCTCTCTGCCAACGACTGCTGCGGGAAAAGTGTCCACCCTCTGCCTCTTTGAAGGGGTCTCGCGATCAACGCCCTTTCCTTTACCACTGGAGATACGGGCTCTCTCCGCTAACAGTCTAAGAAACTCCGCAACCTCGCTTGAAGAAGGAGGATGAAGAAGGGTATTCGACACCGAAGACCTTGACAGCCTCGCTCGCACCAACGAAGCCGTCGGGGGCGAGGTCCTCGGTGCCGCCACCCTCGGCGTGCTGGGACCCGTTGGACTCTTGGCCTTCGCTGCTGCCTTGAGCGCAGCCTGCTCACTAAAAGATACCCTCGCCTGGCCTCGTCCAAGAATCTTCCCCGGAAAGATCTCAGCGGAAAATGCCCTCTCAATCCTCCTCCGGCTGAACGACTTCCTCCAGTTTCCATTCCCAGAGGAAAGCTCGGAATGCATGGCAGTGACAAACTCCTTCGTGACTTCAGGCAACGATGGCTTCACTGCAAAAGACAGCAATTCAAGAGTTAGTAAATAACAAAGCGAAAGAGAAATAACTAAAAATCACTAAGTGTTAGTTACCTCTTCTTTCCCATCTCGTCTTGACAAGGTCGATGCAGTCCGCCTCGACGGTCCTCTCAGAAATCTCAACAAAGAAGAAACGATCCTCGAAATGGTCATCCTTGCTCGGGAACCTGGCAATGAGTGCCATCCTTGACGAGTTGGTAACGGTATGCTTAAGCTCTTCACTTCGACCGCGAACCCTGAAATCCACACTCTCTGCTCAACACGTAAATACCAAGAAGATGTCTAATGCCCCTGGGGTTAATCTGAGCAAGGCATACACCATGTACCGCTAGAAAGCGCATGAGGAAACGGGGCAGTGGGAACCAAAGCAGTTCTCGAACAAAGTCATGTATCCTGGGGGTGGGGCGTTAGCTCTGTCAGCGAGAATATGAGCAACTAACACAATCTCCTCTGAGATCCCACACTTTTTTCGGAGACGCCGCAAAGACTTCTCACTCGAAAGAGAAGACCAAGGAGGGTCAGGATGAACCTTCACCTTCGCCTTCTTCTTAACCCTCTTAGCTTTCTTCGTTTACTACTTCGACGAACATGTCTTCATCATCACTCTCGTCGTTAGAAGCTCGTGAACCAGACGAAGAGGAAGAAGATGATGCAAATGCAGTCCGAGATGGAAGCTCATGGTTTTCGTCGTTCAGAGGGATCGTGCCCATCGGCATGACGCCTCGCTGGATCATCCCCATCGGGTCACCAGTGTGAAGCCTTGATGGGGTCGGGTCATCGTCACTCCAAGGAATCGAGCTCATCGGGTCTTCCTCCACATCGGTACCCCTCACCGGGTCATCGGTACCCGATGACGCAAGGTCACCCGCACCACGCGAAGCTTGCCCAGGGACATCGGTCATCAATGATGACATCGGGTAATCACTGCCCCGATGCTCTAGCATCGGGTTGTCGGTTTGGGGGACCGAAGTCCTCGGGTCGGAGCCATCATCCCCTCGGTTCGTCGGCACATCGGTGAGCCCACTAGACGACGTCGGGTCTAAACCGGTACGGCTCATCGTCGTCAATTCATCTCCACCGTCGGGATCAAGACCAAAAATCCCATCAACAATTTGCTCCTTCATAACCATAATTCACCTACATCAAGACAAAATCAAAGATCAAAGTCAAGGGTTTTTGATCTATCTTCAACAACATCAAGCTTGTTCATCAACAATATCAAAAGCTTTCTCATCTTCAAACATTCAAGTATCACAATTCAAGAGAGTTCAAACAATCTACTCAATTCAAAAAGCTAGAATCATTAGCAAATCAAGCTTGTTCATGGATCTAACAACTTGTTCCTCATGAGAAAAGCAAGAGATCTACAACACTTGGATAATTAAAAAGCTTTGAGGAATTAGGGAGCCTTTGATGAAGATGAGAGGGAGACTTACAAAGAAATCAAGGAGACTTTGGGATGACCGAAAAAATGCGATGGCGGACGGTGAGGAGTTGACGGCGTCGGGTGAAGAGAAGGGAAGAAGAAAGTGAAACCAAAAAACCCTAAAGAAAATGAGTGGATGAGAAAAGAAATCTTATCCTTTAAAAAAAAAAAGGAGTAAAGAGGCTTCTCCTTCCCTCAGCAGGTCTCAAAATCTTCAAAAAGATTATTATTCTCGGAATTCATTTTTCCCGTTGCAAAAAACGTCGTTGACATCAACAAACACAACGCGGAGTCTTAAAATCTTCGGAGAACAAAAAAGAAAAACTTTTTCTGCAGCTTCGACGAGCGAAGCGCGAAGTCTTAAAATCTTCACCAAAAAATAAAATAAAACATGAAGTCTTAAAATCTTCATCATCAGCTTCGACAAACGAAGCGCAAAGTCTTAAAATCTTCGAAAGCATAACGTTTACAGTGTTATCAATACTAAAGGCTCAAGCCTATAGCATCACGCTAACAACAGCATAACTGTCCTTAACTCGATATTATTATCAGTAACACTATTGAGCTGGGGGGCTAACTGTTGGGGTCGGATTTCACCCACTGAACTTCGACGTTCAAAGTTATGAGGGGCAACGAGCATATTTCGACAGGGAAAGATATTGTGGCCCTTAAGTCATTTCACCTACAAGAAAGGGTGAAGGCCTCTTGAATTCCCTAAGTCATTTTACCTACAAGAAAGGGTGAAGACCTCTTGAAAACCCCTAAGTCATTTTACCTACAAGAAAGGGTGAAGACCTCTTGAAAACCCCTAAGTCATTTCACCTACAAGAAATGGTGAAGACGTTTTCTACCTGGCAAAAAAACCTTTGAAGCTATCTTCACCCCATGAGAAGTCATGAATGCAGTGTCGGAGAGGTCACAGAGCCAACAGGAGGCGCTACAGAGACAAGGCTGCTTGGCACCGATGTCACTGAGCAGTGACACCGATGATAGGCAGTGGCACCGATGTTACTGCCCAGTGACACCAATGTGCCTGGCCTCATCGGTGTCCAGGCAGCTGACATCGGTGCCCAGGCCATTCCCATCGGCTTCAGGTGCTTCGTCACCCGTCAGAACGTCAACGAAGGTTCCAGAAGATTCAACGCATTAAAGCCCAGTAACGAAGCCCACATAGGCTCGACCGACATAGGGGAAAAAGGCAATCCGCGAAGGTTTAGGAAAAGGTTGACATTATCTTTTAGGAAAAGGCTTAGCCGACTTAGGAGGCTATATATATCAATGTACAAACACTTGTAAGGAGGGATTCACAATTTTTATCACAAAGCAATTACAAACCCTAATTTCTCTATGCTCATCATTGTTCTTCATAGCTTATCTTCAGAAATCTCTGCTTCCTCTCGAAACCCTTACAAATCTAATTGTGCGATTTCTGGCATCCACACTCGTCATTCATATGACCTAGCTCACAACTCGTCATTATTGATATGACTTGGTCGCAGCTCTCCCAGCTCGCAGCTCGTCATTCACATGATCTGGCTCACAGCTCGTCATTCATAAGACCTGGGTCGCAGCTCTCCCAGCTCACAGCTCGTCATTCAGATGACCTGGCTCGCAGGTCATCATTCATATGACCTAGCTCGGAACTCTCCCAGCTCGCAGCTCGTCATACGTATGACCTGGCTCGCAGCTCTTCAAGCTCATCATTCATATGACCTGGCTCGCAGCTCTCTTAGCTCGCAACTCATCATTCATATGACCTGGCTCGCAGCTCTCCCAGCTCGCAGCTCGTCATTCAGATGACTTGGCTCGTAGCTCTCCCAGTTTGCAACTCGTCATTCAGATGACCAGACTGCCCAACTCGCCATAGCAGCTCTGCTCAGCTCATCGCAGCTCATCGCAGTTCATCTCAACTCGATGCAGCTCAGCTCAGCTCGTCATAGCTCAGCTCGCAACAGCTCAGCTAGTCACAACTCAGCTCGTAACAATTCAGCTCGTCACAGCTAGCTCGTAGCTCGTCACAGCTAGCTCGTAACAACTCAGCTCGTAATAGCTCAGAATAGCTCAACTCGTCGCTGTAAGAAACAAAAAACATTCGGCTTACTAAAGATGGCCTGGCTCGCAGCTCTCCCAGTTCGCAACTCGTCATTCAGATGACCAGACTGCCCAACTCGTCATAGCAGCTCAGCTCAGCTCGTCGCAGCTCAGCTCAACTCGTTGCAGCCCAGCTCAGCTCCTAACAATTCAACTCGTCATAGCTAGCTCGTAACAACTCAGCTCGTCATAGCTCAAAATAGCTCAGCTCGTCGTTGTAAAAAACAAAAAACATTCGGCTTACTAAAGTAACCCAAACCAAAGCCCTTATGAATATAAGAGGCTTCGCGGAAAACAACGATTCTATCTTACAAAGGTAAGACCAACCAATGCCCTTATGAATATAAGAGGCTTCGTTGAAAACAACGATTCTATCTTACAAAGATTACCTGGCTCTCAGCTCTCCCAGTTTGCAACTCGTCATTCAGATGACCAGACTGCCCAACTCGTCATAGCAGCTCAGCTCAGCTCGTCGCAGCTCAGCTCAACTCATCGGAGCCCAGCTCAGCTCGTAACATTTCAGCTCGTCACAACTAGCTCGTAACAACTCAGCTCGTCACAGCTCAGAATAGCTCAGCTCGTAGCTGTAAAAAACAAAAAACGTTCAGCTTACTAAAGTAAACCAAACGAAAGCCCTTATGAATATAAGAGGCTTCGTTGAAAACAACGATTCTATCTTACAAAGGTAAGACCAACCAAAGCCCTTATGAATATAAGAGGCTTCGTTGAAAACAACGATTCTTACAAAGGTAAGACCAACCAAAGCCCTTATGAATATAAGAGGCTTCGTTGAAAACAATGATTCTATCTTACAAAGGTAAGATAAGCCAAAGCCATTATGAATATAAGAGACTTCGTTGAAAACAACGATTATATCTTACAAAGGTATAACCTCGTCAACATAATTGTCTATTTTAAACGGAGTCTGATCAGCTCGTGGTTTAAATAGGCAATATACCCCGAAATAAACTCGGATGATCCGTTCGTCTAGTCCTACACATACGTGCCCTGGCCAGGTATTCGATCAACGCGCTTCTCATAAGTGCCGTAGTGAAACAATCCACAACCTTTAATAAGCCGGAGCCAGGTCCGCACCCCGCTCTTAGGACAACCAAGTAAATTACACGCCAACTCTCGATCGCATATTGAAGTTTCGTCCTAAGGCAAATGTTGAGCTAAGCCAAAGCACAAGTCCTTTGGACTCTCAGACCCCAAACCGAGCCAGTCACGTACCTAGGTACAAATTTTAAGAACCGACACCGAGCTGGTAAGCAGCAGAGTCTCGGAGGAATCTTGCTTCTTATAAGCCGGACTCCATAGTTCGGAACAAGTAAAGAGTCTTCTGAAAGTAATCTTAGTGTTCAAGTCAAGCTTCTTCGCTCGCAACCGCTTAGGGGTTCTTACGAAAGGAACCCTAAAGTGTGCAAGTAAGCTAAACTCCATAAAGCTTGCCATCACTTAAGTTTCTTAAGAAGCGATACATGTTAATACAGTCAAGCCACGCGATTTACATTAAAGTATTATCAAATAGTTAAATTCGATATTCCATAAGATCGCAAAATAAAATAAAAGTATTATGAAGTACTTAAAGCGGATCTTCCATAAGATCGCAAAAGAAATTAAAAGTATTATGAAATACTAAGAGTCAATCTTCCATAAGATCGTGATAGCGTGAAAAGTAGAGATGAACAATGCAAATAAATGTTCAACCTTGACATGCTATGAGCTCTAAACCTCAACTAACTAACCCCAAGTGCATGGTGATATCAATGTAGTAATCAAGGGTCATTCTTTCACAAGGATTAATGATTGTTTAGCAATCGGAATGCAAGAAACTAATGAAGCTAGGTGAATCTAATTTCAAGGTGAGATTTTTACTTTTACTAAGTGTCAATGACAAAATGAAATGATGCAATAAGTCAAATGCAATAACTTAAACAAAGTAGAACACTAACCAAAAGAAAAGCAATGCATAAATGAAAGTAAAACAAGATTAAAATGCAATTTAAGAATGGTCAACAAAAGTCAAACTTAATGATCAATGAGATTAAAGCATGGATCTTGAGTAAAGGTGATTGATTTAGGTTGAAACAAGTTAAGATAGTGATGCACAACAACTAAGGACAGCTAATTTCAAAGCTTGAAACCATTTAATCTAGTTAACCCACTTACATGGTAATAATCCATTCCTTAATGAAAACCTAACACAAACTTCCATCTTGTTAAAGATTAACTAAGAATCATTACGAATATGTTCATACAAGCTTACTAAACTCCTTAGACATCAACTTCCATTGGCTAAGATGAGTAAAGCATGATTAAAGTTCTTCTAGACATTTTCACAAACACCTTTCGGACATGAAATGACCATGATCTAGATTTGGGGTAGTAACTTCCTAATCTAGCACTAAGAGCTCTTTAATCAATGAAATAATAATGACTAACAACCTAGCATCACTAATCTAACATGAATCAACCTTAATCTTCCCTACCCAATATCCATTAAAGAAACTACTCACTAATCATAACTAAAACACAAAAAGCATGAATTAAATGATGCATAATGAAAAGCTTAAAGTAAATAAACAAGATTAAACTTTACTAAAACATAAAAGGTGAAGACTTAAACCTCAGATCATCAAAAACACAAAGGTTTTAGATTTTACACAAAGGATAATAGAAGAGAAGCTAAAACCTAAGGTTTTTAATCATAAGAACAGTATTTATAGGGAAATAGAAGTGTACTCGGGTCAATCCGAGTCAAACCGGGTCAAACTCGGTCAAACAGAAAAGTTGCATCATAAGGAGCTTTGTGGACCGACCAAGAGACCAACCAACTGGTTGGTCCACAAGCCATTTTCTTGACAATGGATTTTGGAGTTCGGAGCACCCTATGGATCGACCAGGTAGACCGAGTTTTGGCCCATCCGTAGGCCTTCTCGATCTTCAATTTCTTGTTCTTCATTCTTCAATCTTGACTCTTCTCTCCACTTGTTCCATGATTGTTCCAAGGCTCCATGTGTACCTAAAATGAAGAAAATATGCATGCAAATGCAAGAAAACAAGAACTTGGACTCTATACTCAATCTAATCTAAAAGGAACAAGATATGCAACAAAACATGTAAAAACCTAAGCTAAATACCTCAAAATATAACTAAAATGCATGCTAAGAAAGGGAAATTTATGCACTTATCAACTCCCCCGGACTCGCATTTTGCTCGCCCTAGAGCACACAAAGAGAACAAACCGACGGAGAGGTTTGAAAACAAAGAAAATAAAACAAAGAGATTCAAACAAAGCATTCAACACCATCATCTAAGATAATACAAAGTTATCGCTAAGCGCTTTAAACTCAATCAATCTTCTCGCAATCTATCTCTACTCCAATATTTTTCCTCTAGACTCAATGATCAAGCATTTACATACCTTTCTATCCACCAATTCTTTAACATTCATTAAGGATTAATGCATGGTCTTGCTTATCAACTATCAAACAATGTTCAAGGCTAGGTAAAAGAAGGTTAAAATGTGAAACACAAGGCGGTTATAAAATTTTTTTAGGTGACTCACACTCAAGGAAAAGTAATGCAAAACATCATGTAAAAGCAAGGAAGAAATGGAACAATTGATGCATACAAATAAGTGCTTCCATTCTACCCAACCCATATGATTTAAAGCTCCTAAATTCTACCCATGGATATTGCAAACTCTCTTTTTTTTTGGTGATCTAAGCCTTTTGAATCTTTCTTTAAACTTTTTAGCATACTCGAGGGGGTTTCTTCACTTGCTAGACTCTTTTCTTTTACTTTTATCCTTTCCTCTATGGTTCTTTTTCATATTTTTCTACTAGCCCTTTTGGGTTCTAGCTTATAGAGGGGATTTCCATTCATAATCAAACACTAGAGTCTTTCTTTAAGCTTTAACAATACAACCTTTCCTAGAGTAGCTCAACTTCTTTTCTTTCTTTGGCTTTCCTTTCATTTAAACTCAACACACTCTTTCTTTTGCTCACCAAAACACTCACTAAACCCAACCCATTTGAACAACAAATCCTAAGCTAATACTAGTCTTAAAACGAGACTAGCTCTAAAATGAAAGCACTTTTTTTTCGTTCCCATCTTTCAAGATTTTACTTGCGTATGCATTTTCAAAAAGGAGGCCTCACTCAAGAAAATACATGTAGGTTTAAAAAAATGGTCAAGTTTATGCAAGGTAGGGAAAACCATCCTCATTCATATTAGTATCGTGAATCGGGAAGCCCATTTGGACTAGTAAAGAGTGGTAAAAAGGGATAAAAAAAGTCCAAATGTGTATATGGTTACTTTGAAGAAGCATATCAAGTCTCTAAGCAAGAAATTAAAGTCGATGTTAGGTTTAAATTGATAGAATTGGTTTCAAGTCTAATATGTTTCAACCTAATCACGAGTTTCGAGCGAAGAGATCAAGATGCAAAGAAGAGATTTTTATAATTCACTTAGCAATTTCTAGCATTATCCTAAAAATCATATTGAATGCTAAGTCATAAATCTCAAAAAAAAAAAAAAATATGTTCAATGCAACCTAAATGATCATCAAATGTATGAAATGCAACTATATGAAAAATGAAAATCTTTTTGATTTTTTTCGAAAATCTTTTTGATTTTTTTCGAAAATTTTTAAAATTTTTATGGGTTTTTCAAATTTTATCATATGTACAATGCAATGCATGCTATGAGACTCAAAACATGATAAAAAGAAAACAAAATAACTAAAAATGAGCATTAGCAACGCCTCCCCCGGACTTACTTCTCATCGTCTCGATGAAGAAGCAAACCGAAGAAGGAAGAAAATAGAAAATGAAACTAAAGATGCATAAATGAAATGGTACATACAATGGATAGAGTGGTACCTTGGAGTTTCTAGTGATCAAGTGGAGGTGGGGTGAAGGTTAGGCGGCGAGGAATATTGAATGGGAGGGCACGGTTGCTTGAAGTTCTTCCAAACTTTGGTGGTAATGGAAGGTAGCAGCAAAGTGGCTCGCCATCGTCATCAAAGAACCGGTAAACATAGTGTCCTAACCCAAATGGTCCTCCCAAAGTCTCCTTCTCAACCAAACATTGAACATCAATCAATGGTCTTTCTTGTAAAGGCTCGAAATCATTGAGATCCATTCCCACGTGTAAGAACAATGGAGTGAGCATGCCGCCAAAACATATGCGTGGTGTGCTTATAGTTGTCAAGCAAAACCGAAACTTCTTCAATTTGGCAAAGAACATCGCGCCAAGCTCACATCCATAGTAATCATGGTCCATCTCCATAGGTTAACCATCAAAATCATTCAAAGCGGAATGGATTCCTATGTAGAGTAGCTTGAGGTCGTCATTTGTTGGGAAATCGTCGTTTCCTCTTGCGTTGAAAGTGTTGGCCAATAAGTGAAGAACATATCAAACCGTGGGATTCTTGACTCTCGTAATGCGATTGGATATGGCCGTGTAGCTCCCCTCGAATGCTACATTACGCCATAATAGAGTTTCCTTGTGGAACTCCGATGTTTCTCCAAGTTCCCCGGTGGAAAACCGTAAAATGTTGCAAAAATCCCTAAACGTGACCATATAATTCCAACCATCTATCTTGAAACAAATGAGGTAAGTGCCTAGACGATCATCGAACTTGCTCACCATTGTGGCTATGAATTGCTTGGTAAGCTCAGGATAAGTAATGTAGCTCATTGACGATAGGCCACTCAAATGCATTCTTCATAAAAGCTCATCGACCTTGTCTTTGAGTCCACTCCTAGCCAAGAACATTGGACACGCGAACCTTGTAGCCGCATACGTCGCTTGGCTCAAGATACCAATTCGAATCTTGTCAACACTTAATGCGAACTTCTCAATTCTAGTAGTCATTGTTGCTAGATTGATCCTACAAGGAAATGTTCCCAAATAAGAACCATTTTCCAATCAAAGCACAACTTGTCTAGCCAATCATCAAAGATTCATCAACAATAGGCATCATATAAGACTAGACAATGGATCAATCAATGTAACAAGCAATATTCAATGACCATTCTACTCATTTTTAAGCAAATTCTAACTTTTCCATTCTTTAATAAACCTATTTACCAAAGCTCAAATCTTGAACTTGATAAATTTTCAAAATTATAGTGAATACTAGGTACCAACAAGGTTTAATTGCAATAATTGATTAGCAAAACTCATAAATAAACTCAATTTAATCCAAAGATTTCAAATTTAAAGCATTTCTAACATTCAAGAACTCTTAAAAGGATATGAACTCAAATTCAACCATACACATTCAAATATGCTCATGAAATGATCTACCTAAACAATTATAACTCATATTAAACCACAAAGTAACTCAATTCATAACCCAATGATACTAGATTCCACAAGATTCTCATGTATGCATCCATGAGTTTCAAGAGTAATTGAAATGAGTAAAGGAAAGAAAGCATACCTTGTGAAAGTAAACGATTATGGTAGAGAAGATCCAAAGAGATGGTGAATTCAAGGTTCTTTCAAAAGTTTAGAGAGAAAAGGAGATCTTGATTTTGAAATATTTGAAATTCTCTTCAGTGAAAGAGCAAAGTAAGAGAGAGATGCTAAAGATTCTTTAAAGATCCTTTAAAGATTCTTTAAAGATTTCAAAATAATTTGAAAAAGAAGGAGAAGAGTTTTAAAAATCTGATTTTTAGTGACTAAACCAACCAAAATTGATTGAAAACACTTGAAATAAACCGGTTTAGACCGAAATTGGACCGAGTCAACGCGCAGAGAAAAAGTCAAACCTAGCAGTTAGAGAGCTCGTATGGATCGACCAGGTGGACCGACCAGTTGGTCGGTGCATATGCCAAAAATCAGGCAGTGATTTTCCGCGTTTGGAGCCTCGTATAGATCGACCAGTTTGGTCGATCCTTGATGTTCTTCGTGTTTCTTGGCCTTTTTCAACTTCCTAAGTTGATTCAATACCTCTCCAATCCTCTTTCTTGAGACCTACACCAAAATCAATCTCTAAAAATATGCTAAACATAAATAAAAAGCATAAGATATATGTACAAAGGATACCATGGGAATGCCTCCCAATCGAGCTTGTTTTATGTCTCTAAGCTTGACGGTTGGTAAAGGTGCTAGTTGGAGATCAATGGAGAACCATCAATCTTGCTTGGTTCCCAATCCTCCAAATCAATGTCAAAGGCTTCTTTCATGGTCTTCTTGCACTTATCAATTTCTTCGTAGCTCATACCGGTGGGGAAAACGATCTTCGCTTTATATAAGCTTCCAAGCTCGCCATTCCAAACGGCTTTGCATTCAAGTCCCTCTCCAATATTCTTCATAGGTTCAAGTATGAGCTTGTCTCTAACCTTTTCTTTGGACATCTCGGAGCTCTTACCATTAGGCTCGTTAGCTATAGTCATAGACTTCTCTTCAATCGTTTCAAACATCGATCCAATACCGCCACAATCAAACAAATCTAAGCTCTCCTTGTAATCATCTAGCTTTGGAGCTTCTTTCACAACCTTCTTGATCTCTTCACTAGTCTCTAGACTCATCATTTCTTCTTTAACATCTTCACTAGAGACCATACCACGAATACCAACCTCAATGGGCTCAATATCATAGTAAGTGTAGGGATCCACATTCATTAATAGAGCTTTCATGTGAAGAAATTCTAGACTAGCTCCGGTGGTAGCCAAGAAAGGCGTACCAAGTATGAGTGGGAGCGATTTAGCCATCTCCATTTCCATAACCATAAGATCCATCGGTATAACACAATTACCGATCTTCAAAGGATAATCTTCAATGACTCCAAGTGGTTGCTTGCATGTTGCATCTCCAAAGATGAGAGAGCATGGAGTCTTCTTGAGCTTAGTGATTCCCAAATGATCCATCATTTCTCGAGAAATCACGTTAACGTTAGAACCGGAGTCACACAACGCATCGTTGATCTCCAAGTCTCCAAGTGTGACATTTTCCTGGATTGAGCTTCTTCTCTAGGGTTCTTGGTTTATCCCTTTCCCCTTTAGCTTGATACTTCATAATAACCGCTCTAACCTTTCCTTGGTTAGCTAACACATCCGTAATTAGATCCCGTTCTTTAGCAATACTCTTGTAGTCATCTTCTTTTTGAAACTTAATACCAGTATCCTCCATATCCTTTTTATAGCTAGCTAAGATTTTCTTAACCGCCTTGGTGAAATCCGGTATTGGAAGGTCTAGCTTAGGCTTGTGGTGTCTATCTTCATAGGTTGGAGTTTCCATAGCTCTTTTTCTAACCAACTCAATCCTTCTTGAGTGTTCCTTCTTCACAATAACATTCATCTCTTGAGGAGGCTTCAATAGGTTAGCCAATCCTTCTAAGTAGAGCTCATCTTCCTCATAATTTTCCTTAGTCAAAGGTCCATACCTCGATCTCCATCCTTTATCTTCTTCTAAGATGACCACATTGCAAATGTTGCTTCTAGGATTAGACTCGGGTTTACCCGGTAGAATACCGCTTGGTGCCTTTGAGCTAGAAGCGAATTGTGCTAGTTGCACATCAATAGTCTTAAAATGGGAAGCTTGGCTTGTAATCTTGCCATCCAACTCTTGATACATCCCATCAATCCTAGTGTTTACCTCATGGAACTTCCTTGCGATATCCGCATTACTCTTGATTTGTCCATCTAAAACCCGTTGAACAAACTCTTTGAGCTCTTGGTCTTGAGAGGCGGGTTGAGTAGAGGTAGTAGCTTGATTGGTAGGAGCAACTTGATTAGAAAAATATTGTTGCTTAGGAACAAAAACTTG
This sequence comes from Arabis alpina, assembly GCA_900128785.1. Taxonomy (NCBI): domain Eukaryota; kingdom Viridiplantae; phylum Streptophyta; class Magnoliopsida; order Brassicales; family Brassicaceae; genus Arabis; species Arabis alpina. Next base: position 23,959,374 of record LT669791.1, read on the forward strand.
TTGAGGAATAAATCCTTGAGCTTGTTGTCGGATAAAAGCTTGTGGTTTAGGTGGATAGACTTGGTCTTGGGGGTTCTCCACATTTGTGCTTCTATAGGTCAAGTTGGGATGAGTCCTATAGTTGGGGTTGAATCCCTTTTGATAATATCCTTCACCTTGAATGTAGCTAATCTCTTCTTGTCTTTCTTGGACTCCTTCAACAACCATCTCTTGGTTTCCATCAAAATCCCCAACGTAGTGGACTTGCTTCATACTAGCTAAGTTAAGCTTGTCTAGCTTATCACTCATCTCCTTGATCCTTTAATCTTCACTCTTGAGCTTATTCTTAGGTTTCTTGTATGATCTATCATACTCCCTATTGTAGCTTTGATTGCTTTGAGCTAGATTCTCAATGAGCTCCTCTCCTTTTTCCATAGTCAAGCTTCCAAAGTCTCCATTACTTGCTATATTTAGAGCTAAGTAATACTTCTCTTCAGTCCCTCTATGAAAGATTCCAAGTAGAGCTTCCATAGGAACTCCATGGTGAGGACAAGACCTAGTGTAACCCTTCAATCTTTCCCAAGCTTCATATAGAGCTTCGTTTGGACCTTGCTTGAAGCTCGTGATATCATTTCTAATTCTCGCGGTGTGTTGATTGGAGAAGAACTTGGCTAAAAACCGCTTTTTACACTCTTCCCAAGTAGTGATGGAAGATGTAACTACACTCTTCTCCCATTGACTAGCTTTGTCTCCCAAAGAGAATGGAAACAAAGTAAGCTTCACGACATCTTCGGAAACGCCATTCATCTTCACCGTCCCGCATAACCTATCAAAGTGATCAAAATGCTCAATTGGGTGCTCCAAGGGTAAACCAAAGAAATGGTTGTTTTGCACCATGTTGATCAAACTCGATTTGATCTCCCAATTGTTGTTAGCACAAGGTGGTGGGCGAATACCGGTTTGTGTCCCAGTGGTGAGAAGTTCATCGAAATCTCCAATCCTTCTTTCTTCTCTTGGAGCATGCACGGGTACTCTATTACCATTACCATCCACATTTCTTGCTACTTCATTAACTTGGCGATTACCGCCATTACCATGACCAACGTTTGCTTCCATTGCTAAACGTTCTCTTTCCTTTCTTGCTAATCTAGCTTGCTTCTCAACTTGGCTAATGTCAATGCGTAGATCAAAGTTGTCTAAACTCTTGCTTCTTGTTATCATACACCTACAAACCAAGCAAGACCAAGAGACAAACAAGATAGATTGAATATCAAACAAAAAATAAAACCTAGTCTACAAAAGATTCCAAATCCAAATGCTAAAAACGAAAATAATCAATTACTCATTCCCCGGCAATGGCGCGAAAAACTTGATAGCGTAAAAAGTAGAGATGAATAATGCAAATGAATGTTCAACCTAAACATGCTATGAGCTCTAAACCTCAATTAACTAAACACAAGCGCATTGTGATATCAATGTAGTAATCAAGGGTCATTCTTTCACAAGGATTAATGATTGTTCAGCAATTGGAATGCAAGAAACTAATGAAGCTAGGTGAATCTAATTTCAAGGTGAGATTTTTACTTTTACTAAGTGTAAATGACAAAATGAAATGATGCAATAAGTAAAATGCAATAACTTAAACAAAGTAGAACACTAAAACAAAGAAAAGCAATGCATAAATGAAAGTAAAACAAGATTAAAATGCAATTTAAGAAAGGTCAACAAAAGTCAACGAGAAAGTCAACAAAAATGAAACTTAATTATCAATGAGATTAAAGCATGGATCTTGAGTAAAGGTGATTGATTTAGGTTGAAACAAGTTAAGATAGGGATGCACAACAACTAAAGATAGCTAATTTCAAAGCATGAAACCATTTAATCTAGATTAACCCACTTCCATGGTACTAATCCATTCCTTAATCAAAATCTAACACAAACTTCCGTCTTGTTAAAGATTAACTAAGAATCATTAAGAATATGTTCATACAAGCTTACAAAACTCCTTAGACATCAACTTCCATTGGCTAAGATGAGTAAAACATGATTAAACTTCCATTGGCTAAGATGAGTAAAACATGATTAAAGTTCTTCTAGACATTTTCACAAACACCTTCCGGACATGGAAATACCATGATCTAGATTTGGGGTAGTTACTTCCTAATCTAGCATTAAGAGCTCTTTAATCAATGAAATAATAAAGACTAACAACCTAGCATAAGAGCTCCTTAATCAATGAAATAATAAAGACTAACAACCTAGCATCACTAATCTAACATGAACAAACCTTAATCTTCCCAACCCAAGATCCATTAAGGAAACTACTCACTAATCATATCTAAAACACAAAAAGCATGAATTAAATGATGCATAATGAAAAGCTTAAAGTAAATAAACAAGATTAAACTTTACTAAAACATAAAAGGTGAAGACTTTAACCTCATATCATAAAAAACACAAAGGTTTTAGATTTTACACAAAGGATAATAGAAGAGAGGCTAAAGCCTAAGGTTTTAATCATAAGAAAAGTATTTATAGGGAAATAGAAGTGTATCCAGGTCAACCCGAGTCAAACCGGGTCAAACTCGGTCAAACAGAAAAGTTGCATCAGGAGGAGCTTTGTGGACCGACCAAGAGACTGACCAGCTAGTCGGTCCACAAGCCATTTTCTTGGCAGTGGATTTTGGAGTTCGGAGCACCCTATGGATCAACCAGGTAGACGGAGTTCTAGCCGATCCATAGGCCTTCTCGATCTTTAATTTCTTGTTCTTCATTCTTCAATCTTGATTCATCTCTCCACTTGTTCCATGATTGTTCCAAGTATCCATTTGTACCTAAAATGGACAAAATATGCATGCAAATGCAAGAAAACAAGAACTTGGACTCTAAACTAAATCTAATCTAAAAGGAACAAGATATGCAACAAAACATGTAAAAACTTAAGCTAAATACCTCAAAATATAACTAAAATGCATGCTAAGAAAGGGCAATTTATGCATTTATCAGATCGCAAATAATTTTTTTAAGGATTATGAAATACTAAAAGCTGATCTTCCATAAGATTGCAGAGAAAACTTCTAAGTATTAGGAAATACTAAAATCCGATCTTCCATAAGATGGCAAATAAAACTTAAAGTATTTTAAAATACTAAATTAAGCCGAGCTCCATAGTTCGCAACCATTAAGAGTTCTACAAAAGAAACTCTAAGTGTTATTTACACTGAGTTTTGTAGCTCGTAATGATTAAGGATTCTCTATAAATCCTTAACTCTGTCGAAGAGTAAAACAAAAAAGGTTGCTTAAGAAACCTAAGTGTCTTAAAGGGAAATAATACAAAAGCCGAACACTAAGCACGCGCCAATGAGTTTGAACTCATATAAAATAAGTATAAGTAAAAACCTAAGTATTGCATCGGTTCCCAGCTCGTCAGTTCGTTCAACTGAACAATTTGTCATTGACCAGCTCGTCGCTTAACAGTTTGACAACTCGTCGAATTAAACTGTTCGCCAGCTCATCAATCTCAGCTCGTCAGCTCGTCAAACTGAACAGTTCGTCAGTGACCATCTCGTCGCTTAATAGCTTGATAGCTCGTCGAACTAAACTGTTCGCCAGCTCGTCATCTCGTCAAACTGAACAGTTCTTCACTGACAAGCTTGTCACTTAACAGCTTGACAGCTTGTCACTTAACAGCTTGACAGCTCATCGAACTAAACAGTTCGCCTACTCGTCAGTTCCCAGCTCGTCAGCTCGTCGAACTGAACAATTCTTCACGACCAGCTCATCGCTTAACAGCTTGACAGCTCGTCAAACAAAACAGTTTGTCAGCTCGTCCGTTACTACCTCATCAACTCATCGAACTGAATAGTTCGTCACTGACCACCTTGTCGCTTCACAGCTTCTCAACTTGCGAATTAAACTGTTCGCCAGCTCATCCAATTTAACAATTGGTCAATGACCAGCTCGTCGCTTCACAGCTTCTCAACTCATCGAACCAAACTGTTATCCAGCTCGCCAGCTCTTCAATTTAACAGTTTGTCAGTGACCAGCTCGTCAAACTAAACTGTTCGCCAACTCGTCGCTTCACAGCTCGTCAGCTCGTCGAACTGAGTAGTTCTTCACTAACCAACTCATCTCTTTATAGCTTCTCAGCTCCTCGAACTAAACTGTTTGCTAGCTTATTCCTTTACGACTCGTCAGATCGTCGAACCAAATAGTTCGTCACTAAGGAGCTCACCGATTAAATTGCCAAAAAACGTCGAGTGAACACTCGCACTTACTTAAGAAGGGTCCGCCTCGGATACTAGCAAATAAGAATGCTCAAAATAGCATGAGCTGAAATCATCTCGCGTTCAACATCTCAGATTGCAAGACAGTTTCATCTTCCCAATGAGGTTAATCTCAATCCACTCTGAGTTGATTCTTCTCTTTTAAATTCATCGAACTTGACCAAGATTCAACGAACTGAGGGGGGGGAGGGCTAGTTGGTGGTACCGCGTTTAGCACCTGTACCATGATCCGACCCGGATCATGGAACTACTCGGAGCTTCATTAGGAAGTATGAAGAATAGCCCACCGAGGGCCTATTAAGAATTCGGCCCAAGAATGTAAGTGGCTGATGTTGTGATAAAAGGAAGAGTCATTCGGATAAAAAGAAATACTTAGAATTAAGTATATTTTCGTTTTATCTTTTAAAAGATCTTCCATATCTCTTAGAGTTGATTTCTCTGTTTTAACATTTTGTATAAATAATTCATGTTCATCTCCTAGGGGAGACATTGACATTCATTCAAAAACTCACCTCCATCTTGGATCCATAATTGGTACCAAAGACCTAAAAACAGCTCTCAAGTCAGATTCGTCATGTTCTAGTAGACGACGCAAACGACGTAGCAGATCAACTCCAGAAGTCCTTGTATTCAATACAGGTAAACGAGTAATAACGAATGTTATAAACACATTAACTCGGTAAACGAGTAGTACTGAATGTTATGAACATGAAATACGAATGGCTTAATCCCTATTCCAAAAGGTATGTAGGCAGCCTCTCACAGGGAACAGCTATAACATATAAATCTTCCCATAGTTTATATCTATGACAAGGAGGACGATGTGTATAGAGAATTCTATACACATACTTTTGAGCTCTTATTTTCTTGGTGATATTACGCTTAAACCTAATTCCTCTATTCTTTGGAACGATCTCGGAGTGTTGCTCAATCCGGCATCACCATCTACTCATAATGATGAATACTTAAATTCTCTATAATTCACTCACGATTCGATCTCTGGCCTTTGCTTTACATCTCCCTCGAACCGTTTCTTCATTCTCTTGATTGCAAATCCCTAATCCTCCCTCTATAAATTTTGCCAAACTTAACACATAACCCCACACCTACCTCACCTTACTCTCTCAAATCTTTACACAATTGCAATTTATATTTCTCCATAATGGCGCTTCCGTTGATTTCGTAGTGATGACCGTCTCAGACTTACTCCGCCGGGCTAGAGAGAAGGAGAGGAAGAAGGTTTGGCTACTCCATAAGGTGTGGCTACTCCATAAGGTCGCTCCTCTCAGGAGATCGTTGGCCGCCTTCTCCGCTTTGAGCAGAGTTATCAGTGTTATACGTCATTGTTTGTAGATAAGGTTTGATTTCAGTTGCTTATTAATGGGTTTATGTAAGTAATTTGGAGAAGTTGTGCATTTTTCTAACTCGTGTTTCAATTTTTTCTTTTCCTTTCATAGCCTCAAATCGAAAGTGGCAATATTATGTCAATGTTAGAGTTTACAATGCTCAAGTTCGGAAATAATAATCATGTGCATAGAGACAACCCCAGAGTACAAGGTAACTTTCAATGCTTCATGGATCTAATTCATATCTGTGTGATTGAAAATTTCCCTTTTTATATGCATTGTCTTTCTCAATTCAGTTTTTACCTGCAAAAACCTGCTATTGGTTTGGTTGTTTTTTATTCGCTTACTAGATTAGGATCCGCATAATATGCGGGTATTAGATACGAAAAGTGATAATTTCTGTAGTTATACCAGTATAATTATATTCTAAAATTCTTAACATTCATACAAAACAAAGTTCATATTCAAAATTAAAACCCCTTTAATATAATCATAAATAACATATCTTGTTGTATTCTAAACTTGATATTTTTTATTCTTTATACTTTTCCTTCTTCTTTTTTCCACTGACATATAATCTTTACATTTTCAATCTTATAGTTTACAATTTCTTTTGTTTACTATTTTTTTGTTTACACAAAAATGGAATTTATGAAAGGTAAAAATTAAATTTATAATATATTACTATTATATTTTGTAAATTTTTCATTTTATGTTAGGTTTATAAAAAAAAATTTTACAACATGAAGAAAGTATGGTAAGTGTTGGATAAGTCGAAGAATTTAAAATTTGATATAATTGATATATACTAACCTTTTCATCAAGTAGAAGAACTTTCATTCCCATAGGTACGTTGTTTGCTTTAAAATTTCTAGCCTCCCACTACCATAGAATACATACAATAATTCGACGGTAAACACGATTTTGATCTAATTGATAAAAAATTAAATAGTTTTAACGGATTTGTGGGACAGTGGTATTCATGATTTGCAAAAAAAAATTAAGGATTTGGGGTATACATTAAACTGTGGGAGGTGTGTGTTATTATATAGTTTTTGGATTTGCTTTTTGTGAAGTAATAAAAAATTTGGAAGGTTGAACGTATATCTACTTTTTCTTTTTAAATAATTTATAATTTAACATTTATAAGGTTGAACGGATGTTTACTTTTTCTTTTAAAATAATTTAAGGTTAAACATTTTTTTTGTTTTTATATATAAAGTTTGACTTTTGTGATGTAACATTTTTTTTTAACATAATGATATTTATATTTTGCTTTTCTTTTTAACGACTTACATATGATTTGGTTTGACTTTTAGAAATATGTTAATAAATCAATAAGAAAAATGTTAATGTGTCTTTATTTTATTGGTTTAACATAATGATATCTTTTTTTCTTCTAATTGCTTGATTTAACATAGAGTATTTTAAGATGTGTCATCATCTTTATCGGTAATAGACACATGTCGCGATCCCGTAAGTTACAATTTTGACAAACTCTCCTTTATATAATAAGATAGTAAGTGCTTATTTTCAGTACAAGATAGCCATGATGGGATATGGTCCAGAAGATAAAATTGCAGTCCTAGAGCTGACATATAACTATGATGTTATTGAATATGATAAAGGAAATGCTTATGCTCAGGTAAGAGAATTTGTGTTTAGATTTCATTTTTATGTGGAGCATAGCCATAGTTTTAACTACTGTCTGATTGCAATAGGGATAGATGACGTAGACTAAACTAAAGAGGCCGTAAAACTCTTTGGGGGAAAAATCACAAGGGAACATGGTCCCTTACCAAGTAATCAACTTCAACAAGTGTTGGATTTTGAAAGAAAGATTCAAAAAGCTAATCCATTTTATGGTCGTTTTGTGGTTGTTGATGATGAAGTTATTCAATTTCGTGCTTAAAATCTGTTCTTTTGTTATCTGATTTTTTAATTCATACACAAACTCATGTTTAGGAGGACGTTCATTGCTTGGTGGTCTTAACTCTGTTTTGATGAATTCTGACAATGGATTGATGAATGAAACTAACCTCTCTCAGGTCAGAAACACCAATAACTTATACATTTATTCAGAATATGTGTCTTCCAATTTGAGTATTCTGTGTGTTTCTATCGCTTAAAATGGATAGTATTTGCGTGTTTCTGTCGATTGTTAATTGCTTTGCTTTGTAAAGTTATAGTTATATGGATGTTTTAGGAATTTGAACGGATAAGTGGATTGAAATGGATATAGTACGAATGTTCTGATGTCTTAAAGCTTCTTTTTTTTGGTTGATTTTGGCCGAAGCAGCAACAAGACATTCATTAAAATGGAGACAATTCTTAAAGTCGTGGACAGTTCAGGTGCGAAGAAAGTGATGTGTATTCAAGCTTTAAAGAGTAAAAAAGGAACTCGACTTGGCGATACAATAGTTGCTTCAGTAAAGTGAAGAAAGGAGCTAAACACTTAGAAGAAAAAGCATTGCTTGAAGTATGATCAAAGAGATAGCAGAGAAAGTGAACATAACACTATAAGGATTTCATTCCATGTCCGAGAGAGTCATGCTTTCTCGGAAGCAAGGCAAGTACGAGAAAACGATAACATGAAACGTGATTGTATAGTCTCTTTTTGTTTTTATTCCTACTTCTTTTTTTAATCTAGGATTCATATTATGTGAAAGGCTTTACGTCACATGTGTTATGTTAATTCACATGTTATGTTAACATAATATAATTATAACAGATCAGTTTTGTTTGCATAATAATTTAACGTATCAAAGATTTACGTTTTATGTGACCATCTTCATTGCATTTGCATGGTTCTCAAGTGGCTAATTACACATAGGATTTGGCGGAATCAAGGACTAAACCGGTTTTGACTCTGTTTCTAGCTCGAACCGATTGAATAACACCGACATTAAGGCATAAACCAATTCAAAGTTTCTGGTTTTTATTGCTCTTTGTTTGTGCAATGTGTAGATCAGGTCAGTTTACTAGACTCTATGACCAAATCTTTGGTTGTTCTGTTATTGTATGTTTCAATGTGTCTCTATAATCTTTATGAACATTGGTCTCTGTTGGTTTAAAGATTTGAGTTTTTCTATGTAAAATCCTGATTGGATAAAAAATACTTTATTTGTGTTCTATGAAGTGATATTTGCATTGAATATCATAGAAGCACTTTTGCATCTTTTAATCTCTTCTTCGTCTGAAATTCAAGAATCTAATAATAACCAAAGTACAAAACCCATATTGTATATACATATAGGAAAATATGTATCTATAACAAAATAAAATACCTAAACACGTACGAAGTGAAAGAGATTAATTATCATTTTATCTACTTTATCTTTTTGATAAGAACAAAAAGTTAAATCCACAAAATCACAAAATACTACGATGATATAACTTATTCATATCAAAGTAGTAGACTTTCGACCAAAAAAATAATCTCAGAGTAGTAGACAAATTTACAGGCAACATATCCGGGCGAAGCCCCATTATCCTAACGAATTTAAGAACTCATTGTACGTCATTGCTTGCTTTTTTCCCATGGTCCAAGTTATTTATGATGTAAAAGAAACATATTCTAATCAAGAAAAATATAGCTAAATTTATTCTATCAAATCATATTTGAAATGAAAAATTCCTTTTATTACATAGTTCAGTAGTTTGCATTGATGATAATAGATGTTAAATATTATTTTTATCCTGTTTTCTATAAATGATTTAGTACAATATACAAATTAAAGATACAAATATTAAAAAAGTAACATAAAAATGATAAAAACATTATTCTCATTATTCTCTCATGATTTAACTCATTAAATTCGTATGCTCTCTCATAATACAATCATCAATGATCAAATATAAAAAAAATCAATCTTAATGGTTTACTAGCTTAGGACCCGTGCTCTGCATGGGTTTAAATGTAATCGTTAATTTAGTTATAATATTAAATGATTATATGTAAATATACATATAAATAATATAGTTAATACTATGAGACATGAATTTTTTTGATTGATCGAATGATTTGTAATTGTATAATAATTCAATATTTAATAAAATCATTAACCAGTAATACCAACACCTTCTTGATTTTTTCCATTAATCAGTAACCACAACATCAACTGTTTTTAGTCTTTATTTAGTTATTAATATTCGATTTTGGTTCCAAACAATTGTTCTTCTAGTATTAAGAGTACAATACCATCATCACCAAATCACCATCATCGAAATATATATTTTGATTAAAAAAACAAAAGTTGTTCCATTGAAAAGTTAAATTTTGATAGAAAAATTCAGCATACATTCATGCTTTTGCTTGTTTCGATATAGATAACGAAATGTGAGAATCGATCATCAGAATTCAAGTAAATTTATCTTAAAATCAAATAAATCGGGAATCTTAAATGATGAAGTTGTGAAATCTGAACCAAATTAGGCTAGTTTGTGTTCAAAATAAAAGATAAATGGTAAGTTTAAAATATAGCGTACAAATTCAACATGTAAATGCATGTTTGTTTTGTATATTATAAATGATAAGACATTAACAAAATGAAAAAAAAAATACTTGACACACAACTTTACGTGGAAACTTATGTTGTTATCTTGTTGTTTTGAGAACTAATATAACTGCTCATGAAAATCGTAATTACACAAAAATTCATGAAGATTATGTTTTAAAAAAATCAAATACAATGGTAAACGATAAACATGGTTAATTTTTTTTTTTTTTTTGTTGAACGAAAAGTTTCCTAAAATAGTTAAAGTTAATTTTGGTTAGGCTACTGAATTTTCGTAAGAAATCAATAAATATGGTAAACAATTTCTTTGTTTCCTTATTAGTTTGTAAACAAATTTTTGTTAGTAAAAGAAATATTTAAAATTTTGTAGAGTTAATTTTTGTTTGGCTATAGATTTAATATTTTGTGGTAGTGTTTGGGAATGAGTATAGGAGGAATATTATAGAGGATTTAAATAAATATAAAAAGAAGCAAAAAAAAAGAGCATGACACATAAGCCAAAAATGATTCTCCTTTTAATATATAGAGGATGTTCATTTTCTATGTCTAAGTGATTCTAATATTTCTTTCTCTTTTTATAATAAATGCTCGTAGGTAATAGCTCTTCTAAATGGACGATTGCTTTGTTTCTAGGATACTAGATTAAGCCCCGCATTAATACACGAGTAATCGTATTAAAAATTATTCACAGAATATTTTAATTTTAATTAATAACCCGTTGAATTATTAAAATATTTTGAAATACTATTTAAGCATGGATCTTAAATCATTAGATGTAAAAATTTAATCTTAATTTTAATGTTTTAATTCATATCATGTGGATCATATATATATATATAAAAGTGTAATTCAACTCATATTCCTAATAACAAAGAAAAGAAACTATGTTCTTATTCATAATCCATATATAATAGTTATTTGATAAAATCGTTTAAAAAAAAACAAATAATGTAAAGTTAAATTAAAAAAATGTAATGTTAATAATCTCATAAAACCTATAAATTTATTTTAATAGTAAATATATTGTTGTTATCTTCTTAACTTGTAAATTTTGTACTTCATACCATTTTCTTTTTAAAACCATAAAAAGGACAACTACTATGTTTAAAGTTTTTTGTGTTTTTAGACATAGTTGTGTATTTCTTAAACTTTTAAATTTAAATATTAATACCCTTTCTAATTATTTTATGTTTATATATTCTATTGTTTTATCATTCTATTTTTTTGTTCTTTTGATTTTTTGTTTTTTTACGATTGATATTCTCTCTAAGTTATTTTTTTTTATATTAGGCCAATACCCGCGCATACGCGCGGGTCATCCATACGCAAACTAATTTGATGTGCTAATTACTTTATAAAGTTTGAAACCATCAAAGTTTGAATATATGTTATCAATTGAAAGTGTAGGAATGTACCACAAGTAAAAATGCGTTTTTTAATTGTAACTTCGATAACATTAGAGATAAGTATTGTTTATAAAATTTAATTATTTAGATTTGAAAACACATTGAAAGCACAGTATTCCATCTACTGTTGTCCCTGTATTTTAACGAATTTATCTTGAGTTCTCCCTATTGCCTATTGATGTAGGGGTGTTGATACTTATTGTTGCTTACGTGATTAATTGAAGAAAATGAGTTTTTATAGTACTTTTAGATGTTTCTAACAATCGTTAAAACTTTTTAATTAATAGGACAAAAGTTACAAAACAAAATATTAAAATACGTACACCGTTTGGACACTAACATATTATTGATATTCTTGTGTTGTGTTCGCAACTTTTGTATTATAAAATTTGAGGTGTATTGCACATTGACCAATCAAGTGATTTTAATGTTCAATAGAAGCCTCAAAAATTTATACGAAGGAAAAGTACTTACCGGATCTGAATGAAGTATGTACATATCGTGGCTAAGTATTAATCTTAAGAATTGGCCAAGGAAAAATACGGTCAGTACCCTTGAATTCCCTTAGAACTTCGTGTTTTTGCTATGTGACGGTGTCCTGATGATGTCGAGGAGAGAGAGAGAGAGCATTATCATGATAAAATCTGTTGGCAAAGTCATGTCTCCTTCCAGCTCTAAACCTTATTTGTGAGCATTGGTTGTTTTCTTCTTAATCTGCATAAGATTTTACAATGATTACAACATGCTCTATTGATTAATGTGCCTAATTGTTCTATATCAATAAGACTTCTATTGAAAAGGTAGACCTCCAGTGGAGGCAGAGGGTTGCTCTCTATGCTGACAATCCCACCGTAGATACTATGCCAATCATTTTTGCTTAATTTCAGATATAAGGATTATTCTTCATTAAGTGTAAATGAGGTACAAAGTAAACATTATATACAGCACTCTAAACCAATAACATAACCGAACTATACAATAGAGTAAACCAACAATAAACCATAGATATAATCTCTAATACTCCCCCTCAAGATGGAAGTATTCCATTTTGGACATATTAGCTCCATGAGCTTGTGATCGTCATGTGAAAAGGGGTGGTGTAAAACTGAAAAATTGATCTTCTGGTGGTCTCGGCAGTGATCCGTAGAAGAAGCTAAGTATGTTGTGTAAACCACCAGAATAAGACACAATCCTTAGTGCCATAACCTGAGACATAAGAACTTCCCATCTTCGTGTGAACGTCATGTGAATGGAAGGGGATGGTGAATGGAAATCACAACGATGGTCTGGTGGTCGTGGTAAAGAGAAATAGAGAAACTCAAGAATGAATCCGAACCAACCTGTAACGCCCAGGTTCATTATCTAAACCGGAGCGCCACTGATGAACGCTCAGGCATCCGATCAGAAGTTCCCGGAACACATCCAAAATCGCTAGACTAGATTTCTAAGAGTTCATCCCCATCGGATACGCCTCAAGGCTTGCCAACCCAAGACATACCCGACGGTTAGTCACAGTCCTTGGGGTAACAAAGACACTATCAATTCCATTAGTCAAAGCAGCCATACTAGTGATTCTACTTGACCGTAGCTCCCCCTAACTTCTGACATACCTTGATGAAGAATGGCTTTGAAGAAAAATCAGCCATGACAGCAACATTGATCAGATGTTGTTTCCATCTTCGTAAACTATCCATCATACCTTTGAAACTCTGGTTTTAAACTCCATAAACAAGCCAGATTATCACACAACAATTCTTGAAAAGTTTCCAGCAGCTGAATCAAGCTTGTTAGCTCCTTTAATTCATCTTTGATGCCCTTGGAAACAAGAAATGCACACAACAATCGTCTAGTTGCTTGTGCGTCATCCAACAGAAGCAATCTCACAAAATTAGAGATCACATAACAACCAACTGGACAAATGAACTCAATGTTTTATGTTTATGAAAAGAATAAACCAGAATCATGTTATCCTTGGTGCATAGTCGTGAAAGCAGCTTCAACACAGCAGGTGTAAGTGTGACTATGACACAATCTGCTGTGTAAACACGAGAATAGTTCCAGAATCCTAACCACCTTCTATCAATACAAATTCCACAGTCTTTTGAATGCTATCTAACCAAATCTCCCCCTCTCTATGAACATCATCATCAACATTGACACTTCTAGAAACTACATGAGGAGAAAGAGTTGACTAAAGCCAAAGACATACCAAATCAGTGAAGGTGAGGCATGGAAATAAACCGGAACTACTCTCCGGTGGGCGCGCCAGAGTGCCAAAGATTAATCCATGTCTGAGCTTGAAATTGTGTGCACCAAAGGAAACAAAATCTGTAAATTCAGCTGAGAAGTAAAAGCCATTAAATCTAAACTCAAACTCTGAGATGAAATCCAGCAATTAACGATGAACATAAACGATCAATAAGATCCAAACAAAAAATCTGGGGGACAATCCAGAAGAAATAGTCGCGTCCGACTATGATAAAACGATCAACACTGATCGAAAGCGCAATCGATAGGCTAGATCGATTGGAAAGAATCAGAAAATTCTTGAGAGAGGTCCGATTAGAAAAATTAACCGATCAATCAATAGAGAAGAATCAATCGCTAAAAATCGAAGTAGAAACAACTCGATATCGAAGAGATCAAGCTGAAAAAGAAGAAATTAAATCGATTTCATGAAAAACGGTGAACTGAAAAACTTGATTCGAGGTTCGATCAGAGAAATTTATGGATCAAACGAAGCAAATTGAACGGAGAATCAGAAACCAAACGATTGAAACGAATCAATCGGAAATTTTTTGAAGAATCAAAGAAAAAAATGTAGCGGAAGAAAGTGAATGAAGAATCGTTGAATGCTCATGATACCATTTCAGATATAAGGATTATTCTTCATTAAGTGTAAATGAGGTACAAAGTAAACATTATATACAGGACTCTACACCAATAACATAACCGAACTATACAATAGAGTAAACCAACAATAAACCATAGATATAATCTCTAATACTCCCCCTCAAGATGGAAGTATTCCATCTTGGACATATTAGCTCCATGAGCTTGTGATCGTCATGTGAAAAGGGGTGGTCAATGGGAAAAAACTTAGCTAGAAAACGATTCTTACATTCTTCCCAAGTTGTGATAGAAGAAGTCACAACGGTCTTTTCCCATTAAGCGGCCTTATCTCCAAGTGAGAAAGGAAAGAGAGTCAACTTGAGCACATCTTCGGATACACCATTCATCTTGACCGTTCCGCAAAGTCTATCAAAGTTGTCAAGATGCTCAATAGGATGCTCCATTGCTAGTCCAAAGAACCATGTTGATTAAACTTGACTTGATTTCCCAATTGTTATTTCCACAAGGTGGAGCTCTAATACCCATTCTTTCTCCATTTGTGATTGGCTCATCATAATCACCAATCCTTTTTGGCTCTCTAACTTGATGAATGGGCACTCTAGCTCCCACATTCCCTTGTTGTCTAACCCCAAGAGCCTCTTGCTCTTGACCATTCCTTGGTTGATCCATACCTAACCTTCTCAAATGATCTTGTCGCTCTTTATCTTTTCTCGCTTCTCTTGTCGTTTCTCTTTCCAAACGTCTAATGTCGTCCACTGAAGGTTGGAGGTTTGTTTGTCTTCTACTCCTCAAGTTCATACACCTATAAGAATCAAGAAAGACAAACACAAACGAGATACAATAGTATCAAACGAAATATAAAGACTTAGTTTTAATCAAATACCAAATCCTAATGGCTATTGCCAAACTCCCCGGCAACGGCGCCAAATTTGATGTGTGTCAAATTGTATTTGTACAAACTTACCTAACAACACACTCTAGTTGTTGTAGCATAGCATAGGGTGGAACCAAGGGAGATTAGAATAACTACACTAAGAATCCAAGCAATCGAATAAGCTAAGCAATTCAATGTTTAGATATCGATTTAAAAATCCTAACAATGCAATAAAACTAAGCAAAACAAGCAAATGATAATGAAAATGAAAGATGAACAAGACTAGATAACTAAATTGAATCTAAACAATGCTAAAGCAAACCATGATCAAGCTTAAACAAAATCAAATGCAAAAGTCAACCAAAAAGTCAATGATCTAAAAACTTGTTCAAATATGGAAATGTATGGGCTTTGGGCAAAGAAATGGACTTGAGGTGACTAATAACTAACTAGTGATGCTAGGACTAACAATTCTAACTTAATTCTATAACATGAATCACTAAAATAGACTAATTCACTTCCATGATAATAATTCATTCATAAATCATTCAATTAGACCAATTTCTCAATTGCAATTAAATGACTAAAAATCATTAAACTCAAGTTCATAAAGTCACTAATTACCTTAAACATCAACTTCCATTGGTTAAGAATAAAAAGCAAGATTAAGATTGACCTAGACATTTCATCGAACACCTTCCGGGCATAAAATATCCATGATCTAGATTTAGAGTGATCAAGTCTAATCTAGCATTAAACACACCTTAATCTTTAGAAATCATAAGAATCTATCCCTAGACATCACTAGTCATTCATTAATCACCTCTAATCTACTAAGCCCAAAAATCCATAGAGAAACTACTCACTACTCATGATACTAAACATAACCATAATCATAGAAGTAAAGAGTAAAGATTAAGAAAACTTCACTAAAGATTCAAGATTTAATTCAAAAGCATATGAAAAGAGTTATTAGCCTCTAAAAGAGAAGTGTCAAATCAAACTTGGCAAAAAACTAGGTTTTTAGAGGTCCACAAAACTATTTATAATAAGTAAAATTCGGATTGGATCGACCCAATTAGAATTGGGTCGGATCTTGAAGCTTGGATAAAACTTGTCCGCATCAGGTATCTAAGGTCGATGCACGTGGTCGATGCACGTGGTCGATGCATTCTCTGGTGGAACACTTCTTTTCTTGCATCGACCTACTCATGGCCGATGCACATGGTCGATGCATTCTCTGGTGGAACACTTCTTTTCTTGCATCGACCTACTCCTGGCCGATGTGCCTTGTCTGAATTCACCAAATTCATTCTCCATTTCCATCACTTCCTTTGAATGTTTTTTCAACTCCATAAAGTTCCTCTCACTTCTAGCCCCCCATTGTTCCTAAAAAGGACTAAAAATGTTATGCATATGCATGAAATGAATCCTTAGACTCTAAGACACAAACTATTCTATATGAGACTCAAATGATAAAAAAATATGCAAAATGTAATTCTAATATGACTACAAAATCAAAGAAAAATGTATGTTAAGGATGATAAAATATGCATGCATCAGTGGTCATCATATCTCCGGATCCGAATGAAGTATGTACATATCGTGGCTAAGTATTAATCTTAAGAATTGGCTAAGGAAAAATACGGTCAGTACCCTTGAATTCCCTTAGAACTTCGTGTTTTTGCTATGTGACGGTGTCCTGATCATGTCGAGGAGAGAGAGAGAGCACTATCATGATAAAATATGTTGGCAAACTCATGTCTCCTTCCAGCTCTAAACCTTATTTGTGAGCATTGGTTGTTTTCTTCTTAATCTGCATAAGATTTTACAATGATTACAACATGCTCTATTGATTAATGTGCCTAATTGTTCCATATCAATAAGACTTCTATTGAAAAGGTAGACCTCCAGTGGAGGCAGAGGGTTGCTCTCTATGCTGACAATCCCACCATAGATACTATGCCAATAATTTTTGCTTGATTTCAGATATAAAGATTATTCTTCATTAAGTGTAAATGAGGTACAAAGTAAACATTATATACAGGACTCTAAACCAATAACATAACCGAACTATACAATAGAGTAAACCAACAATAAACCATAGATATAATCTCTAATACTCCCCCTCAAGATGGAAGTATTCCATCTTTGACATATTAGCTCTATGAGCTTGTGATCGTCATGTTACCTTTTTATAGAGAAAGATACATACTCAAACCGAATAAAAGTTATATCAACCGATCAAGTATGAATTTTCTAAGCGAACACATAGGTACCTTGTTCCATTTTCTATCTTACTCATTTTGTATAGTATAGTTGTGAGTCGTAGGATGTGGTGAGCCTCGTACTTGTGGCAACCTGAAAGCTTGCAACAATGGAAAATTAATAAGAGCTTCAAATTATAAAAACCACGAAAAATTAAATTTTGAAAATAACCAGTTTAATCTCCATCAACCTCAAGCATATCGATCTATCAAGCAAGACACACATAAGATGAGATGCTTAAAAATGTCTTTTTGAGATGAATTCTACGTTTGTTGAGTATGAACCGGAAAATATAAAGTCAATTTGGATAAAAGGAGAGATAGATGGTTACCTAGATCAATTCATGAGCTCCTTCACTTTGATCTAATATTTAGATCTTGTTCGCATCAACGATCTTTCCATCTTCTGGAACGACAATTCTATCCTCTACTCACTCGCGGCGAAGCTAAATTGAATCAAATCAAATCAAACACATAGGCTGCTTCAGATTCATCTTTACTTTTAGAGTGAAAATCCAAATTCGACTAATGTGAGAGTGTGGCTTGGAGCGTTACCATTGGATCATGAAGACGAAACTGAGTAAGAGAATAGGCGAGTGGAGGTTAAGAGATAGGAATATTTTTTAAAGCCAGGATTTTCTCTATGGTAGCTCATATAGAGTCGAAGCGAGATAATTCAACCCCTGAAGCAAAAGAAGAAGATGAGCTGACATAATAAATTGAAATCTTTAGAAGCATGCACACAACTTCAATCCCATATCTAATGACAAATTTTAAAAGTGTTAGGTCTCAAACATAGACTCACCAGATAACAAAGCCTTTTATTCTTATACCCTGTTCTTTTTTACTCTTTCATTGCACCTAAATGACCGTTGATCCATTGATACCACTCCATATATTATCACATTTTGCGTGCTAATACCAATACGACCAAAGATTTCATTAGTAAGAGAAAGATTAGGTATTACAAAATGTCAAGATATTAAAACAACAGTAGACGAGATGATATATTTCCTTGCAAAATGGTGTCGTAGTTGTAATGACACTTGCTCCACAACCCTGAGCTAGAGTGCTCCTTGATGGTAAAAAAGAAAAGAGAATGTTAAAACATTCTGCATTTAAAAAACATGTGGCATTGAAAGTTGAAACACATCACTTAATTAACTACCAAAATCATTATAACTTCAAGAAAGAAACCTCCAGATATAATGTCCATCTACTATATGACTCAATGCAATAACCGACTGCACCAACTCAAATAAATATTAGAAGAAGGAGAATGAGAAGACAAAGACATGGAATATAGCATTTGCAACAATCCTTGCAAAGAGCAAGAAACAAAGAAATTAGTAGATCGAAGGACCCATAAACATAAGAAGGGAAACGACCCACACTAAAATGCGGACAAACCAAATTGGTATACATGTTAGTGATCAAAAAGTGAAGTAGAGTAGCTTTTACCAAGAGAAGACTTTTTTCCAAAGGCAGGCATAAATCATAAATTCTCATTCCTTTGAATATCTATATAGAAAACAATATCAAAAAGATGCAAAGAGGAGAGATCTACCTTGTCCAGCATAAGGAAGCATCTTTAATATAAAGCATGCAAGATACTATGTGGTGTGAATGATATTAGGAACTTGTAAATTGATAGCAGAAAAAATGTGGTGACACCATCATCCGTAGTAGAGTAAGCCAAGAGAGAGAAGAATCATTTCAAGAGACTTTACCTTGGCAGCATGAATTAATGTATCGTGGTGAACCTCTATTCCAGTCTCCGAGATAGATGGTTCAACGAATCCTATGAACATTTCACTAAGCAATAACAATAACAATTTGAATATGTAACGCAGTGAAGAGAACCCATAGACTTTTTTGTAAGGCATCAAACACAAACCCGATGAAGAATAGGCACTTGTCAAAAACCCTAACGACGAGTGGTCAAGATCGACTATAAGGGAGGTGGTTAGCATTTGAGATTTTGGAGGAATTCTGAAACGTCTCGGTATTCTCTTAAAGTTTGTGTAGTTTGCAGGTGGTTTGAGAAACGAATTTAGCGAGAAGG
The DNA here is from genome assembly GCA_900128785.1 of Arabis alpina. Classification (NCBI taxonomy): domain Eukaryota; kingdom Viridiplantae; phylum Streptophyta; class Magnoliopsida; order Brassicales; family Brassicaceae; genus Arabis; species Arabis alpina. The sequence continues at coordinate 23,978,967 of LT669791.1, forward strand.
AAAGGAAATATGAAACGGAAGGATAAGAAAAATGGAGAACTGCCTTCATTCCTTTTGGAATGTATTTGATTGATAATTAATGAAGCAAAGAAGTATCAATGTTCAGAGTAGCCGTCGAAGAAGGAAGGGGAAATGGTTTCTTTTTTTTTCTTGTACTTGTGCCTTCTCTTTGTGTACTGATGTGGCACTATATGGAGAGGGATCTTCTCCTTTCATATTGTAAACTAGGTGAGTACCCTCGCTACGCGAGGGTTTTTGTTTTGTATCGTTATCCTAACCAATACTATTATGGTACTTGTATTATCATTGTATGTATGTATATTCTACTTTAGTTTGCTTTTATGTTAATGTTGAATTTGATTCTGTTTGATTAAAATTTTCTCCGAAAGTTGGTTTTAATTTTATAAGTAGTTGAATTGCGCCTATATTATTTTATTTATCTATGTTCTTAAAACCAACATATCCGTACATAGATATTTAAAACCATTTTGAAATTCGAGAGTTGAACTTGACGCCATACATAAACAGAAAGATATTCTCGTTGTTTTAGACCAATTTGAACTTTGGAAGATGGAAATCGATTGAGGAAATTGTCAGTCTCTCTTACAAACATTAGTGGTTAATACACCAAAGAAAATGCGTAAATAGATCCTAGGGAAAAAAAAACAGGTTTGAATCATCTCATGAAAATCTTGCTTGGACCCACGGTTGAAATTGCTTCTTCCACTGAAAAAGAAACATCAAAACCCGTATGGATTGTTTGTTGTTTGTTCCTAACCAACATCATGGCAGCACTTGCACAACACATCCTAAAAAACAATAAGACATATGATCTTAGATGATCCAGAGAGGCAGTTGGTACGCAATGCAATGCCATTTTATTTAGTAGCCAACGATTTTCTTCTCTGAGCAAAATAACAGTTGTACATTATAACAAATTAAGACTTTTAACAATGCGAGATAAGTTAGATGGAAAACATCATAAATACATAGAAGATCAACAGAGAGTTCACATAATATGTCTGAAGATCAAACCGCAACTACATATAAATCACAAAATTTAGTAATGTTTGATGCTAAGTTAAACTCGTTTATACATAAGCCATCAAACAACTCACAATCCATAATTTACAACTATATATATTATAAACTTCATAGTCCATTGGAAGACAAAACTCACAATTCAGTAACGATCAAGCTAGTTTTCTTTAGTGCAAGTATGTTCTTGGACATCAAATCGAGTCTTGCACTGTCACCAAGGACAATCATTAGCATTTGTTTGTTCTCTTAAACTTGTTTCTCTATATATTGAAAGAATGCAACCCCATTTTACACAGCAAGAAGTTAATATGCTAAGAAGCATGCATCTCAAACAACTGTAGGTGATGAAAACAATTGTAACGCCATTTCATTGGGAAACACAAAATTAAAATCATATTTTCGAAAGAGTCACTATAAACCGATGAGACAAAAAGTGTTCACCGATCATTAAACATCAAAGTTTCGTTCAACATTACATGAAATGATCCCATGTCCCTGGCTAAACATCTCAGAAAATTGCTATATATTAGCAAAATGAAATAAATGAAGAAAAGGGAAAAAATCCTAACAATACAAAAGTGAAATTAAACTATTTTCTTCCAACCATGGACCCACTATGACCACAAAAAGTGATAATTTTATGTAGATAACAATTTACAGATTCTAATTTCAGATCTCTTAGCAAAAATTTCACTACAGCGATCATAACCACGTTTTTTGAATGTTTTTTTTCCTGAAACATTAAAGGTCAAAATTTGTAAGAGACCAAAGTTTTGGTTTTGAACATATGGAAAACATAAGAAACATCGACTGCATGTTTGTTTTTCCAATACCTATATCCATGAAGAGACATTGACATGACACAAACCGGAGCAAACAAAAGCAAAAACTGTTGTGTGCTTATGCATACGCATGTCAATATGAAGAAAACTAAAGCGAAGTAGGAGAATCAAATAGAGGGAGAGTAAGAGTACTGATTGCTTAGACCAAAAAAGAAAAAAAGAGTACTGATTGTGTTGGAGACGGAGGCGGTCACGTCGGCCCTCCGTGGTTGAATTTATTTTCCTATTTTTATGTAGTTATATATTATCAAGTACTTATAGCTATGAATGATAGCCATGAATTTACTGTACTGAAATAATCTTTGTTAGAAGAAATTTGACCAATTCTTAACTAAAGAAACAAGTGTTGTAGTGCATCCCCTAACAATTGTAAGCAAGGAACAAAACACGAAACATAAGATAAAAAAAAGTGTTGGTTAGTTTTACTAACATTTTTTTAGAATTTGATTTTTATATATTTTGATATTATAAATCCTATTTGTTTTAGAAGTTATATATTTCGGTTAACATTGAAATTAGTTTGTATTTGTGCTCAATTTTAATTTCTAGAAAGCACTATGGCTTTACTCGAGGTTTGGGAATGTTGTTGGTCATTCTTTGCCATTTCCATTGGAAGTTGATTTTTTCTCCCTATAATTGTACCTTGTGGTTAAGCTTTACGACAAACAATAAGATATTACGTTTTTGAAGTTTAAAAATTATTTCAAGAAGACATACATGGTTTGATAAACAATGAGTGGTTTAAAAATTATACATGATAAGCCACATATTTGAGGAGAAATTATTTTCTACGTAGTTAACCTACTCATCAATCATCATCGACCATGGAAAAAAATGAAACACCATACCATAAACCTTGAAAGAAGCAAACTGTAGACCTACATGCGCAAAATCCTATTGAAATTCTGTTATTAATAGAAATGGTGAACCAAAATCATATTGATCCTTTGGCTTTTTATATACTTTATGCCACAATTTTCAGATTTCAATTTTTTCCAGGATTATTCATTTCACTTAATATAAAATCATTTCTCAAGTGTAAGACTTTACATCGACTTACCAAAGTTAGTTAAATTGAGAGATGTCATAGGAACAATTAATTTCATGTGGTGTCGCTCACTTCTTCTACCATTTTGATCATCATATTTTGTTGGTTTGCAATTTTAAGTATGAGAGAAAAAATATAAGGAAGCAGATACTATGAGAAGACAAATTCACCAGCTGCCACCCAAACCAAACCGGAAAGAAGTAATTGTTGCTCTTTCAAACACATTGGCAATACTGGTGAACATAGAAATCTGAATATTAAAGGTATCTCAAGATTACATTGTTGGCAGAGAAAGCTAAATGTTAAATAAATTATGGATCAGATCTCTAAAGTAGAAGTAATGTTTTTTTTTCTAAACATTCACATTCTTGAGTCGTAGCATCAGCTTTGCTTTAAGCTTTTTTCCTTATTCTACAAACATAGCTACAATTATTCCAAATCATATACAACTGTACTGAATGTGATGAAAATGATCAGCCTTGTCTTATGTATAATCAAAATCATATTGTTGCATAGTACAATTATATAATCTAAATGAAGATTTATTATATCAAAGACAAGGATATTGCAGCTACACTACACCATAAGCTTATTCGGGCTCAGTGACATGAAATATTACAACTTTCAGTTTACAAATGGCCGGTGCGCAACGAAGAACATACGAGAGACGCTCAAATCTCTGTTACTCTCTATATGTCTCATTCTCTCGGGTTATTTTGTTCTTCACATTTAGAGAGAGAATCTTGTGGCCATTTTCATATTTTCCGATGCCGACTCTCTCCAAATTTTTTTGTTTGATCCTATTCAGTATTCATTCACCTGAAACATTAAATAGAATTTTATTGGCAGGTTAAATGAACAGACATGAAAACCAAATCCGTACATGCAAAACTTGCATCTTGATTCATTTTGTTCTGTTTAATCTTAAGTTTTAACTCATTAAAGAGGAGAAATGTGGCATTTCTGAAACTTGTATATAAAGAATCACACTAAATAGAGACTTCTGAAGAATCCCATGATGAAAATATAGCTGTTTAAATTAAGCATATTTAAAATATTTAAAAGTATGTTATTTGTTCAAATCATTAGTTAAATTTCACTCATCCTATTCATATGTTTACCTGTGAGAGAGCATTGGAAGATGGAACTGTTGATGAATGTTGTTGTCTGGCGGCGTCTGTCTCTTAATATTCCACCGCTAATTTCCACTAATGTTTAGTTGTTGAGTCGTTGACAGAGCAAGGAAACTTACATCAAACACCTTAATCCAACAAAGTCGTAAGCAATGGTGCTCGGTCCTAAGATATGAATGCAAAGTGAGTAAAAATTACGTACAAACTTCATAAATTGATCACATCTAGGAAATAACCAATTGAGTGCTCACCACACAACAAGTCAAGTCCTTGTGGCGAGGATCTGTTGCATCCGCTGTGGTACGTAGAGCGAGATCTAGCAAAGACTACATAATACACAGACATTAAGATTCAAGCAAACAAGTAGAGAGCCCTAACGATTAAATACTGGCAGCAATCTTTGTCATCAAAGAAGCAGTCATTATAATACAAAATTTAGTACCTTATCCTTGGTGAGATTCACAAGCTCTATAATGGCAAATTCATGAGCAGCCTTTATGCATTCAAGGTAATGGTTATTTAAACCAAATATTGTTAACAATTTATGCACATAGTAAACCATATATTATGTCCCTGCTAATGTGAGCTCCACTGGCAAAAATTTCCATCACCACACCACCTGCAAACGAACGAAAATAAATACTATAATTCGCAGAGCTTTCGAAGTTTGTCAAAGTCCCCAAAATCCAATCAACACGGAGATTAAACAAGTTCTAAACAAGAAAGGGTTTGGTTATTATAATATGTGAGTTTATGATTCATAGATTATGTGATTTTTTGAAATAAACACTAAATAAAAGACCAAGTACGCTGGTGGAAATAAACAAATGGTCAATTCGGAATGGTGAACCACAGAAAACAGAAACATATACAGAGGTTCAAGATTATATTTTCTAATGTTTCATACACCAGAGAGTCCAAAGAGATTTATGCAAAGGGAGAACTAAAGAATAGAAGATAGTCTTACTCGTTATCAGAGCCGTGGTTAGAGATAAAGAGGCCCGAGGCGAGATTAATTATTGCAAAAATTTGACATAATTTATATAAAATAAATAATTATTATTTTGTTGCAAAGAATAAAAAAATTAATTACTTATTCTAAAATAATATATATATATATATATATATTTTTTTTTGCAACGAAATTACTAATAAAATTTTCAAAAACAATATTTTTCACCAATTCTCGTTTGATATATAAGAAAGCCAAACCATTCAATCTCTCTTGTTATATACTCGAGCGAAAATAAGATTTTATCAACTTCAACTTTCAGAAACTACTTTGAGCAAATCCAACTGGAATCATCAACAATATCCTAGATTATTTTGTCTCCGATTAAGAAAAATGAAAGAGATTAAGCGGCTATTATCCTACATTTATTTTCTGTGCTTATTTTTAACTTATAATTAGTTGTTATTTTTAATAATTTTCGAATTAAGTCTTGTTGTAACGTTACAATTATTATTATTGGTAACTTTAATAAAATTTTGGGCCTCTAATTTATTACTATGGTAAGTTTACTAAAATTTTGTGCCTATAACTTTATTATTAAAATAGTAGGTTTAATAAAATTTTGGGCCTCTAACTTATTACTAATAGTAAATTTAATAAAATTTTGGGCCTATAATATTACTACAAAAAAATGGGCCACATGCCAATGTCTCTATTATTTGTTCATGGCAACGGCCCTGCTCGTTATGGAGATGAACAAGTAAAAACTAAAGAGAAGCAACTGACCTTGATTGCTTGAACCTTAAACCCCGAACGAAGAAGCGGAGAGCTGATTCAAAGCTGTAAGAATCCAGACCAGCAAACCCAACGACGCGGCCACCATCCTCACTAATCTCCGAAGATGTGTTGATTACCCTGTTGTGATTAGACTTTTGTGGTGCGTTAAAAATTGCATCAGCTTTTGGATGATCATTGAAGCAGAAAATATAAGGGGTATAAATGGAGATTACATGGGCAGTCGCATCGATTGGAAGGAGAATACGTTACTCTAAGCGGAGGCGTCGGAAGCAGTAACGACTTGACTGAGAGAGAGGCGTTTTTTAAAGTACATGTGGCACACTCACATGTGCTGATGTGACACCCATATGGAGAGGGTTATAGCCCTTTCATATAGTAGATTGTCTTTGTACATTTATTTACGACTTATATTCTTTTGATTTTATTAGTTTTTTTTATAATTAGTTAGACTATTAGAAATTTTATTTATTTTTTCTAATTAGTTTAGACTATTAAAATATTTATTGTTATCTAATTATTTCGGACTATTAACAATTTTTGTTTTTTTACTAATTTGGTTAGTTGCTTAACAATTACAAAAGGAGAGTACCCGTTCGGTCCCCGAACGGAGTTGAGAAAATTTGGCAAATACTATATGGAATATCGACGAGCGGTATAGGCATTGGTATTATTTGTATATGTTAGAGTTGTGAGGAGTGTATGAATTTGTTTTGCAGTAAGATAATAGATAATCGTATGCGGTACCGCAAGACAACTTTAGGAGTGTATGAATCGGTTCTATAACACAAACTAAGACATTATGTAGAATTGAATATGACATTAAGAAATAGATAATAAGTAATCAAAAATCATGTTTTAGTATGAGGAGACTCCAATTCCTTGATGTAATCCACGGCCTCCTGCTCATAGTACCTAATATCTGTAAGTTCATCTTTCAGTCTATGCTTCTTGTCACGTATCCTCTTAAGATCTTTGCAAGCTTTCGGTATTCTTTCCGAAGCTATATACAATGTTTATAATGACAACAAAAGTATCATCATACATAATTAACAGATTAGCAGATAATTTGAGTATATATATATGGAAACCATGCAGAGACTCTGACATATCCATATTATATTAAAACATGCATCAAGTGAAAAATAATGATCAAATTACAAATAAAAAACAGACTATTGAAGGTCAAATTCTTAGTGATTTTCAAAAATTATTGTTGTCAATTACATCATGGTATTAGAAACTGATACTAACAATTTACAGATCCACATGTACTATACCGACAATTAGATGTTATAAATATGAAAATTACAGTATTCAATAAAGAGGAATATCAGTCGGACCTAAAGAGATACACCAAATATGTATGTCTAAATATGTTAGTAAATCGTACCTTGGTTACAAAATTGTTTGACTCCACACACCTTGCCAATCGTATCTCATTCTTCAAGACATTTGGTAGCCTCAAATCAGTATGCTGAAAATCGGGGTCAAATGTGTATGAATCATCAGAACTATCAGCCATAAGAGAAGAAAAATATCGCTTTTCTTTTCTTTTCACTCACTATAAAGAAAATAATTTATGAATATAGAATTAAGAGAGGAATAACAAAAGAAGAATATAGATAAAATATATGTTATGAATACGTTTATTTCTATTAGTCTTTAGTGTTGTTGGGAATACCAAAAGAAGACCAAGCTTAAATAAAATTTTAAGACTCACATGTCTATTTAACTAAACCAAGAAGTGTGTTTAGGGACAAACTCGAATTGTAGAATCATATTGAATTATAACTACTAACTTTTCAGACCAATAAGTGTGTTTAGGGAAAACTTAATATATCATGAATGAATATTCCTTTTAAGTCAGATTTGGTAAATATTGTGTTATTAGTGAATTTCGTGGTGGTCAGAAAATGTAGCTAACTCTGATTTATTAATTTGTTTTATAACTTAAATAACACATCAAGATACCTTAACTTAAATTTGTTCCTTGGGTAAACCAGGATCCAATCCAAACTCCAAGTTCAGGATTGTGGAGATATCTGCAAGATCACTTGGCACTAATTAAGGGATTGCCATACTCTGAGGAGATAGACAGGAGTAATTTATGGGATCTGCGTACCTGGAGATTGAGATCTCTATGGATTCAGACAGCGCTTGGTTTTGGTAACTCTCAATCTTTTTGCTTAATCAGTGGATCTAATTGGCTCACACTCCTGCGGAACCCTTCGCAGTTGAAGGCGTGGAAACCCTCTGTTTCCTCTATTCAGATATATAAGGTAGTACAAGAGAGGGCTCACCCCCACATCTCCAACTTACACAGAAGTTTCATCTCATACCTTCTCTGCCTCTATTCTCCAGTAATGGCCTTCTTTGGTAAGCTGATCTCGGCTGAAGGTAATGACAAGAAAGACCAACCAATCAAACTCCCTCCGATTGATAAGACCCAAGTGTTTAAGCGCTTTGATCGTACCTTGGTAGCCCGTCCCCTGCTTCGAGAAGTACGGGAACAGAAGCTTTCAGCAATGATTGGGTTCCTCCCAACAATTTGGCGTTGTGAGGGTCGAGTTCAAGGCTTAGAGATGGGGGATGGACGAGTTCACTTCCGGTTTCAAACCGAGAGGGACCTTTTGGTGGTGATGGAGAATCGACCCTATCATTATGATGGGTCGATGGTAGCGGTGGACAGATGGGTTCCTACGGTGAGGAGAGATTTCCCGACTACCATACCCTTATGGATTGTTATCAAAGGGTTACCAGATTATCGGTGTGAAGAAAAAACAGTCCAAAGCATCGGTGAGAACCTGGGAGAGTTCATGAAGGTTGATGTCTCCGAACCCATCCCGAAGGTAAGGGTTACACTGGACTATGAATTGCCTCTCGTCAAACGCAGAGAATCCGATGATGCAGGGGACATTATTGTCCTGGAGCTCCAGTACGAGAAGCTTCACAAACATTGTACGCGCTGCCTTCGTCTAACGCATGAAAGCATCGATTGTCCAGAACGCCCCCGTGAAAACCAACAATTGAGAGAGCACCGCCGCGATCCGGTGAGAAGAAGAGAGGAGCCGGAGAAGCGTCGTCCGCAGAGGTCCAATCATGGTGATAAGAGGTGGATCACCGAGCCGCCACGGGACAGTCGTGTAGGACGAGCACAAGCAGGGAGCTCGGTGGCGTCGTCCACCATGCCTCGACCAGTGAGGCGTGACATACTCTCTGAGCTTGAGAGTAGTGCTTTGGAACCGGTCAAGGACACACTGAGCACCAAGGACTGGGTGCGAAAGGCGTTCGGAAAACAGGAGCAGAAGGGTAATACAACCCTGTCGATTCGAGGTGTGGATCGTGACGAGCGCCAAGCCCAAGCAAAGAGATCTAAGGTATGCGCCCCGTGGTATCGAGATTCGGAAGAGGACGCTGCGGTGGGGAATGCACGCTGGGCGAAGGTAGAGCCTGTTCCGGTGGTGGAGAGATCACAGCCATCAGTGGACGGCGGTGGTGAGAAGTCACAGCCACGAACTAGGGTTTCTTCGGAGGCAGGTGAGACAGAAGGGACACATGGGCCTGCGAGTTCTGAGGCCCAACAGGCTGAGAGAACTTCTGACCAACTGGATCAGGGGCTGCCAGTGAAATCAATGGGCCAGCTTTTAACCTTAAGCCCAGCAGAAATGATATCCCCACTTAGGAGTTTGGCAAGTATGAATCCGAAGCCACGACGTATTATACAACGGATTTCGAAGGCTCTAGGGGTGAAGAAGAAGATTGAACATAGTCCTTTTCAGGGCAGTCGTATGCAGAAACACATGGCTTTAGCTTGTTTGGATCCGGCTAAGGATTCAATTGTTTTAGCAGATGTGTCAAACCCGCCCTCTTCGCAGGCGGGCCCACGTGGGGGCAAAACTTCGAAGGAAATTCAAGAATCGGTGGTTGAGGAGAAACCACCGGCAGTCGAGTAGTATGATCTTGAGCTGGAACTGCCAGGGGGCTGGAAGCTTCTTGACAGTTCGACGATTACGTGAATTTCGTAAGAAGTTTTTCCCGGGGATTCTCTTTCTTATGGAGATTAAGCGTGATCACCAATTTATTCAAGATATGCAAGTTGAATTTGGTTATGATTTTCTTTTTACTGTTGACCCTTTGGGTCGTAGTGGTGGTTTAGCCCTTATGGCGAAGGCCGAGTTTCAAATTCAAGTACTTTTTTCCGACAAAAATATTATCAATGTAATGGCTACTATTCAAAGTAATAAAGTTTTTATGACGTTTGTCTATGGTGACCCTGTTATTGCCAATCGAAATGTCGTTTGGGAACGGTTAACCCGGATTAGTACGACTCGTTTCGCACCCTGGTTCATGACGGGGGATTTTAATGAGATAATCGGGCATCATGAAAAAACGGGGGGACGCCGACGACCGGATAACTCCTTTCTGGACTTTAATTTGATGCGACAAAGCTGCGGAATGGTAGACTTCCCTTACACGGGTAATTGTCTATCCTGGGTTGGTCGTCGGGGCACTAATGTAATCCGCTGTCGACTTGACCGGTCCATGGGGAATGAGGACTGGTATGAATTGTTCTCCCATACCAAGATGGAATATCTTCGGTTTATGGGGTCCGACCATAGGCCCGTGCTGACACATATTGAACACATCAGAATGGGGGGAACGAAGAAGTTCAGATTTGATAAAAGATGGCTCTCGAAACCGAATTTCGAAGAGGTCGTCCGAGTCGGATGGGCGAATGGAGACAGTAATATAGACACATTGTTGGGTGATCGAATTGCTAACTGTCGAAAGACTATTTCACGCTGGAGGAAACAGGATCAAATCGTCACTGAGGAGGAGATTGAGGGCTTGAAGAACCGCCTTGAAGAAGCCCAGAGTAGTGATACAACTACGAGTGAAGAGATTGCGGCGTTACAAGAACAATTATGTACGGCTCTTCGAGATGAGGAACTCTATTGGCAACAGAAAAGTAGGGTTACTTGGCATCAAGAGGGGGACCGAAATACGAAGTTCTTCCAGGCTTCTACAAAACACCGGCGAGCACGTAACAAAATTATGGGCATTATTACAATGACGGGGGATTAGACGGAGGCAGAGGAGGAGATCGAAAAAACTGCGACGGATTATTTCGAGGAAATGTTCATTTCCTCTACAATCTCTGATCTAGAAGTGTCCCTGACACATATCAGGGGTGGTGTGACCACGGAGATGAATGAGGTTCTCACTCGGGACGTCTCCGACCAGGAAGTTAAGGCGGCAGTTTTTTCCATTCACCCGGAAAAGGCACCGGGACCCGACGGTATGACTGCTTTATTCTACTAGAAGTTCTGGCATATTATTGGGCCCCAAGTTGTGGAAATGGTACGTCGGTTTCTTCGCGAGGGGATCCTAGACCCCGTCAGCAATATGGTTAATATCTGTTTGATTCCAAAAACCGAGCGTCCACGGTCGATGAAAGAATTCAGACCAATTAGCCTTTGTAATGTCAGTTATAAGATCATCTCTAAAGTCCTTTGTCAGCGAATTCGCAAATTTCTACCTATTTTGGTGTCAGAAACACAATCCGCTTTCGTTGCAGGGAGACAGATTACGGACAATGTATTGGTAGCCCAAGAAGTTTTCCATTCCCTGGTGACAAATTCTGTCGGTCAAAGGGAGTGTATGGCCATTAAAACGGATATGAGCAAAGCGTATGATCGAGTGGAATGGGCTTTCCTGGAGGCGTTGATGAGAAGAATGGGCTTTACAGAGAAGTGGATCAGGTGGATTATGACCTGTGTCAACTCGGTATCTTATAGCATCTTACTAAATGGCGAACCAAAAGGAGCTATTATTCCATCGCGAGGATTACGTCAGGGAGATCCGCTTTCACCATACTTATTTATCCTCTGTACAGAGGTCCTCATTTCCAACATCCGCGCAGCTGAGGCAGCGGGTCATCTGTGTGGGATTAGAGTCGCACCAGCTTCTCATGTACTCACCCACCTACTGTTTTCTGATGATAGTCTCTTCTTTTGCAAAGCCAATATGCACCAATGTGATAGGCTACTCAGAGTGCTGGAGGTCTATGGAAATGCGTCCGGTCAACGTATAAATTTTGACAAGTCAGCCATTACGTTTGGTAAGCGGGTGCCTGTGGAGAGAAGAGTGGAAATCAAAACAAGGTTAGGTATCCAGACGGAAGGAGGAGAGGGAAAATATTTAGGAATCCCGGAACAGTTGCAAGGATCAAAGGCGGAAATTTTTGCATACGTTCAAGATAGGTTGCATCAACGGATCAATGGCTGGTCTGCCAAATTTCTGTCAAAAGGAGGAAAGGAAATCATGATTAAATCAGTGGCTCAAGCTCTCCCAAATTATGTGATGTCTACTTTCCTTCTCCCACAGAGTTTGTTACGGAAATTAGCAAGCGCAGTTTCTAACTTCTGGTGGAAAACTAAGGATAATTCGAAAGGAATGCACTGGATATCTTGGAAAAAGATGTGTCTCCCGAAGAATGCAGGGGGGATTGGTTTTAAGTCTTACGAAGAGTTCAATAAAGCCCTTTTGGCGAAACAGCTCTGACGACTACACCAATACCCGAAGTCCTTAGTGGCAAGAGTATTGAAAGGGAAGTACTTTCGTTACTCGAACCCCTTTGAAGCTAGAAAACATTACCGTCCTTCGTACGGATGGCGTAGTCTAATTAGCGCCCAACCCCTTTTGGAAAAGGGTATGCGACGAACTATAGGTTCGGGGCACCAATCTTGGTTTTGGACAGACAAATGGATCCCGGATATTCACCCACGGCGGGTCCGGAACTTGCTACCAAATCCTAATAGGCACGAGCGGGTCTCTGACTTTATTGATCCTCGATCAGGTAAGTGGAACCTGGACCGGCTTCGAGTGTGCGTTACCGAGGAGGATATACAACTAATCCTCAGGATCCAACCCTCCCTGCGGGGTGCACGGGATGGTTTTTGCTGGCATTTTACAAATTCTGGAATGTACACGGTGCGTTGTGGATATGAAGTCGCCCGTAGCCGATTGGATGCTGATTTGGTGTATGCACAACAACTGCCTTCGGTGAATCCGCTGAAAGAAAAGGTTTGGCAACAGAGAACAGCTCCTAAGATTCGTCAGTTCCTTTGGCAAGCTATATCTGGAGCAGTGGCGGTCAATGAGAGATTGGCACATCGTCATCTCCAACGCGACACGCAGTGCCCCCGATGTGGGGACAGTGAGGAGACAATAAACCATGTATTGTTCACATGTTCGCCAGCAAGACAAGTATGGGCTTTATCAGCTATCCCAAGTTCCCCGACAGTTTTTCCCGTTGATAATTTATGGGGTAATATGGACTATCTGTTCTCTCGGATCCCTCATCGTACAGACATTGAGGAGCATGTGAGATGCTTCCCGTGGATCATCTGGTATCTGTGGAAGGTTCGTAATGACAAAGTTTTCAACAATATGGAACGCACACCACAAGCGATAGTGGAGTTGGCTGGTAAGGAAGCGAGGGACTGGTTTTTGGCTAAGGAGACCATGGAAGGCCCGAATACGAGTCAGGAAATACAGAGGAGGGAGGCGGACCCGTCCGCCGTATTCAGGTGTTTCATTGATGGATCGTGGAAGGAGGAGGATAACCCGAGTGGGGTGGGGTGGATTCTGCAGCTTCAAGATGGGACATCAGATCTACTAGGTATAAGAGGTATGCGTAAAGTGTTCTCGCCATTACACGCCGAGTTATCTAGTCTGCTCTGGGCTATGTCATGTCTTCGTAAGCACGAACGGTATTGTGCGGCGTTTTTCACGGATTCACAAGAGTTGATAAGTATGGCAGCTGACCCCGCCCAATGGCCCCGTTTCCGCTCGGAACTAGAAGAACTTCATGAGTTACGTACTTCTTTCCAAGACTTTACCCTTGTGTATTGTCCTAGAGGAAAGAATGAAAAAGCAGACCTTCTCGCGAAGAATGCTCGTCTTCGTAACTCGGTGTTTTCTTATGTTAGCACGTCTATTCCGTACTGGTTCAAAGATGCTCATGTATTTTTGTAATCAATAGGATTATGTGTCTGTGTCAAAAAAAAAAAAAAAAAAAAAAAAAGATACCTTAACTATCCCTCAGTAAAATCTTATAGTGCATCAGCATTAAGCTCCCAAGATATATTATATTCATGAAGTCACGTTCAACTCTCATTGTTAAAACTTATACCAAAGCACTTGTTTCACAGAGCACCATATCATATGTGTAACACACATGGATACAATCTGGTGGTGATACCGGATTGAGTAACAATCCGAGATCGGTCCAAAGAATAGAGGAACTAGGTTTAAGCGTAAAATCACAAAGAAAAGATCAAGTAAAAAGATGTGTATAAAATTCTCTATTGAAGGAGATGTCCTCGTTTTGGAGGAATACATCAAGTATTTATACAAGTACAAAGTCGGTAGTAATAACCCTAAGAGATAAATCGAAAATCTCCTAATAGATAAAAGGAAGTTATACTAATTCGAAGTATTTCCTTTTATCCGAGCTAAGTCTTCCAATTCGCTTGTATTTGCCTACGTCGGCAGACGCTCCTTAACGGGCCGAGTTGTCTTTATGGGTCCTCGCTGGTCCATTCCACCGAGCTGACCTTTTGATCTCCGTATCGAGTCGGATCTGAGTCGGGTATGGTTACTTTTGTTGAACCCAGTACCACCAACTAGTCCCCCCCGAGCTTGGCGAGTATTATTTTATTAAGCTCGGTCGAGACATACTGAGGAAGATTTGCCCAACTCAGATCTTGAGTTGATCTCGAAAAACTTGTCTTGATAAGTGGCTTGATCAGATCCGTTTACTCTTTCAGGTGACGCTCGACACGCCAGTTGCGCTAAGGAAGTTGTGATTTCTGGCTCGATTTTCGCGGAGTATTTACACCAAGTGTTCTTACTTGACACGCGGCACTTCACGATTGGGTGCTCATGCGGCGAGTGAGAATCTCTTAAAGGTGTTTCCTTTATACCCTAGATTTTCCCCTCCCTATAAATATGACGCCAAATTCTTCAGAACCTACACACTTCCAGACATGGTTTTTCCTATTCTTACGCGGAAAGATCAACACGGCGGAATCGTTTTCCATTCATCATTCCAGAAAAAGAATGGTGAATTTTTCTTAGTAGTTTCTTCGTATGAAAAAGTCGATTTAAGTCGATTGCGGAACTTCCAAGAGACGACGATTCATGGTTTTCACTCATGTCAGAGATCATATTCCCAAGAAACCGTCATGTCAGGGATCATATTCCCATACCGACGGCCAGCTTCTGCTTGTTCGGCCGATCCGATACCAGTTCGGATATCGCAACCGAACTGAAACTTGACTTTGAAGTAGTTGGTCGGAGGTTCGGGAATAACGATCCCTGATTGAGGTGTTGTAGCCCCCAGAGGAGTATTGGAGCGGGTATTTCAACACCTCGACACCCTTCTATTACCGCAGTTGTTACTTCGACAGCAAGGTCCGCAAGGATCTCTACTGTCATTGTGCTGCGAACCAAAGGGTTCGATAGACTTTAGCTCGCTCTAGAGCGTTTAGGTCTTTTGTAAGACTTTTAGCTCGCTTTGGAACTTTTGTTAAGACTTTCGCTTGCTTCGGAACTTTTGTAAGATTTAGCTCGCTTTGGAGCTTTTGTAATCTTTTAAAGTAATAAAAATTAATTTAAGATCTTTCGTAAGACCTAATTCACTTCGGAATTTTCGTATTCCTTTAAAGGAACAAGAATTAATCTAAGATCTTTCGTAAGACCTAATTCACTTTGGAATTTTCGTATTCCTTTAAAGGAACAAGAATTAATCTAAGATCTTTCGTAAGACCTAATTCACTTCAGAATTTTCGTATTCCTTTAAAACAACAAGAATTAATCTAAGATCTTTCACCAAGAATTAATCTATGTAGTTCGGTTTATTAGAAGCAAGATTCCTCCTAGACTTCGCTTCTTACCAGTTCGGTGTCGGTTCTTAGAATATGTACTTAGGTACGAGGCAGGCTTGGTTTGGGGTCTGAGAGTGCAAAGAACTAGTGCTTTGGCTTAGCTCAACTTTTGCCTTAGGACGAAACTTCAGTATGCGATCGAGAGTTGGCGTGTGATTTACTTGGTTGTCCTAAGCGCGAGGTGCGGACCTGGCTCCGGCTTAAAAAGGTTGTGGATTATTTCACCACGACACTCATGAGAAGTGCGTTGATCAGATACCTGGTCAGGGTTTCGATGTGTGACAATAGAAGAACGGATTGTATAGAGTTATTTTTGAAGATCACTGTATATTAAATTCCCGAGCTGATCAGACTGAGTTTTTAATGAACAGTAGTGTGCTTTCAAAAGAAAATCTTTGGTCTAAACCAGAATCTTTATTTTAAAAGATGAATTTTTTTTATATGTGTAAGTGCACTAAAACGTTTTCTAAAAATGCAAGCTATCTACGTACATTTCTTCAAAAAAAGGTTCAAGTCACTCGTAGTTCAATACAAAGAGGCTCCTTTGAACGAGTATATATATATAATATCGCTTGAAGGTTTTTTTATATTATTATTTCAATAATAATATCGCTTGAGGTTCCAAGCATTCCAAGAATTTTGGATTTCGGTTCCATCCATCTTGAGGAGTTCATACACTCCAGGTTTTACAACCTTTGAGACCTGGTACGGTCCTTCCCACTTGATTCCAAGCTTCATGGCATCATCCTCTTTGGTATTTTTATAAACTTTTCGGAGAACGAGGTCGAAAGATCGATATTGTACTTTCTTGTTGTAGTACTTTGCGGTGAGCTGTTGATAATTTTGTATCCTCAGCAACGCATTGTCTTGAAGTTCTTCGAGGTCATCGAGATGGTCACGAATTCTTCGTCCATTCATCTCGATATCTTGAGTCATCGAGACTCTTTGAGCACTGTCAAGGTGAGCTTCGGCGGGTGCTAGCGCTTCCATTCCATATGCTAAAAAGAAAGGGGTCTGACCTGTCGATCGTCAAGGCGTTGTTCGATGAGCCCAAAGTACTCCTGGGAGTTCATCTGCCCATGCTCACTTCTTTTCTCCTAGGCGCTTCTTTAGCCCGGCTATCAACGTTTTATTAGTTGACTCGGTCTGTCCATTCCCTTGGGGATAATAGACAGTTGTTGTGGCCAGACGGATATTTCATCTATTGCAAAACTTTACGAAAACATCACATGTCAGGTTCGGACCATTGTCCGTTACGGTTTTGTAAGGAACTCCATGTTGACAGATAATGTTCTTCCAAACAAATCTTTCCACATCTGGTCCGGTGATTTTAAGATAGGCCTCGGCTTCAACCCACTTGGTAAAGTAATCAGTCATTACTAGAATATTCTTTTTTCCTCGTGACGTTACCAGCGGTCCGACCGCATCCATGGCCCATCTCATGAACGGATATGCGACGGTTGCCGGAGAATACTCCTCTGGTGGGGCCAGCTTCTTTGGTGCATGCTTTTGACATGCTACGCACTTTTTGCGTATTTTTAGCAATCAGCCAGCATCGTTGCCCAGTAATAGCCGAACTTTTTAAGCTTCAAGGCGAGAGATCGCCCTCCGGAATGATTTCCTCCGTCCTTCCCGTGAAGTATGATGCAGGACTTCGAGGATCTCCTCCCCGTAAATGCATCTCATCATATAGCGAGATGCGCTCCATTGGTAGAGCACTCCTTCTAAGATAGTGTAATGAGCACTTCGAGTTCTCAACCTTCGGGCTGCCCATTTATCTTCAGGTTGCTTCTCTTCGGTTATGTATTCTATAATCTCTATCCGCCAGTCTTCCTGGGGAATGGAATCATCTTCTATTTCGGTGGATTCTTCATCCGTTTCACCATCCATAATCTCGCAGACCATGGGTGGTGGATCTATGCTGGGGTTCATTATACTCTTAACGGGTATAACTCGTCTCATGTCCGAGCTGGAGGCCAGCGCGGCCAATGCATCCGCGGATGAGTTCTCGCTGCGGGGATTTTTTATGAGCTCGAATCCATCAAACTCATCAGCGATCTCGCATACTACCTTCAGGTAGGCGTCCATCTTGTTATCTTTTGCTTCGTACGACCCGCTGATTTGACTGGTGACGAGCTGGGAATCCGAGCAAGCTCGAACACGTTTAGCTCCTACTGCTTTTGCCAGTCGAAGTCCCGCGATTAGGGCTTCGTATTCAGTGGCATTGTTAGTCACAGCAAAATCAAGATGGAATGATTGTTCAATCACCTCTCCAGTCGGAGATTTTAGGCATACTCCAACCCATGATCCACTTCGGGATGACGACCCGTCCGCGTGTAGGATCCACCACAAGCTTTCTTCTAAATTCTCTGAAGAAGGCTCGCTGGGTACCTCGGCGATAAAGTCTGCTAACACTTGCGACTTCATAGTCGGTCTATTTTTATAGATTATATCATACTCACTAAGCTCGATCGCCCACCGAGTTAATCATCCTGATTGATTCGGGCTGTGCAAGATCGAGCGAAGTGGATGATTTGTCTATACCTCGATGGCATGAGACTGGAAATATGGCATGAGTTTTCTTGCCGATGTTAGGAGTGCTAAGGCTAATTTTTCCATCGTTGAGTATCTCGAATCTGTGTCGTTGAGAGCTTTACTGATGTAGAAGATGGGTTGTTGTTCGTCGTGGTCTTCCGTTACCAGAACTCCATTGATTGCCGATGCCGAAACCGCGAGGTACAAGTATAAGGTTCCCCTTCCTCGGGTTTAGCCAGCACGGGTGGCAAGGTGAGATATGCTTTTAGCTCGGAAAAAGCTTTTTCACATTGTTCAGAAAATTCAAAGGTCTTGCTTGCCTTTCTCAGTAGTTGATAGAACGGAAGACGTTTGTCTGTCGATCTACTTATGAATCGATTCAATGCGGCTATCCGTCCGGTTAGTTTCTGGACTTCTTTCCGCGTTTTGGGGAGAAGGTAAATCTAACACGGCGGATATCTGCTTTGGGTTCGCTTCTATCCCCCTTTATGTTACCAAATAACCCAGGAATTCTCCCGAAGTTACTGCGAAGGTACACTTGGCAGGGTTCCGTTTCATCCCATGCAGATTGAAGATTCAAAACACTTACTGAGATGATCGATGTGATCTTTGGCGTTTGCGACTTAACCAACATATCGTCGATGTAAACCTCCATAGATTTATCGAGTTGTTCTGCAAACATCTTGTTTACCAGCCGTTGGTAGGTTGCCCCGGCGTTCTTCAAGCCGAAAGGCATTACTTTATAACAGTAGATTCCTCGATCGGTTATGGAGACAGTCTGCTCACGGTCATCATGATGCATCAAGATCTGATTATAACCAGAGAAGGCGTCCATAAACGATAAGAGTTCGTTACTGGCGGTTGCTTCAACAAGCTTTGTTGATATCTGTGAAATCAACACAGACTCTCCACTTCCCGTTCTTCTTTTTTACTACTACCGGATTAGCTAACCACTCTGGGTATTTCACCTCGGTAATAGATCAAACATCGAGCAGTCGTTCGACCTCATCATCTACTGCCCTAAACCCCTATGGGCCAAGCTTTCTCTGCTTTTGTTTAACCGATCTATGGGACGGATCTACATTCAGCTCGTGAGAAATTATCTTTGGGTTGATCCCCTTCATGTCCTTGATGGACCATGCAAAAGTCGATGCGTTCTTCCTTAGAAGTTCAATGAGTTTGTTTCATGTAGGGTCGCTTAGTTATGACCCTATTCCCACACACTGATCGGGATGTTAGAAATCCACGATGATCTGTGTGATATGTCGTTCTACGCGGTGGGAGAATCCACAACGTCAAACTCGACGTATTGTTTTATTTTGGCAACTTCGTCTGCTAGTTGGATTATTCCAATTGTAGGGATCATTCGACCCGTAAATTCCGTAAGGGTTTGGTTTCGCTCGTGCATACGTTCGTATGTACCCATCCTTTGTAGGGTTTCTTTGTAAATCAAATTTACAGTGCTTTCGGTGTCTATTAATATGCGATTGACTTCGCAATTGTCTATTAATAGTCTGACCACGAGTGGGTCGTTGTGCGGTTGGTTCAAACCTACCGTATCTTGTTCACAGAAAGTTACTTCTAGGCTTTCGCAGTGGTTGACTGTTTCTGCTTCCGGCCCCTCGTACGGCTGGCTTTGTTGTATGTCTTCTTCACGATCCTTCATGATCATGAAGGTTCTTCCTTTTGTGAGCTCTGTCGTTGCAGCTACTAAAGGTATGGTTTCTTTTCTGAACATCTTGAATAGATTTCTCTCGTGAAAGTTACACAGTAAACCTAATCGATCCCCTTAGTCGGCGCTAATTTGTTGATACCGGATTGAGCAAAAATCCGAGATCGGTCCAAAAAAAAGAGGAACTAGGTTTAAGCGTAAAACCACAAAGAGATGTGTATAGAATTTTCTATTGAAGGAGATGTCCTCGTTTTGGAGGAATACATCAAGTATTTATACAAGTACAAAGTCGGTTGAAATAACCCTAAAAGATAAATGGAAAATCTCCTAAAAGATAAAAGCAAGTTATATTAATTCTAAGGGGGTGTTATTGGGGATTGGATTTGTATGGATTTTTAGAATTTTGGAAATCCATCATTATTGATTATGGATTCTTAAATTCTAACTAAAATCTATTGTTATTGGTTTGAGGATTTTCAAATTCCATTTGAAATCTCTTGTTATTGGAAAAGTTTGGTTGTTAATGATTTTGTAAATCTATTAGAATCTATTGTTATTGGTAGATTGATTTCCTATAATTATACTCATTAAACAAGATTTTGAGAATACTTATAAAAACCATTGGATTTTTAGAATCCTTATAACTAAACTTTCTAAATACACTAAGGGGCCCTTATTCATTGATGGATTATGTAAAACTTATGGATTTTAAAAATTGTGAGATTTTATCACTTCTTATGGATTCTTAAAAATTATTCTCATGGATTACAATTGATTCTCATGGATTCTTGTAAATTATTCTCATGGATTTGTAATAATTTGTTTTCCACATAAGGTAATATATATATTCATAGTTTTCTAAAAAGTTCAAGTAGTACTTGTCAATATTCTAGACTCCACTTTAGACGTGAGACATCACCATAAAAAGACGCGAGCTAATCAACCCACACCATTGCCATCAACATTTTCAAACATTGCCATTAACATTACATAATTTGTTTTTCAAACCTAAGCTAACTTTTCGATTGTTTCTTTTTGTTTTTTGTTAAACTTTCTTTGGAGCTTGTTTTTGAACTTTGTTTTGAGATTGCTTTATTATTGATAAAATAGATTTGAATTTTGAATTATAATTTTCATAATGTGTTCTATTTCTTGACTTTGTGATGTCTTTATTTCTAGTTAACTTCAACGTCTTTTCCATGTTTGTGACTTGACTTTATTTATAGTTATGTATAATACGTCGTGAAATTTGCTCTTTCTTTTTAAGAATAATGAGTTCTTGCTTTCTTGGTGTTCTTATACTACGTTGGGTTTTTCAGTTGTTATTCTATGATTTGTTTATGTCTCTTTTCTAAATTCTGATTTTTGTTATGATTAGAAAATCAAAAAATGTTGTTTTGATGGTTGGGTTTTTTTTGTTGATGTTGTGTGTGTGTTTTTTTTTACATGGATTTCAATAATATCATGTATATCTCTAGTATTTTGAAAATCATGTTGTATGAGTAAAACTATAGAGATTCCATCTCCCAATAACAATGGATTTTAATTGATTTAGAAAATCAACAAAACATAGATTTTTTGAATAACAATGAATTTCAAAAGGAATGTAAAAATCCCCAAATGAATAACAGTGGATTTGATTTAGAATTTAAGAATCCATTAACCAATAACAATGGAATCTTAAAATTTTAAAAATCTACATAAATCCAACAATGAATAACCCTCCCAAAACTCTTTACAAATTTAACAAATCTTTGGATTTCTAAAATTTTAAAAATCCATACAAACCCAATCCCCAATAACACCCCTAAGTTTCTTTTATCCGAGCTAAGTCTTCCGATTCGCTTGTATTTCCCTAGGTTGGCAGAAGCTCCTTAACGGGCCGAGTTGTCTTTATGGGTCCTCGCTGGCCCATTCCTCCGAGCTAACCTTTTGATCTCCGTATCGAGTCAGATCTGAGTCGGATATGGTTACGGGTGTTGAACCTGGTACCACCATCTGGTCTTTCATATACTGTTAATGTATGTTCAATATGTGAATACATATGGTTGAATTTAAACTATATGATCAGAGACAACTAATTTGGTTTCATTTCCTATCTTAAATTTTTATAAATAAACTAGGTGAGAACCCGCGCGTACGCGCGGGTTTTGATTAGTAAATAAAAAACAATTGTATTGTTTTAGCCTAAGTTTGTAGTTATACTATATTTATATGGTCATTTGAAAAGTATTGGTAGCATATATCTCATTTTTAATTGTTTGTGTGATCTTATAATAATAAACGAAATTTATTGGACACTGCCAAAATATAAAAAGCATCGTTAACATTTTAAAATACGTAACTTTTGTTTTTTGGAGAAAATATATGTACCATTTGTTGTTGTCTTTCTCATTTACTCCCAAGAAATGCATGAGAACATACATGAACACCATGAACATCGAATGTAATGTACTTGAAAAGTTGAAACTATGGATATACACGGAGAAAAGATTAAAGTAAAATTATCAATCTATTATATCCAAACTGCCTAAACTTCATTAGTCCCTCGGAAATCTCCTCCTTTCATGGAGTTCTTGCCAACTAAGGTTGATTCTTATTCTAAATTTTTTAAGGGAGATTTATTTTTATTCTAAATTCTACAAAACATAGGATTTTTAAATGCAGAACAAAACTATCAATCTATTTCTTTGTGTGATTATGTCTAACACCATTGGCTTAACTTGCTTACTTGTTCTGCATACATATTGAGAGAAGTTGATTTCAACTTCAAAGAGAAGTAATTACTAATATAGTGACATCATAATAAGCTTCTTGTTCTGCATTTCTTTTTACCTAATGACAATACGCTTACCAGTTTTTGGTGTTGAAGTTCTTGCTCTCATAATCTGTGGCAATGTCTTCAAAGCTTTTAAAGGTTCTCACATTTGAAAGAAATGTCATTCTAAAGGTCAGTAACTTACTTGACTATGTAAACCGAGACTATATACTGTAAGAATCTAACTAAATAGAGGACATAATTGGAAGTTGCAATTGAAATAACTGTATAAATGAAAAGTAGGTGTATATTTCATCTCGGAAAAACTATTTATGCACATAGTGTTCTGCGCAATTACATTTCTTTCGTGCCATGAATATCATCTTTAATACCCAGATTTTCTTAAAATGACCTCCCAACTTCTTGTTCATAAATGAAAATCAATCTGCGTTCAAAATTTTCACTCGACAACCAGCAGAAGTCAATTTGTTTATATTCATGATCTTCATCAGTCTCTG
This sequence comes from Arabis alpina, assembly GCA_900128785.1. NCBI lineage: Eukaryota > Viridiplantae > Streptophyta > Magnoliopsida > Brassicales > Brassicaceae > Arabis > Arabis alpina. The sequence continues at coordinate 24,002,217 of LT669791.1, forward strand.
ACAACGTAAAAGTAGAGTTAAAAGTGCTAGGAGAAGTTTCTCACTTAGCCATGCATTCCTCACCTAGACTTCTAACTATGTCATATCTTTTTTGACCTCCTAGGTTATATGAATCAATAAAACGCTAATCCGCGAAGCTAAGAAGTTCAAAATAACAACCGGAGATTCATAAATCTAAGTAATGTTCAGAAATGGACAGTATATATGACTAAAACATGACTCTTTATCCTCCAAAGTTTCTATCAAGAAGAAATTTATTGTGATCCGGAGGCCAAAGAAGGAGCCTGACTTGGTGCATTGACAGTAAGAACCTCCGTCTTTGACGATGGAGTATATTCTGAAAATCAAAACACAAAAGAATGACTCAAATTTTGCTTAGCCGCAAACATACACTTGTTTCGAGCCCCATACAGAAAAGAGTCAGAGAGAAGACCAATCCACTACATATCTTTAATATTGTTTGTATGTTGACCTCATTATATAACACATGTGTATTAGAATTTGATCTTACTGGGAGTTTTTTTCTGCGGGAAGTCTGCAATCATGAATCCTAGTGAGCGATAATCCCTTGGCTAATATGCATAACAGATGAGTGATTTGTTTATGTAACCTGTAGTTATACATAAAATAACCTCAATAGAAAAACGAATAAATCCTTATATCAGAAAATGGAAAATATGATGTAGATTGAAGAAAGAATAAGAGAGTCCACCATATTTAAGAAGGCACTTTGATTTATAGCTGGCTTCGTGAACCGCTTGAAATATGGTTTGAAATCTGCATGGTTAAACAACTCTAAATGGTACGTATTTTCCCATATCTAAGTATCCTCATTTCTATCCCCAAATTTTCTATCGGTCTTCATAAAAAACATGTTTAGGTATTCTGCAAAAAGTATGGATTATGATGGACAGATTAGAGAGTAAAATACAAGGCACAAAGCATGAAAAGTAAGCAAAATTCTTGAAAGTAACAAACCAAAAAAAATGGGGTAATACTTGTAGAGTTGTTTGCTACAGATTTGAGTAACTAATATGTGTACCTTGACTGGGAGCTCAAACACGGAGAAGAATAATTATGAGAGAAAGATGGAGATGGCCGGAGAAGTTAAAATTGGTTTAGAGGAATGAAGAGGATTGCAAACACGGCGACCCAACAATAACATACACCGAAATCATTAGGTTAAGCGCGATGGAGAAGAATACAACTACATCTGCCCCAACTGATGACTACCTAGTATTTGCTGAACTTCTTTTCCCTTTGATCGAATGATGTCATCTCATTTCTTTGAAAATTTTCGATAGGAAAAATAATGCGATCACAGGAAGAAAATCAAGCATGTGTGGTTGTGTCCATATATTCAATACTACCCATCAATCCCTGCATAAAAGTACTAAATCAGAAACAAATAAAACTTATACTATTTTCCTAAATTAGCCAAACAGCCAACGCCTTCATTTGTTTTCTACATGGCCAGAACCCATTGTTTGGAAAGTACAATATTGGGTTCCGCGAAATCAATTTCTCAAGTAGGGAAAAACTTGAAGTTGAAATTAACAAAGGTAAAGTTTCGACAGAGAAAAATATAAAGACATCAAAGAAATAACAATAACAACCTTTTGTGATTAATAGGCCTCGCCGTCTCTTCTATCGTATTTTTCTACTAAACAACATCAACAACTTTTTGTGTTTGTGAAACAGAGAGTTCTTACTCGTCATGTATCCACACACTTATGGATTCTTGTTCATTCGCCTAAGCTTCAGGCGCCCAAACCCTCCATCACTGTAATTGGAAACTGAATCGCATAGATTTTGGAATAAGCAAAGGAAACAGAGAAGATGGGAAGGTGCAATTTTAGGCATCGGTATCCTTTCATAGAATTATAAAGAGGGATAATTATGAATGTACTAATTACAATTAACCTTTACGGTGGAAGACGAAGAGCAAACGAATTGAAATTTTTGAGAAAGAACAAACAATATTGCACCTTAAATCCTTAATTGATTTTGAAATACACGTGGCATCACTAAATTTATTGACAAATCTGCCATTCTACTTTCATATAGTAGACTAGGTGAATACCCACACTACGTGCGGGTTTTGATTCACAATATAGTTTAATGTGATTCGCAAAAATATATATATATATGAAATATTTACTTCTATAAGTACTTTTTGAAAAACATATTACACTTATACATACTTTCAAGGGATGTCATACTTTTGATGTGAGTAAAGTCTGTTCTATCATTTGACTAATTAAACCAAGCTTCCAATTACACAATTTTAATTTACACCTACTTCACTTAATTTATTTTTTATTTATTTTTGTTATTGATTTGCCTCAGATCCCTTATCTCTCTCTCTTTTCGATTTTCATTCTCTTCTTTATTCGAATATCAATGGATGTTTGGATGGTGATAAGTGACCTTTTAATGAAATCAATGGAGTTTGCAATTCTCTCTCTCCTCTTTTCCTTCCGTTGCATCTCTTCTCTCTCCATAAATCTTTCAATTTCCATAGCTTTGTAATTCTGATTCTTTGTCCAAAAATCAAATAGCTTTGCCATTCTGACTTTTTTTAAAACGATGATATGGTACTTTTTCATAGCTTTGCAATTCTTAGACATCGAAACTATATCTCCACATCTTCCGAGAAAGATTTGTTGGGCTTTGATTGTGATCTTCGCTAACAATTGTTATTTAAGAATATGAATGGTCATGGTCACATATGAATGGTCATGTATAGATGGTTTATATAGTTCACATATACATGGTCACATATGAATTGTCATGTATAGATGGTCACATATAGATAATCACTATAGATGGTCACATATAAGTGGTCATGTATTATTGGATGGTGGTGGGATTGGCAATAGCCATGGGTCTAGATGGAACTCATGGGTTTGATTACAGCACGAGACACTCGAATCAGATAGCAACAATAGTATTGGCTTTGGCTCGGGAGGTATATAGAGACGGATCGTGGAATGATGTCGTTAATGAGGATTGAGGAGAGTGAGACCAAATTGTGGTTGTTCTTCTTCTTATGGTGGTGTTGATGTTTCGTCTTCTTCTAATCCTCTGGATTTGAACATTAAGAATCTAACATTACCAATAATTAGTTGACATCGTACCCTATATAATTTAGCATGGTCAAAGTATTGTGGACAAATTAGCGTGGATAACATATTTTGTTCTAATGATGATCTTGGAGAGACGGTCACGTTTCCGATTGATCTCACTAAGACCATAATGCAACTTTATGGTTAAGGATCGGCTGCTGCTGGTGCATACCGACTTGGCTCTATGGGAATCGTGTTGGAGATTGTGAGGAAAGAAGACATAATTGGTTTTTATTTGATTGCATTTTTAAAGTAGTTGATGAAGAAATCTTCTTTATTCTAAACAATGAATGAGAGAATCTTACATGATTCTCATTATCTCTAAAAGATCAAAGTTTTTAAAGTGATCATGAACCAATATGGTGTGTTCTTCTTCTTAGCTTGTTCCGCATCTACTAGTTTATGGAATGGAATAAAGTATTAGGCTCCCTACGAAGGATTAAATACATTTCAAAGGCTAGCTCATTCCTCTGCTATTAAGTTTTTGTTTTTTGTTCTTCTGGATATTGATTTATGGATGAATTGATATGGATGTGATGTGTGGATGAGCTATGTTCTGTCCACTAAACAGCGAACATCTTTATGTTAAAAATATTTCTATGTTCAAAAACGAAAAAGAAATCTATCCTCTTTCTATGGTTTTGTAAAATTTTCTTCAAATCATATGATCAGTTTGCGGTTGATCTATCATCTCTCTATGGTTGATCTATGTTGAGTTATTTGGCCAATGGATTAAACCATACATCTAACCAAACATCAAACCAAGATAAAAAAACTCAATGTGCATTCCAATTATCTTTGTTTATCTTTAGCCAATAACGAAGTAATACTTTATCCCTAGAAAGAAGGAGTAGGTTAACTCATGTTTTCTTTCATGTTTGATTTGCCTCCTTGTTTATAGGGATCCATCCCACATTTTATTTTTGAATCGTTTTCCATTCAAATAAATGAAAACTACAAAAAGTTAGTTCATAGCTTAAGAATGATAAGTAAACATGATAATATATCATCCACCAGACCATGTCCACTGAATGATCTCACTTTCATCACATGTCATAGCTTAACAGTGATAAGTATCCATGATAATATATCCACAAAAACTTGTACACTAGACAATATCATACGTCGTGTCTATATCATGATTCCACTTTTATCTCATTTTCACAGTTAGACTGAAAAAGTCCAATTACAAATTGATATTCGACTCAATTTCTTCAAATCGATCTATCCAAACACCAATTCAATCTAAAAATACAAAAAAAAATGGGACAAGTCATTATTAATAAAAAAAAATTCTATAAAGAATCATATGAAGATAAACCCAAAACCACAAAACTCCATAGATCTCTAAAACAAAACAATGAAGCATAAAGAAATCAAATCCAAAATCAATTTTCTAACAAATACAAAATCAAAGAAATCATAGCGAGATGGAGAAAAAGACTTATTAGCTTTTCAAACCAGAACCCAAATCCGTAAGGAACCATCAAGAGCTCGATCCGTGGCTTCACTCTCTTCAATTTGGTGGAGGAAATATCTGATTCTTTGTGAGGAAACATAGATCGATGGTGATTAAAGGGAAAGAGAGAGGAAGAGGGAGGTGACGATGAAATAAAATCAGATCACTAACTTGTTTTGTTATGCACCACAAGATCTTATATCTTATTTTAGATGAACGGTGCATATCAACTCTTTTTTTTTGTTGAAATGTTAATTTTATTTGGCAACAAAAAAGTTTTACAATCTTAAAGATTTAAATAATCCATAATAAGCCTAACATATTGAACAAAAATAGAGCTCTTTCCTTTCTATTTCCCTCGGCTAGCTTTACTTGTTTTTAAGGTGTGTGTTGGGTCCATCGTTCCACTACTTCGTCTTCACCTCCCTCCATACTCCTGTGTTGAAGCGAGTAGAGTCGGAACAATATCTCCTTATGGACAGCTTTTGCAGTTTCAAGTGGAGTTGATGATGATCGATGGTGCTTTCGTCCATTCCTCTCCCTCCAAATCCAATACAATGAGGTTTGAAATGTCATACGTGTTAATTGAGAATCAACCTTGTTAAGTCTGTTACCGGTGAGAAGATTTGTGGTGATTTTCCAATCAGGGTTGAGACGCGATCCCACTATCGGATTCAAAAGTAAAGTCCAAACCGTATATGAGTATGGACATGTGAAGAAAAGATGATCTCGAGTTTCGTTTCGATCCCATTAGTTGTTGTATCAATCGCTGCAGCTGTTGTCCTCTACCTCGTCGCACTTTCCATTCAGTGGAGGTTTCTGCATCAGCCACTTTCGCTGGTTTCGATATTCCCATGACTTGTGAGTCTGCGTCTCCCATCACTGCAATTAAAGGACCTATGCCAAGCCACTAATCAAACCAAAAGGAGGTGTTCAATCCATCTCGGACCTCCATCTGAAGAAAACTTGCTGCAATAGGTCTGATTTTGAGTAGCTTCTTCCACATCCAAGATCCCTTTGTAGTCTTTTCTGAAATTTCCCAGAAAGCCTTTGCTCCAAGTGCATATCAACTCTAATCTAACTAAATCTAAATTTTCAGACTAAATGATTCATTCTTGTTTGAGGGTAAAATAGTATTGAAAAAAATCACAATGGAAAAAGTATGGCATGCTTGGAAAGTATGTTTATTGTAAGAGAAGTTTTAGAAAGTAACTCTACATGTAAGAAGCCCTATATATATAAACATATTTTTGTTTAACATCTAAATATGCTATTTGGCAATTTTAAACTTGATGCTCTGAATTTAGAGCAAAACCTATTTTTGTGATTTTAAGGTGTTCCTATAATTTATGCATAGTAAATTTTAGTGTATTTTATATATTACTAATTAATGTAAATTTTCTTTTCTTTTATTTGTTACTTATCTTGAATTGGCCATATTACAATGCTATATTATAATGAATTGACCATTTTCAAAAATACCATAAATTAAAGCTCTAAGCTCTAGAATTCTAAACCTTTAAAAAGATTATGACCCTAACAAACCTTAAACCTAGTCAACCCAAATAAAAATGATATTTTGAGCCAATGATATTTAAAAAAATGACAGTTTGGGAGATTGTTTTTAAAATGTAGAAATTTTGAAAAGTGACATTTCTTGAAAATCGACTTGATTTAGATTAGATACTCAGCTATAACTTTTGATGTCTCAAAATGCTTGAAAATATATATTTAGTTTATTCTTTATTTTCGACATAAGTTTGCTTGAAAAAATATCAGAAAATGTTTCTTATGGATTAGAAAATATGACTGCTCATAACAAAAAGGTAAATAACACCAAGCTTCAGCGTTCAAAGCAATGGAAATACGAAGGCGAAGGTCATTTTTGCATTTGCAACCAATCTTAATCAAGTTTGGACTTGCTTGCTGACCAGAGAAGGCCAAGGCTAAGGAGTTCTTCAATATTAGCATCGGCATAGAAAAGCAATATATTAATTTTAATATATTTTCGTACATGTCATTTTTTGTTTGTTTCAGTTTTGGGAAAATACTTACGAAGGTCAATATCACACAAAATTGACAACTCTTTGGCTTTTGTCAACGTCCTATTTCTTCTCTTCGAGTATCTAACTTGTAGATTGCTAATGCTCTCAAGTCGTATAATCTTCAACTTATTAACCATACACATCCTACTACTAACAAAACAACACAAAACCCCATTAAAAAGAAGGAATATTCAAGGAAACGAAGAAGTTTTTTTGTTTGTTTTCCTACGTTCAATTTTGAGAAATTCATGCTGCATTTGAACTATTCTTGCTTTTCCTTGTAACAATCTCTAGAATCATGGTTGATAAAATGACATGTCAAAAATGGTCATGTTTTAGTTACAAATTTAAGTTGGCATTTCTAAACCCGAGACGTTACTGAGCAGAGCATATTTTGCGCCTGGAAACTCAACTATTTATGTTTGTATTCCTATCACTTTTGATGCTGCATAACCACAATAAAGACATAGAAAGTGAATGATGAACACCACAAAATCATTAGACAAATAATAGACTAAGACATAGTTTGTGGTTAATGTATAAAAAGATACACACTTGTCTAGCACATAAAAACGAGAAACCATGAAAAAAATGATTGATATCTATTCAATTTACCGAGGAGAGGTTTTAATAAGTGACGAGATCACAGATCAGACCACAATAACATAGACTTTATATAGCAAAAATATCTATCTAACTCGGATCTTTTTCCCCCCTCATATGTATCATGACTTCATATCAGAAACATTTATTACCCTAAAAACTGAGGGCCACAAAGAAAAATTGAATGATGGTTTGGAAGCTGCTCTATGATACATATTAAGTGGCAATACCTAAGGTGTAAGAGTCTATGATAAAATGTTTCCCCGTTTCACTTTGGGCCTAAGAACGCATAGCCTATTGATAAAGCTCTCCGTGCATACATCCGTCAGAAAACTACAAAGAAAGAAGGAGAAGGAGTTGGACAGAAAGAGACTTTTACTGGAGTTAGTTACAAATAATACTTGCATTCATTTTTTTTGTAGAGGTAAGGAGATACATAAAGATGTTGCATCTACGTAAGGGAGTTACTTGGGAATTCAGTCTCACATTGTACATGTCGAGTGGAGTTGTGGCACTCGTAAATCAGCATCACACCTTCTGTTCTGGATTTGGATAAATTACTGATGAGGAGAATCTTGTGACTTGTTCATGTGATCTTGTAAACAATGCGGAGCTCGAGAAAATATGCACCATAGAAGTAAAATTTAAGCATTGTTCAATTGAAAAGGAAAATGTCGGAGAAAGATAAGAAGACCTATAAACCAACTTGTTTCAAACCAGTGTTGTACTTATCATGGACATATGCTTAAGCAGAGAATCATATTTTTCGTGGATGAGGATTTTGAATCTGTATTAGCTTTAAGTAATCGAGTATGTTGCCTATACTTTGAACAATCAAAGTCTTCATAATAATAAAGAAATTAGGTAGATCACACGAAGACTATAGAGTGATCATGTACAATACTTTAAGCTCATACGGTTCCACCATTGCTTTGAGGACTGATGTGACAACATCAGACGAAGCAAAGTGGTTTATAGAGCTGTTAAACTTATGTTTGGGCCAAAGCGAAAGATGAGTAGAAGTCATACAGATACCTTGACTCTTATAGTGATAGATATTATTTGATAACGCTGTAAGGACATGTTCCTTATGTGAACTCAACCATATTCTTGTGAGTATCCGTGGAACTACACTTGATGAGCGTAGCTACCAATTTTGCAATTGTGAATTTCTCAGGTTTGGCCGATGTTTGGCCGCGTATTGCCTTTGCAGATCGTGTGAAGATTTTGTAATTCAATAAACCTAGTAGCACAACTAAGAGAGCCACAAACATATGAAGACTTAAACATATAAAGCTATACATTATTGTATCATTTACTTTTTGTCAACCATACATTATTGTTTTTATGTTTTTTCTCGTAAACATTAATTAAATAATTCCATACCATAAAAATATATCTGCCATAATTAAATACTTTTTTCTATTTAATACTTATTGGGGTATATTTTTGGAGAATATGTTGCACGTTTTTATCATTTTATTTGATCTTTTTGTACCATTTTTATGTCTTTTTCTTTTTCAGTGCATCATTTATATATCTAATTTGTATATTTTATTTGTAAACAAAAAATACAGTAAATGAAAAATGTATTGATAAGCAGTGATCTGATAAAAGATAGAAAAATATGTTGACAAATTCTTTATACTTTGTTTTACATTGATAAGATGAAAGTAGTATGGTGATAAATCCTTTGTTTTACGTTGATGAAAAGCTAGAGATTATTGTGTTTGGTTCATGTACGTTTTTGTGTGCAAAAGAACAAAATTTGAAACTTGCAAGAGAGCTACAGGTTACAAAAAAAAAAGCATATAATTTTTGGAAAGAGATGACTCACTGTTTTTTTAGAGATTTCAATTAACTTATCATTATAAAAAACAAAGCAGGAGCTCAAAGTTCTAATACGTAATGGTTTCCACAACTTTTATAGATTGTATAATGACTGCTTCTCTATAGCATGACAGCATCTTACAAAAATATCAAGCCAAGGTATTATTTGCATACTCCATAACCCTATGCTTCATGTATTTGACTCTCTCCTCATCATCAACGGATTTGTCGGATTCCTAGTACTTTTTTGAACAAAAACTGAGAGTTCAAAACACAAAATGATTAAAAATCAGGAGTAGTCAAACACACTTTGTAACGGAGATTTTTTGGTGAAGTAATAAGGCTATGGAAAACTTCATCTTCGTAGGAGGCAAGCTCAAGCTAATGGCTCTCTCGCATAAAGATCTGATTATATGACTACAAGAAAACATAGTTTTTGTGACTGATTTTTGTGACCGATTTTTTCGTGACACATATTTGCGACTATCGTGGGACCACTTTGTGACTACTTTGCGACTACCAAAGAGTCGCAAATTTGCGAATGAATTATTTAGTCGTAAAATTGCGACTGAATTTACAGTTAGTGACAAATTTGCGTCTGAATAGCAGGAGTCACAAACACGTTACAAATTTGCGACTATTTAGCTACTACTTGGGTATAACAATTTCGTCACAAAACCGTGACAAAAACCAGTAGGTGAAAACATGGAAAGTAGGGGTCTAAGTAGGTGGAAACGTTGAAATGAAGTGGCTAAGTAGGTGAGACCAATTTATGTCACTACTTTTGGGTAGTAGCAAAAGAGTAGCAACAATTTTACTATAAATACACGCTCATTCCCACCTCATTTCATCATTCATCACAACAAACATTTCTTCTTTATATGATCAGAAAAAATCTTTTAAGAAATAGATGTAAGGAAAAAAAGGTTTTGGAAAAAAAAAAAGATTGGGAAAAAGTAAAGAGTTTGTGAGAGTACTTTTTTAAAAAGTTTTAATTTTAAAGAGTTGTTTAAAAAAACAGAAAAAAGAGAAAACAAATGTGGCATTCAAATTGAAATTGGATGTATGCTAGGATCGACCCGCAAACGAACAATATATCAAGGGAAATTGCATATGGAGTGATGCAATTCATCAATTTCGCAACTAACCAGTCGTTATCGATAAGGAGTGGAGGTAGGTTATACTGTCCTTGTCTACAATGTCAAAATTTGGGTAGGTTAAAGTCGGCTAGAAGTGTTTAAAAACACTTGATTGGTCAAGGTTTTATGCCTGGTTATTATGTATGGTCTAACCATGGAGAAGATTACTATGCACATGGGGTAGGAAGTAGTAATCTGTATGATAATGTTGATTTTAGAAGTGGTAATTATAATGAACCGGTCATTAATGAAGAAGACAATGTTTATGCGGGAATGGTTAGGGATGCATTTCATGGTTCTGTTCCATTTAATGAATATCATCCTGATCATGAACATGATCAAAGTGGAAATGATCATGTTTATAAAGAACCTACCAATGAGGCAAAACAGTTCTACGATATGTTAAATGCTGCAAATACTCCCCTGTATGATGGTTGTCGTGAAGGTCTTACGAAGTTATATGCAGCGGCTCGGCAGATGAACATCAAGCAAGACCATAATTTGGCAGAAACTGCTATGGATTCATGGTCTGATTTAATTACGGATATTTTACCAGAACCTAATCAGGCAACTGGTTCATACTATGAGACGGAAACGCTTATGCGAAAGTTAGGATTGCCTTACCAAAAATTTGATGCATGTATAGATAACTGTATGCTCTTCTAGAAAGAAGATCAAGATTTGCATTATTGTAAATTTTGTGGGAAAGCAAGATATACCGTTCAACAAGATGTGGTATCTACCAATCGCTGACAGATTGAAGAGGATGTACCAATAAGTGAAAACGGCGGCATCGATGAGGTGGCATGCTGAGCACGAGTCACAAGATGGAATAATGTGCCATCTATCTTATGCGGTAGAGTGGAAAGTTTTCAATGAAAATTATTTGAGTTTTGCGGAGGAAACGTGAAACGTTTATTTAGGATTATGTACTGATGGCTTTAATCCATTTGGTATGTCAAAAAATCATTCGTTATGGCATGTGATCATGACACCCTACAACTTACCTCCGGATATGGCAATGAAAAGCGAGTATTTGTTTCTTACGATTTTGAATTCGGGCCCAAAGCATCCACGAGCCAGTCTAGATGTTTTCCTCCAACCACTAATCGAGGAGTTAAAGGAGTTATGGAATTACGGAGTCGAGGCGTATGATGTGTCGACAAATCAAAACTTCAACCTTCGAGCCATTTTGTTGTGGACCATTAGTGATTTTCCCGCGTATGGGATGTTGTCGGGATGGACGACTTATGGAAAATTAGCGTGTCCAATTTGTAAGAGTGATACAGAGGCTTTTTGATTGCCGTCTGGGAGGAAGACTTGCTAGTTTGACTGCCACAGAAGATTTTTGCCCCCAAACCATCTGCTACGAAAAAACACTTGTGCGTTTATCAAGGGAAAGAACGTAGTTAACGACTATCCAACTGAATCGTTGTCTGGAGAACAAGTTTTGGATAGTATAAGGTATGTCGGCGCAGCTAAAACATCTAAATGTGGTGGGAATGGCCATGAAAGAAAACCGGAGGGCTATGGAGATTGGCATAATTGGCATAAACAAAGCATCTTTTGGGAGCTACCATACTGGAAAGATTTAAATCTACGGAACTTTCTTGATGTGATGCATATTGAGAAAAACTTTGAGGATAACATCTTACATACTGCGATGAATGTTAAAGGCAAATCAAAAGACATAGTAAACTCAAGGTTAGATATCGCAAGATTTTGTGCTCGTAAAGAATTGCAGGTCGATGGTCGTGGGAACGCCCCATTTCCTATTTCTAGACTGACTGCAAAAGCCAAAGAAGCCTTACTTCAATGGGTGAATAATGAGGTAAACTTTCCAGACGGCTATGTAGCAGATTTAGCCAGTTGTGTAGATATCGTTGGTGGAAAGTTCTCCGAAATGAAAAGTCACGATTGCCACGTTTTTATGGAACGGTTGCTTTCGTATGTTTTGCAGAACTTCTCCCGAAGAACGTGCATCAAGCATTGTCAAGTAAATAAATTAATATAAATCTTATGAATTATATATATATATATATATATATATATTGTTGAGAATATATTACTCATTATCATTTTTTGTAGGGATTGGAGCATTTTTCGGGACCTAAGCAGCAGATCATTCTATACGACCCGACTCAAAACTATAAAGGAGAACATCGTGATGATTCTATGTAACTTGGAAAAAATCTTTCCACCTTCTTTCTTTGATGTGCTGGAGCACCTACCTATCCACCTACCATACGAAGCAGAGCTTGGTGGTCCGGTGCAATATAGGTGGATGTATCCATTTGAAAGGTTTTCAAACATTTGAAAGGCAAAGCGGAGAATAAAAGATATCCAGCAGTCTCAATTGTTCAATCGTATATGAATGATGAGATATCCAATTTTTCCCAATAGTACTTTCCATCACATGTCTCTACAGCTCTCAAAAGAAGGTAATAATTGACTTAATTGATGTTTAATTATTATTGGTACCATGATCATGATTTCGGTCTACTAATTAAAAATAATGGCTAATTTTGCAGGAGAAATCGGTATGATGAAGGTGAATTACCTCAATATATTGTAACAGTACAAGATATATTTAAGGCAGTAGGTCGTCCAAGTGGTAGATGCAAAGACTTGTGGTTAATCGAAAAGGATTACAACTGCGCACATTCATATGTCTTGCAAAATACTGATTATTTTCGATCGTTTGAAAGGTATATGATAGTTTGTTAGTTATTTATTTACTAATAATTTAATTAGCTACGTCGATATTTATGCTTAATTATGTATGTGTTGACAAAACAGAATGTGCGAAGCACAAATTCGATATGTAATCCGCGGACTACTTCATGAAGGGGTCACAACAAGAAGAGATGAAGTATTTCATGACTGGATCCGCGAATATGTAGTTTCCTACCTGCGTATTTTAAATAATAATTAAATCTCTAATGTTTTTTGATGTATTTGCGAATTTATATATATAGCTCCACACAATGGGAACACAAGAAGGTTTCCGTATTGGGTTAAAGATGTTGTGGCAGCCCCTGAACGTAAAGTTAGAACGTGGCTCATATATTGTACACGGGGGTATGTGTTTCACACAGAGGCTCACGACAACAAGAGAAAAACAATGAATTATGGGGTGTAACACCCGTGAACCAATTTCGAGAAATTGGAAGGGTGTGTCGATCGACACTAGTGAGGTGTGTCGATCGACACACATATTTCATCTTGAGGCCGGTTTGTTTTGAGTGAGTGTCGAACGACACAGGTGGTGTGTGTTGATCGACACATTTATAATAAACAGTTTTCTGTTACGATTTAATTCGATCGGTTTACGCGTTGGTTTGGGAAAACCCTAGGGCTTTGTATATAATCTGATTTGGGCGTGTTTTCTGAGGAAAACAGCAGAGAATCAGAGTTATATCGTTTCCCAGAGAGTTTGTGAGGTTCACATAGAGTTCTTTGTGAAAGGATCCGATTGTCTCGAGAAAGGAAGTTGATTATTGTGTTTGTGGAGTGGATTTTCGTGGATTATGTGATCAAGGCTGATCTCGTGTTTAGCCTCTTTTCCATCAGTTCTATCAAAAAATCCAAGGTGAGTGTGTGACCATGACTTCTGAGTCGATGGATCGTTAGGGATTCGTGGTGATAGGTTTGTGTGTATTGATTGATCGTGGATTGATGATTTCGTGATTGTGTGCACTTGTTTTGGTGGTTGTCAAGTTTTATTTGCAGGTTGATGGGTATAGGCAGGTTCGGAATCGGACCAGAGAGGAGAAGGTTTGATTCTGGTGAGTATGTGATCTGTGTCGATCAACACCTAGAGGGTGTGTCGATCGACACATGCACCTGGTATGTGGAGTGTCGATCAACACCAGTGAGGTCTGTCGATCGACACTGGACCAGTGTGTCGATCAATCGACACACATCTGTTTTAGGCTGTTGAGCTGTTTTTGTTGTTGTGTGATTTGTGTGTTTGCCTGAGTGGTCCATCGTGCCTGAGTGCGCAGTCGTAGATGGGATGAGCGTCTACTTGGTATTTATGATAATACTCACGCATCTCTTTTTCCCATGTGATGCAAGTAAAGGCAAAGTGTGATCGTGGAATCATGGCTACGAAGAGGAGGATGATCTGGGCCTCAGTTGATTGTTTTACATGTTCTGTTATTGCATTAGAACTGTCATAGGTTGTTTGATAGTTCTTGAATGTTTGGATTAGATTTTGTCGAATTGGTCTCTTTTGATTTAATGAATTTGGATTCGTTGGTTCATTGGTTTAAGTCGTTATCTGCTGATTGGTGTGTGGCTTGTTTGGTCGTTGAGGATAGTATTTATGGGAATGCTAGTCCGAGACTAAAGTTTAATTGTTTTTTAAAAAAACACGGGCCGGGTCGTTTCATGGGGTATCTGTTAAAGGGCTGAATTATGCCGAGAATGTAGAGGATGATTTTTATAGGAAGATAGGACGTGTCATGGAGTTCCAATATCCCGGAGTTACGAATTTAAATATCACACTTTTCTACTGTAAATGGTTTGACCCTACTTATGGAAAAGGCCAACGAAAATATGATTTAGGCGTTGTGGACGTGGTCATGACACGGGAGTATCAGGGCTATGAACCATTTATTTTAGGTATGAATTTCAAGTCAGAACTTGTTATATATTTTTATGATTCTATTTGATGATATAATTATAAATGTACAGCCTCTCAAGCTGATCAAGTTTGTTATCTTTCCTACCCACGTGTTAACCGCCCTCGAATCGCATGGCATACAGTTCTAAAAGTAAACCCAAGAAATCGTGTTCAAGGAAAGTCAAACGAGCTAGTCATTTTGCAACAAATAGCTGATGATGAGGGAATGACAAATTTGGTTGAAGAAGTAATTCTCGATACTTTAGTCGACAACACCCATCATTCTGAAGAAATTGATTTCAAAGTTGCAGATGCTGAACCCGAAGATGAATTTCGTTGTAATTTATCATCTTCAGAGGATGATGAAGAGGATGCCGAGCTTGATCAAGAGGATGACGAGGATGATCACAAGTGAACGACGCTACCCGTTTAAAAAAAAAAAAACATTAATCCCTTGGTCTTCGAGTAGCATTCCCATAAATGTTATCCTCAACAACCAAGCAAAACACATAGACAACACTACAGCGGATAACCAAAACAATTTCCATTAAAACAATCAAACCAGTTCAACAACAACAAAAATCAACAAGTTCTAGAACTAAGCCAACAACCTAGCCAGTCCTAAAGCGATAATAAAACATGAAACAACACGAAACCCGAGACCCTAGATCATCTCCCTCTTCGTAGCCGTGATTCCACGATCACACTTTGCCTTTACCTGCATCACATGGGAAAAAGAGATGCGTGAGTATTATCATAAATACTCAGTGAGACGGTCATCCCATCTACGACTGCACCCTCAGGCACGATGGACCGCTCAGGCAAACAAACATACACACAGCCCTCGGTGCTTCGTATCAACCCAACTCAGTCCGCGCAGTCCTGACGGTGTTTGATACCAACTATCTCCATACCCCTCAAACCTTCAGAACACACAGTCCATTAAGCTCTCGGTATGCAGGGACCCACACATCCCCTAGAGAGACACAATTCCCAAAAATCTGCCAGAGATCACAATCTCCAAAACTATCTCTGTACCCTCATGTCTCCAGTCCGCACAGTCTTGGCGAACGATCGGTATGCAGGAAATCTATGATTCCCCGGAGAGAAAACATCTCTCAAAGATCTGCCAGAGATTAACATCTCCAAGAAAGAACTACAGTCTCTCTCTGAGCTATGCGAGGAACACATCCCCGAACGAAACCAACTCTAGACGTCTATAATGCACCTCTGACCGGAACTACCTCCCAAGGTCTCAACATGATACTCCCAACCCGGAATACCATCACAAACATGATCGTCACAGATCACCTGGACCATCCCTCACACCGGATGTCCCTGAAGAGTCTCTCCGGAACTAGACAGTTTTAACCACTGTAAAACTTCTATTCCGAGACTCTCTCACACATCAACACACAAGCTCGTTAGAGTTCCACCGAAACTGGCAAGTTCTACTCACTATAAAACTTCTATCTCGAGGTTCTCTAACCAGAAACACATGACTATCAAAGTCAAAAACATAAGAAAATAATCATCTTATTAAACTGGAAAATGTCATAATCATTACAACTCAAATCAAAATACATAATCCACAACCACAATCCTCACCACACACGGTGACTACAACACAAAACCGAAACTGGAAACCACAAAGAAAAACGAATTCACTCTTCGGGTTGCTTCTCAAACCACTTCCTGAACTTCGTCTTTATCTTCGCCTCTGGTTCCCAAGTATCCTCCTGAACACCGTCACAGTCCCACAAGACTCTCAACAACGGCACTCTCTTCTGGCGTAGAACCTTGATACTCCTCTCAAGGATCCTAATCGGCCTCTCCCAACTGTCAGATTAGGCTGAAGATCTACAGGAATCATCACTACTACCTCCTCAGATGCATGCAAACATCTCATGAGCTTCAAAACATGAAACACATCATGGAACTTCTCCATGATCGGAGGCAGCTCCAACCGATAAGCAACTGGTCCCACACGTTCCACAACCGGAGCGGACCTATGTACCTCGTACTCAGCTTATCCTCGGATATAGACCTATTCAGACCCCGCATCATAGCCATCTTGCGATACACTCGATCTCCGACTGCAAACTCCAACTATTTTCTCCGCCTATCGGCATAACTCTTCTGCCGATCATGAGCCTCCTTGATGTTCAATTTCACAACACGGATCTTCTTTGTCGTCTCCTGAACAAAATCAGCACCATAAATGCTCCTCTCCCCCACTTGGGTAAAACATAGTGGTGTACGACATGGCCTCCCATGCAACGGCTCAAAAGAAGCCATACCAATACTTGCCTGAAAACTGTTATTATACGCGAACTCTACCAAGCTCAACTGATCCGCCCAATGACCACCCTAATCCAGCACACACATCCTCAACAGATCCTCAAGTGTCTGAATCGTCCTCTCGGACTGCCCATCTGTCTGAGGATGATTAGCTGTACTCATATGCACCTTAGTGCCAATCTCAGCCTGAAACGCTCTCCTGAACACTGAAGCAAACCTCGGATCTCTATCTGACACAATTCTCGCTTGCACACCATGCAACCTCATAATCTCTTTCACATACTTCTTAGTCAAGACCTCAGCTTCATATGTCTTCTTAATGGCCAGAAAATGTGCTGACTTAGTCAGTCGATCAACTATCACCCAAATGGCATCATAGGTCCGAGAAACCGAAAATCCTATCACTAAATCCATGGTAATCATGTCCCACTTCCACTCTAGAATAGGTAAACTCTGCAACAAACCACTCGGAACCTAATGCTCAGCCTTTACTAGCTGACAGACGTTGCAAGCTGCAACCCAATCCGCCACATCTCTCTTCATCCCGACCCAATAACAATACCATTTCAGATCACGATACATCTTAGTCACTCCTGGATGAATCGAAAATTGCTCGCATGAGCCTCTCTCAGAATCTCCTGCCTCAAGTCCTCATCCATGTACCAAGATAGTCCCGTTAGCGGAAACTTGATACTCAGAACCAGCAGCCTTTGAGAAATCAACCAACACTTGATCCCTCTCCTAAGCTACTTGGATCATGTTCAGAAGATCCTCCTGATTAACTGCCACTAACCTCAACTACTCCTCTGAAGTAACGCACAAACTCGAAGTACCAAGCATACTCACAAGAGTCTCCACATCCCGCTCCTGAGATGAATCATATCGTCTCCGACTAAGAGCATCTGCCAAAGTGTTAGCCTTACCAGGATGGTAAACAATGTCCATGTCATAATCAGTCAACAACCCCGACCATCGCCTCTATCGTACATTCAAATTCTGCTGAGTAAAAATGTACTTCAGATTATGATGATCAGTGAACACCTGAACTCTGCCACCATACAGATAAGACCTCCTGATCTTCAACGCAAAGATCACTGCATCCAACTCCAAGTCATGAACAGGATAATTTCCTTTGTGCTTCCTCAACTACCTCGAAGCATAAGCAATCACCTTACCCTGCTGCATCAACACACAACCCAAACCAACTCTTGAAGCATCTGTGTACACCACATAAGGCTCACCCGACTCAGGCAACGCCAACACTGGTGTAGTAGTCAACATCGTCTTCAGCTTCGCGAAACTCAGCTCACAATCAGCAGACCACACGAAAGGAACATCCTTTCATGTCAGCTTCGTCATAGACTGAGTCATACTTGCAAAACCTTTGACGAATCTCCAATGATAACCTGCCAACCCAAGAAAACTCCTGATCTCAGTAGCATTCCGCGGTCTAGGCCAATCTCGGATATACTGAATCTTCGCCGGATCCACAGAAACTCCCTGTGCAGAAACGATGTGACCCAGAAATCCCATCTCTCTCTGCCAGAAACTACACTTGCTCAACTTACTAAACAACTTCTGTTCCCACAACTTCTCAAAAACTCTCCTCAGATGTACCTCGTGATCCTCAAGACTCTTCGAATACACCAAAATGTCATCGATGAAGATAATTACGAACTCATCCAGATACTCTTGGAAAACTCTGTTCATCAACCTCATAAATGCCGCCGGTGCATTCGTCAACCCGAATGGCATAAGCACAAACTCAAAATGCCCATACCGACTCCTGAAAGTCGTCTTCCTAACATCTGCCTCATCGATAGGAATCTGGTGGTAACCGGATGCCAAGTCAATCTTGGAGAACGAAGTAGCCCCTCTCAACTGATCCAACAACTCATCAATTCTCGGAAGAGGATACTTGTTATTCACAGTGACTCGGTTAATCCCTCGATAATCGATGCACAACCGAAAACTACCATCCTTCTTCTTCACAAACAACACCGGTGCTCCCCACGGTGAAGTACTCGGTCGAATAAAACCCTTATCCAACAAATCCTCCAACTGCTTCTTCAGTTCTGCCAACTCTGCTGGAGCCATTCGATAAGGTGCCTTAGATAACGGCGTCGTTCCGGGCTATAACTCAATCGAGAAAGGATCAGACCGAGACGGTGGTAATCCCTGTAACGACTGAAAAACATCCTCGAAATCTCGAACAACCCAAATATCTCTCACAGCAACCCCACCAACAGCCTTTGGCATCACAATCTTGGCCAAGTAAGCCTCGCAACCCCTCTCAATCATCGCCTCAGCCTGGAGAAGTGAGATCACGAGACTACGCTCGAACACCACTCGACCCCGGTGGCAATCCAGATGAACTCTGTACCGATTCAACCAATCCATACCCAGGATAACATCATACAGCTCCACTGGACTAATCACCAAGTCCGCTAGCATCAACTCACCAGCCACCACAATATCCACATCTCTTGCCCGGCCATGAGTAGCTAGAAACTCCCCTCCACTAACCATAACCGGTCAGTCCGCCCACCAGCGTCACTCCGAATACCACTCTTCTCAGCATGATCCGAAGTAATGAAGCAATTCGAAGCTCCAGAATCAAACAACACGTGGGACTCACACCCGCCCACAAACAAGGTCCCTACACAAATCTTATGTGTTACGAAACCTAACTTTTCTATCACAAAGTGAACAATCCAAAACAAACACAAAAATTCAACACTACCGAATTTACAAAGTTTGAATTAGAGAGTTTACCTGTGATTGGCCTCGAGCTCGGCAATAGCCGGCGGACGTTGCATCACCGCAATCTGATCCACAGGCTGCACTGCCCCATACTGAGTCACTGGCTGCAAAACTGCCACTGCCATCTGCTGCAACTTAAAACAGTTCAACCTGAAGTGCCCTGGCTCTCCACACTGATAACAAGTCCGAGCCGCTCGAGCCTCGCTCTGCTTAGGCAACTCGCCCTCTTGTGGTCCAAGCTCCCACAACCATAGCACCCTCGGCCACTCTGACCCGATCTCGAAGTGTCCCTGCGAAGGCTTGCCGCCTTTGCTAGGACCCACATGCTGCACCTGGTGGTGAGGCTTCCTAGGCTTAACAGCTGGGATAACTACCGTAGCGTGCTCCCTCAGGTCCTCCTCAATCTGTGCAACCATCTCCACTAACTCCGCTTTATACCCGAACTTGATGCCTCTGCACCGAGTCCTCAAGTCTGGTCGAAGTCCCCTCAAGAACCTCCTAATTTGAGCCTTCTCATCCTCCAGACTCCTACCCGCATAACCCAAGAGTCGGTTAAACTCCACGTCATACTCTCGAACCGACATCGCACCCTGAGTCAACTTCAAGAACCTCGCCTCGAGCCTATTTAATGCCTCATGAGGAAAGAACTTGGCATTAAACTCTGCCGCAAAGTCTGCCCACGATATCATTGTCCAAGCACGTCTCGCTGCAACACCCCTCCACCGGAGATGTGCATCACCGTCCAAATAATGGACTGCCAAATCAACCATGTATCCCTCTGGACACCTGATCGAGCGAAAATTACGCTCCGACCTCATCCTCCACTCCTCAGCCTCCTCAGACTTAGCACCTCCTGCAAAAGAACCCGTACCGATCCTCTGCATTTGTTCCATCATCTGAATAAACGACGGAATCTCCTCAACAACTGCAGCCCTCGGCTGCACCTCTACCACTTGTGGCAACACTGGAGCCTGCACTGGCACCGCACCCAGTAACCGCTCGAACAACTGCCTCAACAGATCTGCCAGACGATCATCACTAGCCTGGGCTACACCTGCGGCCGCGACCGCAACCCCAACTGCGCCAACACCACTAGAACCACCAGCCTCAACGGGATCCAAACCAACCCCAACAGGACCCAAAACAGCCCCAACAGGACCCAAACCGGCTCCCACACTAGCAGTATAGTGGCGGTCTGACCATCATGCAACGTCTGCTGAACTGACACATGCCCATGCGTGGAACTCTGAGTCTCACTCAAGACTGGCTCGTCCACAAGTCCATGACCTCTGCCTCGGCCTCCTCGGCCTGCACGCCCACGCCCTCTAGTACCTCTAGCCATCTCACTGCACTTAACAAAGTACCCAGCTAAGCACTAGAAAGACCAAAACAAAACAAACAATACACTTACCGTGGAATCTCATTGAAGGCTCGAAGGAAGATGATCTAGAACCCCCAAATCACGGAATTGCAAATTTACTAAGTTACAATCCTAGCAGTTCTATCCCGTCCTAAAAATGTATCGCTTTTATACCGAACTGAAACGACCCGACCCATTTTTTTTTAAAACATTAAACCTTTGGTCTCGGACTAGCATTCCCATAAATGCTATCCTCAACAACCCACAGACAACACTACAGCGGATAACCAAAATAATTTCCATTAAAACAATCAAACTTGTTCAACAACAACGAAAATCAACAAGTTCCAGAAGTAAGCCAACAACCTACCCAGTCCTAAAGCGATAATAAAACATGAAACAACACGAAACACGAGACCCTAGATCATCTCCCTCTTCGTAGCCATGATTCCACGATCACACTTTGCCTTTACCTGCATCACATGGGAAAAAGAGATGTGTGAGTATTATCATAGATACCCAGTGAGACGGTCATCCCATCTACGACTGCGCACTCAGGCACGATGGACCGCTCAGGCAAACAAACATACACACAGTACCTAAACAACAAACGGCTCAACACAGCCAATCAGACAACTGTCGATCGACACTACCACTAGGGGTCGATCGACACCCTCTGAACTGGCTGTCATTCGACACACCTCATGTGTGTCATTCGACAGCCCTCGTACTGGTCTGTCGTTCGACACACCTCATGTGTGTCGTTGGACAGGCCCTTGGCAGAATCCTGGGAACCGATCATAATCCTCTCGGATCGATTCCTCCTCTGCGTCAATACGAAAACTTGCAAAAAACAACAATCACCACACAACAACAAGCATGCACAAACACAATTCAATCACCACAAGATCAATCAACGCAACAAATCTATCACCAAGAATCCCTAACGATCCATCGACCCAGAAGCAATGGTCACGCACTCACCTTGGATTTTCGGATGGAAAACGATGGAAAACAAGACAACCACGAGATCAGACTTGATCACCACTAGGAACCACGAAAATCCACTCCCCAATCACAAGAATCGACCTCCTTTCTCAAGACAATCGAATCCTTTCACAAAGAACTATTAAACCCAAACCACAATAATTTGGGATATAACTCTGTTTTCTGCTGTTTTGCTCACAAAACACGGCCAAAACAGATTATATATGAAGCCCTAGGGTTTCCCAAACCGACCCGGTCTAACCGAACGATTAATAATCAAACCAGAAAACCGACCAATTAAGCCCCTGTCGATCGACATACACCACCTATGTCAATCGACAGCCCCTCAGAACCCTGTCGATCGACACACACCACTCGTGTCGATCGACAGCCACTAAACAAACCGGCCTTAAGCCCCAAAACTCAGCCTGTCGATCGACACACCACACTAGTGTCGATCGACACACCCTTCAATTTCCTCAAAATTGGTTTACGGGTGTCACAACGAAGATGAATATTGAATCTTAATGTTCGTAATAAATTGATTTGAATTAAAGAAATAAGTGTGGAATTAGTCATATATATATATGTGTTTGATTTGGAATATATTGGTATGGTTTTTATATATTTATGTTTCCATTATTTGGGAAATGAAAAAATTATTAAACTTGGAATGTAATGAGTTATCTACTATAAATGGTAAGAGTAGACAGAAAAGTTACATTAGCTCAAATGGTTCAGAACAGACATGCATAACGGCTTAAGACTTGACAAGTTTGAATCTTTTGTCTACCAATTTGCACCTATTTTTGCTTAGAGTGGCAAATCAATAGCAAATTAGCCACTATTTTGTCACTGTTTCACGATGAATCAGTAGAATTTATCCCAAACATTCGAAACATAATGTTAGACATGTGGGTTAATAAACAAAACTCTGCAAATGTGTATTGTATTATTAGTGATTTAAAATTAGGAAATTTATCTTTCCAAGATTTAGGTTAAGGGCATAGGTTAGTACGTAGCAAAGAAATAGTCACAAAGCAGTTGCTTTTTTGTGAGTGATTTTCCGGTGGTCACTAATTTATGACCTATTCGTTACGTTTTTGCGACTAGTCTAATTTTTTTGTTAGTGTACAAATTGATTATTATAAGTACCGTTGTTTAAAATATTTTTACACTTCTAAGATTTGGTTAGCCTAATATGTTATATATGTTTGAAACCAAAATTGTAAACTTTTTTTATAAATTTATGTCAACTCATACTTGACAAGTACCATAAAACATACATCAACATATATATACATGTTTATAAAGCCAAGTAGTTTTTATAAGTGTTAATTTTATAAACTTTACTTAATTAGTATTATTAAGCTCGGCACTGGAACCATACACTTAATAAAGGTAAAAGGCATTGATTTTTAAACATTGTCTTTCAATTTTTGGGTATAGAGACTACCATTTGTGACTATTTTTTTAGTCACAAATAAGCACGACAATTTAGCAACGATTTTGCGACTGTTTTGTGACAGCTAAAATCTCTAGTCGCAAATTTACGACTGAATGACGTAGTCTTATATTTACAAACAGTAGCAGATGTGAGACTACTTTGCTACTCCTAATAAAATAGGTAAAATAACAAAAATTTCGGCTAACTGTTTAAAATTATGTTCATAAAATATTTGATTAATTGGTATGTGGTTTTAATTTGAATAAATGTTTATCATATATTTAATTAAATACATATTTTGCACAAAATGTAAGGTTATAAAGAAACTAATGTACAATTATAATGAATAATTATAATGGCTCATTGGAGACACACCTACCATTTAACTCAAGTATCTAAGGATCAAGTGTTGGCATCTCCAAAACTGCACTACTTTTATGGATTTATACTAAACACCTATATATATTAAAAAAAACTTTGCTTCACCAAGTTACCGATTAAACACAATGGCATAATGGAGTTAAACAATTGACTAAGTAAACAAGAACTAGAGTACCTAAAAACACATTCTTTTAGCCTATTATGACAATCAGTCGCAAAACAGTCACAATTTCTGACTGATTGGTAACTATTTACCAATGTGAGGTTTTTGACTTAAATCTAACTTTGCGAATTTTTTAGCCATTCACACTGATTTTATATATTGAACACATATACATTAAAAATTAAAGGAGTGATAGTTACTTTAGAAATTTCATTTTGGAGTTGTAAATCTTTAGGGTTTATGGAATAGCATAAGTAGATCGGTCACTTACATTTATAATTTTATGTATACGAAAATGGTTTATAGATTTCACGAAAAAAAATTTCCATTATACCTCAAATGTATGATTTTATAAACGATGTGTTAGTGATATAAATTTAGTTAAAGTGAAAGATTTTAGATTTTTTTGCAATTGACAATAATTTACTCTATATGGTTAAATATATGCATTAAAATTTGTAAAAGGAGTGATATTTACCTAAAAATTCGACTTTGGAGTTGTAAATGTTTAAGGTTTAAGGTATAGGTTTGTGTCTAAATTTTTTTCAATCGCAAAACAGTCACAAAGTGTGACGAATCTGTTACAAACTTTAACTCTAAATTGAAACATATACATCTAAAATTGTGCGTGGTGATCTTTATCACATATATTCGATGATGGAGTTCTAAATGCATATGGTTTAAGTAGTTAGTGGCAAATCAGTCACACTTAGTGACTGATTTGTGACTACTTACAAACAATCTCTAATACATTTGAAAAGATCACAACTTTTGAGTTGGTTAAAGATTTGTTTTTAAATTATTACTTAATTTCGAGTAAGTCAAATAACTAAATGTAAACAAAAATAATGTGTAAATATGATGAAAACCTTTTTTAGAAAAAACCACAAATGTAACATAAATAAATTGTTTATGTTATATATTTAGTTAAAGTGTTTGATTCTTGAAATTTTTATGCATTTCACACTAATTTACTATATATACTGAAACATATACACTAAAACTTGTAAATGAGTGATACTTACTTCACAAATTTGATTTTGGAGTTGTAAATGTTTAGGGTTTGGGGTATAGGTTTGTGTCTAAATTAAAAGTAGTCGGAAATCAGTCGCAAGTATGACGAATTTGTGACTATCCTTAACTCTAAATTGAAACATACACCTCTCAAAATGTGAACGTTGTGATCTTTATTACAAATACTCGATGATGGTATTCTAAATGGGTAAGTTTTAATAATTAGTGGCAAAACAGTCACACTTTGCGTCTGACTTGTAACTGCTTACCAACTATCCTAATTTTGTTTTGAAAAATCCAATAATTGGAATTTCTTAAAGATTGTTTTTATGATTATTACATAGATTGAGTAAGTTTTGATACATAAATAACTAAATGTAAACGAAAATAATGTGTAAATTTGATGAAAACCCTTTTTTAAAAGAAACTCAAATGTATAACAACATAAACAATCTGTAATACATTTGAAAAGATCACAACTTTTGAGTTGGTTAAAGATTTGTTTTTAAATTATTACTTAATTTCGAGTAAGTCAAATAACTAAATGTAAACAAAAATAATGTGTAAATATGATGAAAACCTTTTTTAGAAAAAACCACAAATGTAACATAAATAAATTGTTTATGTTATATATTTAGTTAAAGTGTTTGATTCTTGAAATTTTTATGCATTTCACACTAATTTACTATATATACTGAAACATATACACTAAAACTTGTAAATGAGTGATACTTACTTCACAAATTTGATTTTGGAGTTGTAAATGTTTATGGTTTGGGGTATAGATTTGTGTCTAAATTAAAGTAGTAAGAAATTAGTCGCAAGTATGACGAATTTGTGACTATCCTTAACTCTAAACTGAAACAAACACCTCTCAAAATGTGAACGTGGTGATCTTTATTACAAATACTTGATGATGGTATTCTAAATGGGTAGGTTTTAAATAATTAGTGGCAAAACAGTCACACTTTGCGACTGACTTGTAATTGCTTACCCACTATGCTAATTTTTTTTTGAAAAATCCAATCTTTGGAATTGTTTAAGGATTGTTTTTAAAATTATTACGTAGATTCAAGTAAGTCTTGATATATAAATAACTAAATTTAAATGAAAATGATGTATAAATTTGGTGAAAAAATATTTTTTAAACTTCAAATGTATAACAACATAAACAATATATTTTATAAATTTTGTTAAAGTGTTTGATTCTTGATTTTTTTAGCATTTCACTCTAATTTACTATATACCAGTGTTCTAAAAAGCGCTATAGGCGTTCGCCTAGGCGCTAGACCCCATAGACCGTGGCGAGTACCGCTTATGCCGCTTAAAATATTAAGAATATTATAATAATAAAATAATAATTT
Source organism: Arabis alpina (assembly GCA_900128785.1). NCBI lineage: Eukaryota > Viridiplantae > Streptophyta > Magnoliopsida > Brassicales > Brassicaceae > Arabis > Arabis alpina. The sequence continues at coordinate 24,028,831 of LT669791.1, forward strand.
TTTAATTATTATAAATTATAAAATTTTATATATTATGCTCTAAAAATATGATAATAAATGTAATATAAATTTTATTATTAATAAAGCATGATATTCCATATATTTTGCTATATAATATAAATTTTAGTATTTATAGATCATCATATTTCATATATTTTGCTATATATATTTGACATATTATGATTTATTGTAAAACGCTTAGACCGTCTAAAAAATCGTCTAGGCTCCAATTAGGCGTTCTAAGCACTGTTGGGTCACCGCCCGCTTAGAGTCTAACGCTTTCTTGAACATTGCTATATACAGAAACACTTGGCCAAAATTATAAAATTTAGCTTCCCAATCTAAAATTTCTTATGCCCGCGAATATTTGGCCAAATGTTTTACATTTAAGCGCCACAAAAATACCAAATAGAAAAAGGAAATTATTTTTCTCTTAAAGATCGAAACCTAAGTTTTCACGTAGACATCTCAGCCACAATATTGTTTATCTCTCTCTCCGTTTCAGTCCATATCTTTTGGGATTCATACCGCACTTTACCTTGATTTAGTATTCGGTCTCCGCAACACTTCCTCCATCTCTTGAAACACTCCGCCGCAACAAACTAAATCCATTCACTCGCGCAACTGAGACACTGTGAAGAAGGTGGCAACAAAATTGTAAGGATTAGGGTTCCTAGCAAGACGAACATGCAATTCTCTTGAATTTATCCGACAAGTGTGGATGCCGAAAATCGCACAATTAGATTTGTAAGAGTTTCGAGAGAAAGCAGAGATTTCTGTGTTAAGCTACGAAGTAGAAAACTATGAGCAAAGAAAAATAGAGTATGTACATCGATATATATACTCGACTAGGTCGGTTTTAAGGCTACAACGAGATAAAAGAAACTATCCTAATTCTTCGGGACTTTGCTTGACGTTATTTCCTTATCGAGGTGATCTTCTCGAAGAATCCGAAAGTTTTCCTATTTCGCCGATGATCTCTTCTTCTGAAGGCGGTTACCTTTGTGGGCTTCTCCTGATGAGCTAGATTTGTTTTGGACCTGTCAGCCCGATGGATTTGCCACGCTTAGCGACTAATCTGTTCTTCAGAAAAGACTCTCCTCGGCGAAATGTAGTTGATCCCGTTGAACCCAAAATCTATAAGGCATTTTGGTTAGCATATTTCGCCTAGGCCGTTAGCAGATTTCGCCTAGGCGGTTTGGCTAGCAGATTTCGCCTAGGCGGTTTGGCTAGCAGATTTCGCCTAGGCCGTTAGCAGATTCGGCCTGCCCGGCCAAACTGGACTGGTCAGCTCGGCCAAACTTGGCTAGGCAGCTCGACAAAACTGGACTGGGCAGCTCGGCCAAACTTGGCTAGGCAGCTCGGCTAAACTGGACTGGGAGCTCGGCCAAACTTGGCTGGGCAGTTCGGCCAAACTTGGCTGGGCAGTTCGGCCAAACTGGACTGGGCAGCTCGGCCAAACTTGGCTAGGCAGCTCGGCCAAACTGGACTGGGCAGCTCGGCCAAACTTGGCTAGGCAGCTCGGCCAAACTTGGCTAGGCAGCTCGGCCAAACTGGACTGGGAGCTCGGCCAAACTTGGCTGGACAGTTCGGCCAAACTGGACTGGGCAGCTCGGCCAAACTGGTCTGGGCAGCTTCGGCCAAACTGAGCTGGACAGCTCGGCCAAATTCCCTGGTTTGGCTAAACTCTTCCTGGCTAGGCCAAAGTTGGCCTAGCTCTCAAATTTGGCAGCGATAGCGTATTTGGCAGCGATAGTGTATTTGGCTGCTCTACTAATTAGTCTACTTCGACGAATCAACCCATAACACAGCGCTTTCATCACTACCGACTGTTGTTCTCGGGGGAGGGACTTCCGACCCCAACATTTAGCTTCCCAGCCCGTTAGTATGATAATAGTAACGGGGCGGTAACTTGTCCAAGTAAAGAGAACAATAGTCAGAAATTTTCACTAGAGTAAATACTTTGAAGAGATTGATGTGATGTTTTGAACAGGGTCCCGTTCCGTCTGATGAATATTTCCAGTGTTTGCGAAGATAAAAGACACTGAGATTCCTGAAATGTACGGAACTTCACGTTTCCCGAGGTAAAACAGTTTTTCCCCTATAAAACCAACTTTTCTCCTCATTTTTAACTCATATCTCACTTCTCCACTCTCTCTCTAGAAGGTATTCTCTCCTCACTTCATCTCTCTGAATTTTGCATTTTTTTTTCGTCCTCATTTGGCCGAACGTCAACCTCGTCGGGAGAGTCCCGGTTTTGGTTTTGGGAAAGATTTCGCCGAGGACGATTTTTCCCAAGGGACGACCGGACCGGTTTCGTCAAGGAGCGTCCGGGTCGGCGAAAATTAGCCTAGCTTGATTTTGCCGAGCTACTCGAACGGACCGGTTCGCCGAGGAGGTCGTGCGTAGGTCGGCAAAAATCTGACCCGCGGCGAGATTTTGCCGAGCTACTCGACCGGACCGGTTCGCCGAGGATGTTGTGTGTGGGTCGGCGAAAATCTGATCCCTGTTTCACCAAAGAGGCTTTCTTTTTTTTTGGGCCGATGAGGCAGTTTTGCCGAGCCAAGGCTTGGAAACGTTTTCGCCGAGCCGGAGGGACGCGCTTGCTTTAGAACTAGACGGGCCGGATTTGGCCGAGGCGGAGAGACCAAGAGTTTTTGCCGAAGGGAGTTTTGAACTGGTGTTCGCCGAACCAGGTTTTGAACCGGTTTTCGCCGAACCAAGTTTTGAACCGGTTTTCGCTGAAGAGAGTTGAACCGCAAGTTTTGCCGAAGGGAGTTGAACCGGTTTTCGCCGAACCAGGGTTTGAACCGGTTTTCGCCAAGGAGCTCTTTAGGCCAGTTTCGCTAAGACCGATCACTCCCATTCCTTTTTGCCAAGGTTAAAACTGGATGGAACCCTACCTAGTTTTGCCAGAGTTCGACGAAATCCCTTTCGTAATCAAGTCTGAAGGATACGAGTGGCCTGCGGAAGCAATCTTGACTCAAGAGCAGGAGAAAGAATTCCTTCACGTCCTCTTCGTAGAGAAGAAAGCACGTCGAGACCGACAAGGAATGAAATATAAGAAGCGAGGGAATCCCGATCCTCCAGGTTCTACGCTATGCTCAGCAGACTCGAGTTTGGTCTCCCAGGATCCCTCGATCGAGCTAACGATCCTCCCCCTGGCTATTTCACCATGTACGAAAACTCTATCGAGGAATGCTTCCTTACTTTTCCTATCCCGTCGGTGATCCTCGATTATTTCACTCTAACGATCCTCCCCCTGGCTATTTCACAAGATAGCTCTCGCTCAAGCGACGCCTCGAGGTATTCGACACTTGGTAGGAATACTGGTTCGTGGCAGAGAATGTCGTCAAGAAGTCACCATTTATCACTACCTGAATCTATTGAAGATTGGTAGCAGGGGCATGGTTGGGAACGATATGATCGTTGCCATCGGAGCTCAGACTGGTTGTCTGGTTATTGATGAACATCCTACCAAAGACAGGCATTGGATCAAGTACTTCTTCTACGTCAAGATTTCCGAAGCGTCTGTGGGTGATCAATGGCTTGAGAAAGTAGTTACGCGATGGAGATATCGCGGTAGCTAGTCGTTTTTCGTCTTAGTCTAGGACTTTTCTCCTGCTTGGTGTCTTCACCTTTAGTTAACGCTTAAATCCTAACCTTGATCTTTGTTTATGTTTCTTGCAGGCCCTTCCGGGTTTCCATCCTGCCCAAACGGTTTGTTCACCGATTTCCTTTCTGTAGTTAGATTTGAGCGGCATCTTTGTTTTTGGGAGAGGACTTTTCATTTTCAAAGAGTCAAACGAGCAATACTTGTCTTTTCGCGAGGAGATGGCAGCTCAGGAGTGTGCGCAGGCTGAGAATTTGATGGCCGACGTCGAAACGAACCCTGCTGGAGGGCAAGAAGGTGGAGTCCAAGACCATCCTATCATTAGCGATGAGATCGCCGAGGTCCCCCAGGAGAATAAAAAGAAAAGCAGGCGCTCAAAGAAACCCCCAAGGGCCCCTGTTTCTGATGAGATCATCCCTTCCTCTGGTGCAGGGGCTTCTGTCTCAGGCACCGCTCTCGAGCAAGGCGAGGAGTCTCTTAGCGAGAAGCGGAAAAAGAAGAGATCTCGTAGGAGTTCAAGCATTGGCCGCGTTCAGAGTCCGGTTTGCGCGGTTCTTACCGATGGGATTTCGGAGAGTGTGATTGACGATTCGAAAACGGCCGCGTGGTTTGCTAACATCCAATATCATGGTCACGAAGGGCCTCTACCCGCGGCGCTAGTCTCAGACCCCGACTTTGGGTTGATGTCTCGTCATGGATCGAGGGTACTCCCTCAACTTTCCTTTTCCTTATTGTTCCAAAATTTCTTTAAAGAAACTTTTCTAAGTGTTTGAAGCTTTTCTCCTTTGATTCGTCAGCATTTCGCTGTTGCGAACAGGTTAGCCCGGAAGCTTTACCATCGTGGGGAAGTTGCTAGGAAGTCGTGCTCGGATTCTCAGACTCGACTGGGAATCAAAGTGGACCACAGGAAGAGCGTGGAGTCCGATTTGCAGGCGTATCAGCGGAAGTGCGTTGAAGTGGAAGAACGCGCCATCGAGGAAAGTGCTAAGGCATCGACACTTCAGCGACAATTAGCCAATGAGAAGACCGGCATAACTTCCAGGATAAGGCGTGCGACTAAGGCTGCGATGCGCACTTTTGCCACCAAGTTTCAAGGCAAGATAGACCGTGCCAAGGAAAAGATCAAGGCCCTTGGCGGTAATCCAAAGAAGAAGCTAGTACAGCTTGCTCAAGTCGAGGCGAACATTGAATTTGCTAGAATCCTACGCGAGGCCCCCGACTCTTTTGACGCCGAGGCAGCCAAAGCTGAGGCTTGGCTGCCAAACGTTGCTGGCGGTGATGTGGAGTTTGACAGTTTCTTTGTTGGATTAGACTCTAACTTGGTTATATCGCCCATCTCTTCTGACTCATCGGGTACTGCTCGGGACAATGTGTCACTTGAGACTTTGGCCGCGGACGTGCGTATCCGGACTTTAGATTGATCGATGACGGGTGAGCTCGGGGTGAATGATGATGATGATGAGTATGTCAACATTGACGACTAGGGCTTCGTAGGATGAGTTGTCTCTTGTTTTGTTGTTGCTTTTTACCAACGGTGCTGTTGGGTTTTTGAATGAACGTTTATGGTCAAAAAGGCCAGGAACTGAACATCAGAATCCGCCGGAGTCAAAAGCCCAGAAACTGATCGTTATAACTTATATAGCGCGCTTAGAATCCGACGATGGATGTCAATGTGTTCAGGTTCACACATTGTTGCTGTGGCCAGCAGCAATGCAAGTGGATTGAACTTGCTCAAAAGAGGTTTCGAATAATCTATAGAGGATGTAACAGTTGAAGTCCATGAGACTTGTGTCAACTGCACGTTAATTGAAGCAAAGAGCCTGATTAAAAATAGGAGTATACGAGTATACATACCCCACTCCCTCCCTTTTTTGACGGAGGAGGGCAACTGAACTTATCCGGAGACAAGCTGCCTACGTACCCTTTGCAAGGATCAAGTCGCCCTGTAGTTCGTTAAAGCACTTACTCCCCCCCCCCTTTGAGACGGAGGAGGGCAACTGAACTCGTCCGTAGACAAGCTGCCTACGTACCCTTTGCAGGGATCAAGTCGTCTCGTAATTCAAGGCAGGAGCCTTAGAAGAGGACTAATGATAGTACCTCTTTAAGTGCTTCGCGTTCCACGAATGGAGTATTGGCGTGCCGGCCGTGGTGGCGAGCTCATAGACGCCGGGACGGACCACGGTGGTGACTCTGTAAGGTCCTTCCCAGTTAGCTCTGAGTTTGCCCGCGCTCCGCTCTGCTGTGTTCTGGAAGACTTCGCGCAAGACCAAGTCGCCTTCACGGAAACGTCTTTCTCGAAATTTAGAGTTGTAGTATCGTGCGGCCGCATTTTGATAGTTGGCTATCCTGATGAGTGCTAGACCACGCCTCTCGTTAAGGAAGTCCAATTCATCGAGAAGGAGCGAATCGTTGAGATCTTCATGTTCTGGTAAGAGACGACGTCGTGGTCCTGGAGAAGTGACCTCGGAGGGTATGACACATTCAGTGTCGTAGACAAGGGCAAAAGGAGTTTCACCTGTTGCACGTCGAGGAGTGGTGCGGTGGGACCACAAAACGTCTTCTAGCTCGTCTGCCCAACGTCTCTTCTTCGCATCTAAGCGTTTCTTAAGGCCATCGAGAATTGTTTTGTTGATTGCTTCTGCCTGACCGTTACCTTGAGGATGACGAAGAGTAGACTTGCTAAGTCGAATCTTCCACTTTGTACAGAAGATCTCAAACTTGTTGGAGATGAACTAGGAATCGTTGTCAGTAGCAATTTCGTATGGAAGTCCGTGACGGCATATGATGTTTCTCCAGACGAAACTTTCAACTTGGGCGTCCTTGATACTTGCGTAGGCCTCCACTTCTACCCATTTCGAAAAATAATCTGTTAGAACAAGTAAGAAGCGCTTCTGTTTTTAGGCGTGCAGGGGTCTGACGATGTCCATGGCCCATCTCATGAATGGATAAGGAGAGGTGACTGAGGAAAGCATCTCCGTTGGTTGATGAATCTTTGGAGCATGTCGTTGACACAAGTCGCTTGATCTTGATTGCTAAGGCTTTGCCTCCTGAGTGATTGCCACAAGACCCGTTGTGTACTTCTTCCATGACTTGCCTGGCCTCTTGTCCTTCTACGAAGGTGAGTAGAGGACCGGAGAATCCCCATTTGTAGATGCTTCCGTCTAATAGGACGTACCGACCAGCTTGCTTCTGTACCTTGCGGGCTGCCCACTTGTTGCTAGGCAGATCTCCATTAACGATGTAAGCACGAATTTGGTCCATCCAGGGCTTCATACTCTGCTTCGTTGTTGGCTCTGAAGCCTAGATGGAAAGATTGTTCGAGTATCTCGCATGTTGATGATGCTAGGCGTATTCCTACTCCGGACCCATTCTTGGAAGACGAGCCATCGACGTGTAACTCCCAGATACCTAGTCGGACCTCCTTCGGAGTTTGGTCCTCAAGGAGTTTGATGAGGAAGTCTGCCAACACTTGTGACTTATTGCACGTCCGCCCTTTATATTCGATGTCGTACTCGCTGAGTTCTATTGCCCACTTGGCCAACCTGCCAAATTGACTTGGACTATGCAAAACTGAGCGCAAAGGGAAAGTGCTGAGAATTACGATGGTATGAGATTGGAAGTAGGGCCTTTGCTTTCGTGATGCCATGACGACGGAAAGTACTAACTTTTCTAGCTGAGTAATATATCATGGTTTTTACCATCTTTTGGCCATGATTTAACCCGGTTTTATCGAGTCTTTTTGGTATATTTCTAGTGTTTTAGAGTCTTTGCAGGTTTGTGTACGTGTCGAGCTTAATTGGTGATTATGGAGCATTTTGGAGCATCAAGAAAAGAAGAGCTGAAGTCGCGAGGACGGATTTTCAATTGCCGTCAGATTGGCGCGTCGATCGACGGAATCACATGTGCGTCGATCGACGGATAAAGCTGTTCCGCGAACAAAGAGGAATTTTCCAATTCTGAAGATTTCCTTTTTACCCCAGAAGTTCCAGAAGTTAACAAATAAAGCCCAGCCCGAATCCTAGCCTATAAATACCTAGTTTTTTTTTAGTTTTCATTAAGTTTTCTTTTATCAAATACCTAGGGTTTTTAGAGAGATTTTGAGAGTTACGGAGACAAGTTTTCAGACAATTCAGATTTCTTCGAACCCTTCTGTAATTCTTTCTTACTCTATTTTTATGCAGTATTATTCAGTTATTATGATTTGCTTTGCATCCATGTCTGAGTAATCTACTTGTTAGGTTTAGGGTTTTTCAAAGGAATTAAGATGAATTGTTAGAATTGAATTCATGTTAGGATTATCTATTGGTTCTTCATCTAGATTGCTATAACCCTGATTTAGGATTGATCACCCTTGATTAGATATCTTAGGTTAATTAATTAGAAGCGGAAGCATCAATTGATAACCTAACCATAATCTTAGATGAACAAAATCACCTATTCTCAAAGGAATTTGGTTTAGAGATTTTGTGAACAAATTGAAACCTGAACTTTAATGCTTGCATAAATTGATTGATTTTACAAAGGAATTTGGATTTCTAGGGTTTATGCATAGATAATTAATTCAACGGAAGTCGTTTAATTTTACATTAGAGTTTCAAGTTCCAGAACGAATCTTCATTAAAATCCTGACAGTTTATTAATTCTACAATTTATCTTTGCCTGAGAATTTCCCGAAAACCTAGCTTTTGTTTAATTGAATTCTTAAAAACCAATAATCTTTCTTGCTTTGAATTGTTTCTTGTTTTTTTTATTTAACTTTATTTGCTTAGCTCAATTCGAAGTCATAAATCCTATCGTTTGATTGGACTCTCAGTGATTCGACCCCTACTACGACGACCTCTTAATTTGAGAGAGTAGCTCAGGGTAAATTTGAGCATATCACTGAGGATATCTTGTTTCAGCATCAGTTAGAGTCTTGCTCACGTAGAAGATAAGCTTTTGCTCACCTTGTTCCTCACGTACTAACACAGCACTGACAGCTGTTTCAGAGACAGCGATGTAGAGGAAGAGAGGTTCTCCAGTTACCGGTTTAACGAGGATAGGTGGCGTTGCCAAATACTCCTTGAGCTGTCTGAAAGCATCTTCACCACTTATCTGACCATTCGAACTGTTTGTTACCTCGCAGCGTGTCGTAGAAAGGTAGGCACTTGTCAGTCGATCGCGAGATGAAACGGTTGAGCGCGGCGATTCGTCATATTAATCTTTGCACCTCACGCTTGTTTCTTGGAGATGCCATTTGGATAAGTGCATCAATCTGCTTCGGATTTGCTTCGATGCCACGATGAGTGACCAGGTATCCTAGGAATTCTCCGAAGGTTACAGCAAATCGGCACTTCGTCGGGTTTAGTTTCATGTTGTGAAGATTAAGCTGGTTAAAGCATGCTTCCAGGTGAGAGATGTGATCCTCTTCCTTGAGAGATTTCACGAGCATGTCGTCTATATACACCTCCATTGTTTTGCCTAACTGATCCTGAAACATTTTGTTCACGAGCCTCTGATATGTTGCTCCAGTGTTTTTCAGGCCGAAGAGCATAACCTTGTAACAGTAGATCCCGCGGTCGGTGATGAAAGCGGTCTTCTCTGTATCTTCAGGGTGTATTAGAATCTGATTATAGCCAGAGAAGGCGTCCATGAATGTCAAGAGTTTATTCCCTACTGTTGCTTCCACTAAGCGATTGATGTGAGGCAAAGGGAAGCTGTCTTTCGGACACGCTTTGTTCAGGTCCGTGAAATCCACGCATACACGCCACTTCCCGTTCTTCTTTTTTACCACGACTGAGTTGGCGAGCCAATCATGGTATTTGACTTTGGTGATTTATCCGACGCGTAGGAGCCTTTCGACTTCGTCGTTTACCGCTTTTGCTCGGTCGGGACCGAGCTTCCTCCTTTTTTGTTTTATTGGCTTGAACGTCGGATTGACGTTGAGCTCGTGGCTGGTGACGCTGATGTCAATCCCAGGCATTTCTTCTGCTGCCCAGGCGAAAGTGTTGACGTTTTTCTAGAGGAAAACCACGAGCTTCTTCTTCAGGTCTTTGTCAAGCGTGGCTCCAATCTCTACACATCTTTCGGGATGTTGCTCGTCAATACATACAGATATTACAGGTTTGCAGGTGGGTCGCTCTTCTTCTACGCGACCTTCTACAATCTATAATTGCTATAAGAGGTCGGTCAGGTTCTTGATCTGCTCGGGGCTGGTTCTCGCTCTCTTTCGTGACTTTTGAGGCTCAGAGTCGTCCTTCTTTTTCTCGATGTTTCGCATCTTATGTTCGGCCAGAAAACATGTACGGGAATCCCTCTGATTTCCCCATATTGTTTTTATACCGATGGGTGTTGGGAATTTGAGGCACAAGTGGTATGTTGAAGGCACAACTCTCATCAGGTTGAGCCAAGGAGTTCCCATGATCATTGTTGTAGATTGCTGGATGATCGGAGACGGTGAAGTCGACCATCTTCTTAACGTTGCCAGCTTGGACGGGAAGGCGAATTGTTCCCATCGTCATGGTTGTTTCGCCAGAGAAACCTGTTATGGGTTTAGGCCTCCCTTTGATCGTGGACAGATCAATCTTCATTCGCTAAAGTGTTTTCTTGAAGATGACATCCACCGAGCTTCCTGTATCAATAAGAACGCGAGCGACGTTGAAGTCGTAGACAGTCAAGTTGATTACCAGGGGATCGTTGTGTGGTTGATCGAGGCCCTCAGTGTCTTTCTCGTCGAAGGTCGAAGGTGATAGAGTCGCTGGAGAGCCTTGGTTTTACGGGTGCTGATATGTTTGCGCAGACGTCAGCGCGGCATTGATAAGCTTTGATCGCAGTCTCGTCGTCCGCACAGTACTGCGAGCCTCCCATTATCATGTTGATGATTTCATGCAGGTCCTCGTTTTCCATGCCATCATCGCGACGTTGGCGTCTGGGAGTATCCACTTGTTGTTCGGTGTTGGCAGGAGCTTTCTCCTCTGGCTTGAAGTCTGATAAGCTGTTGTTGTTCTTCAAGGTGCCCTCTGTGAGCTTGGCTATGAGCTGTCGCCCTAACTCACGACACCTTGCGGTGGAGTGTCCACTAGCTTTGTGGAAATCACAATATAGCTTCTCGTCATAGTCCTTCGACTCTCTGGTCCAGGTATTGTTCCAGGTTCCTCTGTCGCGACCACGCCCACGGCCTCTTCCACGTCCGTGACCCGATGACTCTACTTGATAGTTGTGAGCCCCTTCGGATCCTCCTTCGTATTGGACGTAGGTGGGATTTTTTTTCTTAGGTACAGTGACCTTGGCCGGTTCGCTTACTTGCTTGGTCTTTCTGCCCTTCATGGCTTGGACTTCCTCTTCTGTTCGAGCGAAGTCGGCAGCACGGTGGAGAGCGTTTTGGATTGTTGTTGGCGTGTTGAGACTCATCTCTTGCCAGAATGGAGATGGACAAGTGCTCCTCGCAAGGCTTCTAGGGCTGACTTGTTGCTGATGCCTTCAACCTTTGACAGCGTGTTCTTGAACCTTATCATGAAAGACCGAAGACTCTCGGTCTCGCCTTGTTTGTTATTCCATAGTTCTGAGTCATAGATCTTCCGTTCCATGAAGATGTTGTAATCCTGCACGAACAACTCGGAAAGCTGGAGGAAAGTGTGAATAGAATTCTTCTCCAGCTTGTAGAACCATTGAAGGGCAGGCCCCTTGAGGCTTTCTACGAACAGCTTGCAGTAGACGATGTCTTTTTCCACTTCCTTAAAGTTTGCTCTCCCCAAGGCCACCTCGATTTCCATCAGATGATCCGAAGGGTCTGTAGTTCCTTCGTAGATTGGTAACTTGATCCTTCCGGGATCGGAGATTTTCGTCCTTGCGATTCGTTCGTCGAAGGGTGTGTTCCTTGCTTTCTCTAGTACCTGAGCGATGGCAGGAGCCTTCCCTGTTCCGTGGTGTATCTGCGATTAGGTACGCTTTAGGTCTGAGGTTACCCGATCCATCTAAGCCTTTACTGCAGCGAGCTCTGCAGTGTAAGAGCGTTTGAATGCTCTACGCTCTTGCTCCTTCTTGTACCGCCCTTCGCTAGAGTAGTTGGTGTACTCCGAGGTGATCTCCCAGGATAAGAGCGTTTGAACGCCCTACGCTCTACGCTCTTGCTCTGCCAAACTAGACTGGGCAGCTCGGCCAAACTTGGCTAGGCAGCTCGGCCAAACTGGACTGGGCAGCTCGGCCAAACTTGGCTAGGCAGCTCGACCAAACTGGACTGGGAGTTCGGCCAAACTTGGCTGGGCAGTTCAGCCAAACTGGACTGGGCAGCTCGGCCAAACTTGGCTGGGCAGCTCGGCCAAACTGGACTGGGCAGCTCGGCCAAACTTGGCTAGGCAGCTCGGCCAAACTTGGCTAGGCACCTCGGCCAAACTGGACTGGGAGCTCGGCCAACCTTGGCTGGGCAGTACGGCCAAACTGGACTGGGCAGCTCGGCCAAACTGGTCTGGGCAGCTTCGGCCAAACTGAGCTGGACAGCTAGGCCAATTTCCCTGGTTTTTGGCTAAACTCTTCCTGGCTAGGCCAAATTTGGCCTAGCTCACAAATTTGGCAGCGATAGCGTATTTGGCAGCGATAGTGTATTTGGCTGCTCTGCTAATTCGTCTGCTTCGACGAATCAACCCATATCACAGCGCTTTCGTCACTATCCACTGTTGTTCTCGGGGGAGGGACTTCCGACCCCAACAACAAGTGAGTCTCGATCTATTCGATTCTAGTTTTAGGGTTTCAGTTTAAGTCAAGTGATAAACAAATCTCCGTCTCAGTGGTAAGTTATTCTATGGATTCATATAGATTTAATAGGTTTCTTCTTATGTTCATACGGTACCTATCGATATGATTCTGAGTTTATTTGGTTTTCCAATGTTCGATATATCCAGTGGCTGGTCAGAAATTAAAGTTTTCAAGTTCTGGGGTTTCTGGGTTTGTGGCTCGGTTTGGGATTGGGTCGAGACTGTCTTAGATTTTGGTTGTGGCGACGGTTTGGAGCTGAATACATTGCGGTTTATGATCTCTTTCAGTCTCTGATTCTTTCTTTGTATGTTAGATTAGTTGTCTCTTTGGTTTCGGATGGTTTTCTATGTAATATACGAGTGAGTTTTTGAATTTCTGATTTTGATTGTTTAGAAAAGTTGTGATATTTTGCAAATTTTCCACATAATAAACCTATTGTCCAAGAGACTTGAAGCTGGTGGTGTGAAAGGTGATCAAGCTTCATTCTTGATCGCTTTACGCGAATCATAGAACTGAATCTTTTGTTTTCGTTTTTGTTTGGGATGGTTCGGAATCTTAGAGCTAAAGAAACGAGCCAGATGATGCAGATCGTTGAGCATGAAGATAACGATGCAGATCTATTTGAAGTGATTGACAAATGTAAGATCCGAAATCTATTTTCTGTATATGAATACGAGTACTGTTTCCTTACTGCTTTCAACCATTTTGGATCTAGAATTGTGACTCTAATGTGTATCATATTCTCAAAATTCAAGTTAGATTTTCAGCTTTAAGTATGAATCTGTAACAAATATTGACATGTGAGCATAGATTCTCCTTGAATTTGTTCAATTTTCTTGTTCCAGTGATCGCCCAAGGTATAAACGCTGGAGATGTGAAAAAACTACAAGATGCTGGAATCCATACCTGCAATGGTCTCATGATGATACCAAGAAGGTATAGACCAGCTTGTTTAACATCAGTCATTTGGTATATGCTATCTAGATTTTGGTCGCATGAATCTATTGTTTGAATTGACGCAGAACCTCACTGGAATCAGAGGTATATCAGAGGCCAAGCTGACAAAATCTGTGAAGCAGCTGAGAAAATTGTGGTTAGTTTTAAGCTTTTCTAACTATTTGTTGCTATGTCAAACTTGAGGATTTTCTTAATCACAACATTTCTCCTTCAGAATTTTGGATATATGACTGGAAGTGACGCTCTTCTAAAGGTTAGATTCATTGATTTTACTGAAACTTTTGATGGCTTATTCAACATTTCATATTGGATACTGAAACCTACGACTTGTTTTGTTTACAGAGAAAATCAGTTGTGAAAATCTCTACTGGTTGCCAAGCTCTTGACGACCTCTTAGGAGGTATACAACCTTTTGCTTTTACTGTTTACCATCTTAATCAAACTACTTAAGAATCTGTTTGTAATTTCTCCACAATTGTTGCTAGGTGGAATTGAAACCTCGGCTATCATAGAGGCTTTTGGGGAATCTAGGTGAGAAGCAGTGCCCAGCTCTTTAACTTTCCTAGTAATAGCTTGTATTCTTATAGTCTGTATTTTCACTTCAGGTATGAGAAAACTCAGTTAGCACATACCCTTTGTGTCACTATGCAGGTTGGTTTATTTTGCCTCAATATGAAAGACTCAGTTGCTGTCAATATAAGGTTTGTAGAATAACATAACATTATTTCTCCTAAATGATTAGGCACTCATACAGTTTTGCCTTAGATACTTACTGCAGGGTAATCACTTCTTATAATATTTTGATTTTGTTAATGGCGAGCTTTCTATGTGGGAATTTTACTGACTTGAGATTTTTTGCATATTTAAGGTCATACGGTCTTAAATTTATGCAAGAACCAGAACAAGTCTTCAGCACTGAATCACTACCTGGAGTTGGGCAAGAACACTAACAAATGCGTATCGATGGAGAGCATAGTGGTTGTGGGATTGCGAGAGAAGAAGTAGAGATCAATTCTAGACCATCCTTGCTCAGATGTGATGGTCGATAGAAGGAGTTTGTTTCTCTTTATCTTTATCTCATAAGTTAGTGTGTTTTATTTAAGATTTGGTTTGGAATACTCTTTGTAAGATCTGTTATGTTTTTATCTTTTGTTGTTTCTAAATTTCTGAAAACTTTTTATGTATATAAATGTTTTAAAATGTAGTCATTTCTCTTTAGTTTTTCCAGATATTAGTAATGAAAATTATATATAAGAATTGAATTTATATATTTTTCCTTCTATATATTTGTTACTAATTTGAGACTAAAGTGAAGCTTAGCATCAACACATGTAGTCTCTAATTAGTCTTTAATTGTGACTAATTGTGTTTGTCACAGAGTAGTGGCAAAAGCTTGGTAGTAACAAATTAGTCACAAATATAGACCATACTATATAATCACTAATTATTCACAAATTTATGACTGATATAGTTAGTCATACTTTAGTTACAGTGTCCCAGTAGTAACACATTCGTCACAAATATACGACAATTTAGACACAAATTAGTCGTATATTTAAAACTAATTAAGTTAGTCACACTTTAGTCTCTACTCTGCGACTAATTTGTGACTAATTTTATTTGCAACGCAACAATTGCGACTACTTTTTCCAGTCACAAAATAGTCACTCATAAAGCTTTTGCGACTAAACTGTGACTAATTTGGGAGTCTCTCTTGCCCTGTTTTCTTGTAGTATACAAATGTGGCTACCTAAATACAGTGACAAATTAGTCTCCAATCTGAGACTGACCTTGCTTTTGTCACAGATTTGTGCCTTCTTAATCACTAATTTGCTACTAATTCATATTTTGTTTTTTTAATAATTGAGAAATTTTTAATTGTAATTAAATTCGTTTGACCATTAAATTTGGTAGAAGCTTTAGTTTCACTACACTAATAATATTGATAGACCAATATAACAAAAATTTGTATAATTTCACATCCATAAGATTTAACTTCATGTTGCATAAAAACCTAAGATAAAATTAATTGATGTAACATGAATTTAACTTAGAAATAATTTCTTAAATCATGTTTTTACCACTTTATAACTATCCATAGAGTTAAGAAATATGAAACAAATTATTGACCAACCATGTATGTAAATATTTAGGGTTTCAACAATATGGATTTAGGGTTTACACTTGTAGATACAAAAACGTCATAAAAGAGTCACATATTTACTACTAAGATGTGACCAAAGTACAATAAAGAGGCTTAATAAATTTTTTAACTGAGCTTATCGTTAAGTCATTTAGGTTTGGGCCGCCAATTAGTAGCCCATATCTTTAATTTGTGACCAAAGTGTGACTGTTTTATAAAAGTATATAAATGTGAAACAGAAACCATGAAACCCTAGTTGCCTCTTTTCTCTCTCGAGAAAAAAATTCCCAAATTCTCAAATCGCAAACCCTAGTTCGTCTTTTCCTTACTCGATTAGATAAGTTTCTGTCTATTTTCTCTCGATTCTTATCTCTCTCACTTCAGATAATCTCTCTCTCTCTCTCTTTCGAATCATCTCTCTCGACTCATCTCTCTCCATTCATCTCTGTCGATTTCTCGATGGCTGGGAACGGTAAGACCAATAAAGGTCGAGTGGTCAAGACTGGTTGTGGTGGTAGACCACGCGGAAGTGAGACTAAAGCAACCGCCGGTGTGAACAAAGCAACCGTCAGTGTGAACAGAGCAAACGGCAAAGTTGGTTCGAGCCGAGGTGTCGATGTTCGAATCAACACTGGAAAACGTCATGCCAGAGATCTTACGCCTGCCCCCATCAAGCATACGGCAGCGGACGCACTTCTCACACTCAACAAAGGCAAAGGCCCTACAGAAAATAGAGGGAAAGGACATGCGGTTGACAGAGGAAAAGGGATATGCACAACCCTAAATCCTCGATCCAACGCTGTAGCTGCTGGAAACTCATTCGGAGATGCTTCACCACAAAGCATCCCTTCCAGACCTAATGTGAACATTTCGCCCACAGCCTTGCTTCCTAGACACTTTGGTGACCAAGGAACATCTTCTAACGCCTCCAACCGCTCCTCTCAAGACACCGTCTCCGTTAACAGAACCGCTCTCCCAAAACAGTATGGACTGTCAATAGAGCCGCGTCTCCGTCAACAAAGGGCTAAGATTCCACATCGCCAATGCCAACCTCTGATATTTGAGATGCCTATGGCAGAAGAAGAAGAAGCTGTAGAATAAGAGCCTTAACCTAATCAGGGTGATGGTTTGGAGGACTTCGACCAAGAGTTAGAAGACCTACTTCATCTTCCTGGCCGAGAGAATCTCACTCTCTTGAGTACACACCCTGTCCCTGGGAAAAACCCATTGTGGTACGTTTTCGTCACACATTCTTGCCTCGCTTACATTTGAACATCTTCTAATTGCCTTGGAATGTATTTTAGGTTTGTTCGAGACAAAGCTCGATTGTCTCGTGACATTGCTGGAGTCTTGAGGCGGAAGTTTGACAAGGCATTTTTTAGCTGGTCAGTTACACCTCAATCCGCCAAAGAACTCTTTTTCCGAACTTTTGCGGTACTGATTTCGGCTTTTACTTGTAGTTTTAATAATTTTTACTTCATATGTATAATTATTACTCATACTCATTATTTACTCGTACATGTAGCAAAAATACACATGGGATTTAGGTATGACTGGGCTGGTGAAGGAACATTTCGTGGCCATTGCTAAAGACAGGCTGAAAGGCATAGTGAGTCAGGCGAAGCAAAAGGGTAAAAGGCCTTACTGGATTGGTGAGGAGCTCTGGATGAAATGTGGCTCACTTGGGACTCTCCATAAGCAATGGCAAAGATTTCCACCTATTTAGACAACCACAACTCTCCCCGCGGTGGTATTGGACCTCACAAACATGTCTCTGGCCATAAATCGTACCTCACTAGATAACTAGAAAAACACCGAAAATACTCGATAAAACCGGGTTAAATCATGGTCAAAAACTAGTAAAAACCATGATATATCAAAGAAAACTAAAGGTAAATAAACAGAAAATTAAAACTTAGAAAAAACTCTAAATTCAAAATCCTAAAGGTGATTTTGAAATCCCCAACAATGGCGCCAAAATTTGATATGCTCAAATTTACCCTGAGCTACTCTCTCAATTTAAGAGATCGTTTGCAGTAGGGATCGAACACAGGGAAATTGCAATCACACGATAGAACTGTAAATCGAATTATGCTAAGCGAATAAGTATGAATAAATGCAGAAAATCAATGTAAATAAATTGAAGGTGATTTGTGTTTTAAACTTCAATTAGATAACAAGCTAGGCTTTTGGGAAATTTGCAGGCAAAGATAAATTACAGATTTATAAAACAGTTAGGATTTTAATGAAGATTCGTTCTCAAACTTGAAACTCTAATGTAAAATTAACCGACTTCCGGTGAATTAATTATCTATGCATAAACCCTAGAAAATCAAGCATTAAAGTCCAGGTTTCAATTGTTCACAAACTCCTTAAACCAAATTCCTTTGCGAATAGGTGATTTTACTCATCTAAGATTCTAGTAAGGTTACCAATTGATGCTTCTACTTCTAACTGAATCAAACTAGGATGTCTAATTCAGGGTGATCAATCCTAAATTGGAATTAATGCAATCTAGATAAAGAACCATAAGATAATCCTAACATGAAGTCAATTCTAACAATTCATCTCAAATCCTTTTAAAAACCCTAAACCTAACAAGTAGATTACTCAGACATGGATGCAGAAAACATGATGACTGAATAATACTGCATTAATATAAGATATAGAAAGAGATACAGAAAAGTTCGAAAAAATCTGAATAGTCTGAAAACTTGTCTCCCTAATTCTCTATAAAAGCTCTTCGAATCTCTAAGTCTTGAATAAAAGATAGTGTAATGAAAACTAAAAGAAAACTGAGTATTTATAGGTTAAGATTCGTGTTGGGCTTGATTTGTAAACTTCTGGAACTCTTGAGGCGAAAAGGAAATCTTCAGAATTTGGAAAACTCTTCTTTCTTCGCGTGTCATTAAGTTGCGTCGATCGACGCACTCTGCAAATCTCTCCACCAAGCCCGTGACTTCGACTGCTCTTTCCTTCATAATCACCAATTAAGCTTCATTCATACACGAACCTGCAAAGACTCTAAAGCACTAGAAAAACACCGAAAATACTCGATAAAACCGGGTTAAATCATGGTCAAAAACTAGTAAAAACCATGATATATCAAAGAACCTAGACAAGAACAAATTACAGATCGGCTTAGTAAACAGAGAAACCAAGCATAATCAAAGAAAAAGACAACAAGGTTCGCTAATTCACAAAAAAAAACCTAGATTCTTTAAGTGGTTCGTTTATTCATGTAGTAGAGAGAGATCAAAGGAATACCCATAAGAATATCTATAAAACTGGTGGAGAGATAGAGGAAGACGAGGCTGGTCATCGAGGAAGATAGGAGGAAGATCTGGGTTTCGATTCCGACTACGAGAGGGAGAGCAAGCAGTGACGGTGGCTAGCCTTAGTGGATGCGGCAGCGAGAGAGCGGTCAGCGAGATCAATGAAGGTCGAGAGAGGTGAAAGGGTTCGAGCGCCGTTTGATAGAGAGAGATTGAGGTTTTTAAAAAAAATTAGAGTTACATCTATGTAAATTTTCTTTATATACGGGGTCACAAAAACACGGTTAGGTTAAAATTTGATTTAGTAGACTTGTTTGGAAATTTATGAAACCCTAAACTTTAAATGAAACTCTAAACGTTATGTAGACTTCATAAGAAGTCTCTAACTTGGAATAGACTTCATTAGAAGTCTACTTTCTGAAAACCTAAATCGATTATTTTCAAAAAAAAAAATTGATATCCGAAATAAAAACTTGTATCAAACATTAAAACGTTTAATATATTCGCAATTTCACATTTTTACACAATTTTCACATTTTAAATATAGAAAATATAAACCCTAATTCTAGCCCTATATTTGAAAACGTGTTTCCAACTTATAATGTCAAACTATTATCCATTATTTTGACTTGTAACTCGGAGACATACGCATAATAACATACATAACTCAAAATAAAACGTCACCTTATAGTTAATGCAACTTTAATATACGAACTCTAAACTATAATTTCCACTAAAGTGTTTACTCTAAACCCTATATCATATATACGAATTTCTAAACTTGATCATTTACAACCATAAAGTTATGAAATTAATAAATATCAAACAAAAATAAGTACCAACATGTGACCACATCCATATCTAAACACATGCTTAGTCGGTATCTCATGTATTGTTTAGTATAGTATGTAACTACCCCATTTGTCTTTGTTGATTTAATTTGTTTCAATTTTGTGAACTTTTATTTTTTTTAAGTCACAATTGTTTATAGTTTGGTTATGAATATAATTTTTTTATCAATTTATTTTTTGTTGGTTTTCAAATTTAAATTTTTATTTTTTTTCAAATTTAAATATTTTAAGTAATTAATTTGTGGATTTCGTTTGAAGTTTACAAAATGTACAAAGTAGACTTCTTTTCTAGTGCGTTATAGACTTCTCAAGGGCTAAAATGGTAATTGTGTAACCTATTTTTTTGTTTGGTCATAAAGATTGCATTTGTAATTTCACTATCCTCTTGGGTTACTTTTGCCAAATATGACATAAGGGGTTGACATTTGCATTTAAAATCAATTTGTGAGTCATTTTTTAGCAATTTCTCCTTAATTTAAAACAAAAGTTTTAACAAATAAATGCAAATGTCAAATGAATCCAAAAAACTCTAAACAAATTGTACCATCATTTAAAACATTATAAAAACATTAAACATTTAGGTGGTCGAGTCAAGATTTAAATTTTCTTTCAAGAATTATATTAAGATAGAACTAGAGAACTAGGATTCTCGTCCAAAGAAAAATACGCATAAAATATTTTAATTAATTTATCATCTCTAAGCAAATCTTATTACTAAGTTATAAATCAGTAGGTAAAAGATCTGCTTATATGCGGGGTTATGATAAAAAAAATATATATATATTTAATAACCCGTGAAAAATTAAATACAAAAAGTAATAATAATTAAATCACTCATGAAAATGGAAAAAAATCGAAAACCTTGATTTTAATTAAATTTAAGACTTACTTGTTTTATCTTGGTATTTTTGTCTAATTTGATTTCCAATTAAATTTGATAACATCTTTTCAAAATAATTACTTTTATTCATGTTTGAAGTAATTTATTGTTTGCTATTTTGCTATTCTAATTTTTTTTCATAATCTTATTGAATTACTTTCTTATAATCTTGTTTGAACTTTTCAGTTTTATAACTTGTGAAAAATACAAAACACGACATGTAAAAAACAACTAATAAATAACGTCTTCACCATTATTTAATTGTTTTGAATTTTTTTACTATATTATTTTCTTTTGAATTAATTTTTTTACATATTTCCAAATAATTAGTTATTTTCCTATTCCTTATTGAATTAGGTTTATTTTGATTATGTAGCTACTCACTAATTTATTTATTTTTCCAAAACTTTAACGAATTATATCTCATATTCTTAGTTGCAAACTAAAATTATAAATTTTCATAAGATTTCTTTCACATAATTGATTTTCAAATTTTGTAAGAATCTAATGATGCAAAAAGCTTTGAACAATAGTTCCATGCGTTAAAATATAATCAAATTGTAGTTAAATATTATTCAAATAATTAGTAATACATTAAGATTCGTAATGATATAAAATAAAGATATGCTAACCTTTTCATCATCTAATATAGTGTCCATTATGCTCGTCTCCGCAATTCG
Source organism: Arabis alpina (assembly GCA_900128785.1). Lineage (NCBI taxonomy): Eukaryota > Viridiplantae > Streptophyta > Magnoliopsida > Brassicales > Brassicaceae > Arabis > Arabis alpina. The sequence goes on from LT669791.1 coordinate 24,049,960, forward strand.
GTTTTCTCCTATGTTAGCACTTATATTCCGCATTGGTTCAATGATGCTTATGTATTCTTGTAATCAATAGGAATAAGTGCGTTCGTGAACAAAAAAAATATAGTATTCATTCCTATAGACTCATTATTTCTCTTAAAATTATTTATCTCTTACTTTCTAATAAGACGTTCTATAATACAATGGTAAACACTTTTTTTATCTAGCTTGTCTAATTTTATATAATTAATATTTTTCTTGTGATGATAAAAATTTATATATTTGTATTTATCAATTAGATTTTTTACTACAAATAGAAGCATATAAGGTAAAATATCAAGTTTTTCAATAGAATATTCTAATATAATGTAAAATATTTTTTTTAAATAGACCTAGGTTTTGCATACGACGATTTATCCACATGTCAAAAGATTTAGGTATTTTAGATTAAAAATATCTATATTTTTAAAATAGTAAAAATAAACCTATTTGATATAGGATTAGGAAAATTTTGAAATATGTGATATAATTTAATTAAAATAAAATAGCACGTGCCAAAACATAATTTAAATAGAATTAGAATTTTTTTGAAATATATTATTTAATTAACTAAAATAAAATAACACGTGTCAAAATCTTATCGACTTGTTGACACGTGTCGCGATCCTATTAATTATTATGTTTGAAGCATCAAACTTTATATAATAAGATATATGTTTATTCTCGGGTTTTCGGATCTTTCCGAACCTAACTAGACTAAAATTCAAAAACTCAATAGTCTAAATGGATTTAGCCAAAAAGCCCAATTATATATATATATATTTAGATTCGATGTTTTTGATGAATGGGTCGAGCAGACTTTATTCTTTTACCCTAATTAACATGCCTAGATTACCATTGAAACTAATTAGTTAATGAAACATGTATATTTCGTATTCATCGTAGAAGGTTGTTTATATACTATGTCTATACATTCATCACTAGGTGATTTTCCATATTATAGACTGGAATAATGAATTTTGAAAAAACAATTTTGTTTATTCTTTCTTTTTGAATGGAACAAATTGAATTATGTTTTAATATTTTTCAATCAAAATGGTGAACTTTTAGAGGAATACTAAATTCCAACAATTTTTATTAAATTTAAGTCCAAATGGTTGTCTTGAGTGGAATGAATGGAATAAATAGAAGTATAATATAAAAGGGTGGAATAAAAAAATTAAGTTCCTTCATTTCAGGCAACTAGTTCTATTACAAAAAACAAAAACGCTAACCCTTTGTCAAGACCCCACCCAAATCTGAATTAACTTTGAACTTTCCTGGAAAAGCACACATGTTAAACCCATCAAACGAGTTATCCCTGCAAGACGAGTTTATCCCAAACCCGCCTATTGAATGTAGAATGGGTTAATGATGGGTTAATAATAGGTTAACCCGTCGGAGCATAGTAAATGTAAAATGGGTTAATAATGTGATCCAAACCCGCCACATGAACCGTTTCAGCCACAAGAACACTTTCTAGAGAAGTCAACGAAATTCACTTTCTGTTTGGGTGATAGCAAAAAGAATGAAGAATATCTGTCATCCTCAAGAAACTGCTTGCCATTCCAAGACTCTCTAGCTCATGCTAATTTTTATTTCTCTGACGATCGTCATAGTTTTTGGGTATTTAGCTGATATGACCATGGCACTGTTGTAACTCGGTTCGAGTCGAATATAGTTATTAGGGTCGAACGACGTTCGTGGTTTAGAGAGGTCGAATAATCTCGTTTAAGAATCGAATCAGAGAGTTGTATTGATCTTTGACGGGTTACAAAAGAGGCTCGAGCCGATACAAGAATATTCGGGTCGAGCTCGAGCTTAAGCGAAGACTAATTAACTATTTAATGTGTAAGTCCTTTGTCCTCTGATCCAAAAAACTTGCTTATCATGTGACTCTTCACCCCCTTTTATAGTGCTTCTTGTGTGTTTGGGAGGCTTAATCATGGTTAACTTTAACCCATGTGCTTTTCCCTTTGGGCCTTTTGGTGGGCTTCTCTTCTCTTGGACTTTGACTAATGGTGTATTTGGGCTCTACACCAAATATACACCCAACAGTAAGCCCCCCCCCAAGTCGACGAAAGAGATCGAATTGAATTCGTCGTTTTTGACAGGGTCGAGTCGAATCCGCCTTCGCTGAGGGGTCGAGTCGATCCTGTGATTAGTTAAGGTACAACACGGCTCGCACCGATTCCGTATGTCGGCATCGGATCTTCTCTGCTGGGTTTGCTAAGTGGCCCTGGATCTTTCGAGGCCCAAGGCTTCGGCCCATCTTATTTCAGGCGCGCTAATGGGCTTTTCTCTGAAGCCCGCTTCTTCTGATTGGCGGGGAGGTGCGGTCTCGAGTGTCGGTTCGCCTTCTTCCCTATACTTATAAATATCGAAGGTTTTTCTCTCTTCTCGCCATTTGCACTCTCTTTGGATCGAGCCGTCAAGAAAGAAAAGGTAACTTTCTCTACGACTTTCTTCTTCGTGCGTTCGAACTGTTCTTCAACAATCCTGAATCGTTCTCCGTCTGTCAACGATGTCTTCAAATTCGAGCGCTTCCGTGAAGCTCAATAGGAGGAGGAGGTCTCGACGCGATCCCGATGTTACCTTGGCTTATGCATCGGTCGATCCGCTAGATACGTTCGTTCCGATGGGTATCCCTCTTGCTAGGCCTTCGGATCGGGGTGAATCTGATGCGGCGTCCCCGAGGATCGATCTGCCTGAGCACCAATTTGACGATGTTCCACAGATGATGTCTAGGGATTTATCTAGCGGTGGGTCCTCGTATGCTCGTTCCGGGGGTGACTCGAAAATATCTGAAACGTCGAATCGAGTCGAAACTGAAGAGGGCACCTCCGGAGGAGAGAAGGGGAGCCTCGTTGATTTTCGGAATGCTGAGCCGAAATCCCCGGGTCCCGGCCTCGGACACGGGATCAGGCTCGATGATTCCAACGATGTCGGGTCGAGTATGGATTCGAGCCGTGTTTATGCTTTAACTCCGGCAGGTGGATGGGAAGGAATTTCAATTGTGTATCCCCAGGCTAACGATCGACCCTGGAGCCCGCCGTCGGGGTATATGTGCGTGTACGAGTGCTTCATTAAAAATGGGGGACTCTGCTTCCCGATACCGAGGTTACTGCTCCAGTACTGCCATCGACGTCGGATTTCTCTCTCCCAGCTGACGCATGGATCGATTCGAGCCATGATGGTTGTGGTGGTGCTTGCTGCAGAGCATGGTGGGGTAGTAAATCTCGACGAGTTCGAGGAGATTTCTTCTTTTAGCGCTATCGGAAATTCGGGCCGTTTCTACGTGTCCCCTCGTGGTGGATACCAACTCGTGAAGGGGCATAGCAGCCAAGTTAACAGGCATCGATGGTCGCGATACTTTTATGTGGAAATCAGCCGGAGAACGATCGGGGAGTTTAGTAAACCGATTCGAGTCGGATGGAATTTTCGACCTGGTAAGACCGAAATCGATTTCTTCAATTTTCTGAACTGATTTTAATCTCTCTGTCTTTGTGCAGTCGAACCTGTGAAGCGGAAGACTCCTGTGGATTCGGTCGTTACGCTTCTTCGAAAAGACAAGAAGCATATCCATCACTGGCCCGACTTCTTGTCCCATCGAATCGCTCGGAGCTACCCTAGGATCTCGACAGGTAATATAACTCGATTGTCCTTTGCTTTTATAACAGGGTCGGCTCTAACCGTCCCTTTGCAGGTGATTTCTATCTCCCCTTGGAAGACAATTCTCCTGAAGTTGAGCGGGGTTCGAACAAGAAAGTCGGTTCGAGCCAAAGAAAGAAGAGTTCGACTCCGTTGAAGAAAAAGATTGTGCAACCTCGATCCAAGAAAGCTTCGATGGTGAAACTGAATCTTGATGTGGTCGATTCGGACGAGGAGTTCGAGCTCCCAAAGGCTGCTCCTCCAACTGTAAGAGAGGGACTTCGACCCGAGAAAGCACCGATCACCCATGGTCGGGGCAAAGGGCTAATGGGGGGATTGTTAGCGGAGAGTCGAAGGGCGGAAGAGGCTCGACTCGAAAGGGAGCAGCAGAAGGAGGCTGCTAAGCGAAAGTTGAGGGCCGAGGAGAAGAAGAAAGCCGAGGCCGAAGCGAAGAGGAAGAAGAAGCGTGCTGATGAGGAGAAGGAGATGGCGAAATCCATCAGGGAGAAGAAGAGGTCGGCCCATGAGGCTCTGGGATCTGGGGACCAAGCCGAGAAAGTGGCTCGATTCAATACTGTTGGTCTCCCAGTAGAGGTTGACCATCTGTATGCTGGCGCGGTCGTCCGGGTGGGGGACGGTGATGAATCGAGCTCGTCCCCCTATGATTTTGTTTTTGATTTCAGAGGAGGGGGAAAACATATTTCCCAAGTCCCCCTTGCCTGCCTCCAGTTCGTTCGCTGCGTGCGAGGCGGTGCTGATTTCCTTTCTCCACCTGAGGTGGACTCCTCTTCTAGTGACCCGGACACGCGGTTCGCCATGTCAGCTGTCTCTGTAAGTTCTTCTTTTCATCTTTAAGTAAGGTCGATCCGAGTTCGATCGAAGCTTTCTCAATTCGTTCGTTCGAACCCTATGCAGATGCTCGCTGGCTACAATTTTCTCTCCGATGCGCGGCATAGCTTGGACCAGAGGAACCGCGAGCTCAATGCCCAGAATAGCGAGCTGGTCTCCGAATCGAGTCGCTTAAAGGAGGCTCGAACGAGGGCTGAGTCAGAAGTTGCGAAGCTCAAGGATCTGCTGAATCATTCTCAAGGGGTGAATGGTGAATTGATTGCTAGCAGGGATGATCTAAGCTCGAAGGTCGATGCTTTGACCTTAGCTCTGACCGAGGCGGAGGAGGCGAAGAAGGAAGTGGAGTCTCGAATCGAGGGGGAGGTTGCGGAGCTTAGGAGTTCCTCGAAGGATGCTGTGGCTCGAGCCGTTGAGGAGGCTAAGAAGAGAGCTAAAGATAAGCTTCGACGCAGCATCGAGATTATGGAGGAGAGAAGCAAGGCCCAAACCGAGGCCGATCGCCTCGCATCGCTAGCTAGTCAGGTGGTTGGAGCCATCAGGAGGATGGAGAAAGCAGTTAAGGATGGGGTTCCTATCGATGCAGCCAAGAAGGAGAAGCTTGAGGCTCGACTCGCTTCATACACTGCTGAGGCGGACTCGATCGTCCTTCCGCCCCTTCCCTCTGATTCTTCCGATGATGACGAAGCCGAGCCGAAGAAGGGCGTAGCACTTGACATCTCTTCTTCAGATAGCTCCGATGAAGAGGGTGAGAAGAGCGAGACGGAGGGCCGATCGTCGGTGGCTGGGAAGACTCCGGCCCTTACCCTTGCTGAGATTGAGGATGAGGCAAACGTCGAGGCGGAGGATGGGGATCAGCTTAGGGTCGAGCTTTTTGGTGATCAAAGCGAGGCGGAAGGCGATGCTGGAGAAGCTGTTATGACTAAAGAGCCTGCTTCGATCGATGTTCCCGCAGTGGATTCCGCTACTGGAGAGCCGCTCGCTCCTCTCTTTGCTGACTCGAACCTCGAAAATCCAGAGACTGCTTCCTAGATCGCTTGTGATCGACGGGATTTCTTCTTTGTACTTGTCTTTTCCTTTTATTTCTGAACTTATTTATTGAGCCGTCACGGCTCGAGTTGTAGTACTTTTTATTGTTATATTTTTGAATGCTCTAATCCCATCGATCTCTTTCGTCGATCTGAATTTTAACCAGAAGCATATGTTTCCAAGTATTTGCTTACAACTTCGAACGTAGCAGCTTTTTATGTGAACTGAGTCGTTGTTTGCTTAGGATTTCGATTCGAGATCAGGCTTGACATCGAATGTCTGAGTTTCGGGCCCAACCTTTATGCGCGATGGGGGGTTGGGTCCTGCGGTGCGAGCCTGGGCTCGGCTTATGCAAGTATGACCCGTCTTGCGTCTAAGTGTGCGGGTAGTTTCCGGCTTAATTACTTAGGCATTCTTAGGAGTCGTGCGGGTCCGGCCCCGGCTTTTGGCTCAGGTCGACGTGGACCTGAGTTCGATTCGATAGGAATCGAAGCGACTATGAGAGTGTCGCGCTTTTGTGTAATGACCGAGGCCTGGCCAGGGCTTCGATGGTTTTTTTTTTTTTTTTTTTTTTTTTTTTTTTGATGTACAGCTGGACCTTCGAGAAGGCTGCCTACGTACCCGAAGCGGGATCAAGCCATTCGTAGTTCGAGTCGAGTTTTTTTTTTTTTTTTTTTTTTTTTTTTTTTTTTTTGGATGTACAGCTGGACCTTCGAGAAGGCTGCCTACGTACCCGAAGCGGGATCAAGCCATTCGTAGTTCGAGTCGAGTTTTTTTTTTTTTTTTTTTTTTTTTTTTTTTTTTTTTGATGTACAGCTGGACCTTCGAGAAGGCTGCCTACGTACCCGAAGCGGGATCAAGCCATTCGTAGTTCGAGTTGAGTGTTCAAAAAGGCTGCCTATATTCTAGAAGACTCGAGGCGTTGAAATCGATGCGACTGGAACTGGCTGGGAGTTGTAATGGTATCGTTTGAGGGACATCGAATTCCATGACCTTGGGATTGCGACGCCCTCGAGTGTCATTAACTCGTAGACGCTGGGTCGAACGACTTTCGAGACGAGGTATGGACCTTCCCAGTTCGCTCCGAGTTTACCGGCTTGATACTCCTTAGTATTTTCGTAGACCTTTCGCAGTACCATGTCTCCTTCACGGAAGCTTCGACCTTGTACTTTACGGTTGTAGTACTGGGCGGCTTTTTGTTGGTAATTCTGGATTCGAAGCAGTGCCTGGGCGCGTTCTTCTTCGACGAAGTCGAGGCTATCGAGGAGCGCGATCTCGTTGGCCTCGGGATGCTTAGGCATTGCGCTTCTGCGAAGGCTGTTAATGTTAACTTCGGCGGGTGCCATAGCCTCGAGCCCGTAGGCGAGGGAAAAAGGAGTTCGATCTGTCGATTGTCTCGGGGTGGTGCGAAATGCCCACAAGACACCATCGAGCTCGTCGGCCCAAAGGCTCTTCTTCTCATCGAGTCGCTTCTTGAGCTCGCTGGTGATTACTTTGTTTGTTGCTTCGGCTTGACCGTTTCCCTGGGGGTACCGAGGTGTTGATTTGTTGAGTCTGATCTTCCACCTCGCGCAAAAGGCCTCGAATGTGTTGGAGATGAATTGCGAACCGTTGTCCGTGACGATTTCGTATGGTAAACCGTGCCGGCATATAAGGAATTTCCAAACGAAATTCTGAACGTCATTGGCTCGAATCATTGCATAGGCTTCGGCTTCGACCCACTTTGTGAAATAGTCGGTGATGACTATGACGTACCTTTTTTGGTGCGACTTGGGGAATGGTCCGATAATGTCCATTGCCCATCTCATGAAGGGGTAAGCTGCGGCTGATGTGGTCAGAGGTTCGGTTGGTGACTTGATCATTGGGCCATGACGTTGGCACTTCTCGCAGCATCGAGCATGGTTCGCGCAGTCTATGAGCATTGTCGGCCAGTAGAGCCCGAGTTTTTTGATTTTGAGGGCGAGGGTTCGACCGCCTGAGTGGCTTCCCCCAGCCCCCTCGTGCGTTTCGGCGAGGGCTAGATAGATCTCGCTTCCTGCGATGCATTGGAGTAGGACTCCTGCTGCATTCCATCGAAACAGCTTATCTTCGAGCATGACGTAACGCGCGCTTCGAGTTTTGAGACGTCGAGCTGCCCATTTGTCTTCTGGCACGATCCCTTGGGTGATATACTTGATGATTTCCTCACGCCAGTCGATGCTTGGCGTTGAGGCTCCAGGGATTGAAATTGGTTCCGAGTCGGGCTCAGGTTCCGCCTCGAGTCCTATGATGCTCATTACGCTGCTATATCCTCGAGGAAGCTCGATGCTGGGGTCCGGGAGTATTCCAACCGGGATAGTTCGATGCCGTTCGGTACCCGAGCTCGATCCCAATGAAGCCAACGCATCCGCCTTGGAGTTTTCGGCACGAGGTACCTTTGAGAGGAGGAAGCTATCGAAGTGGTTGAGTATGATTTTTTCTGCTAGTTGCAGGTATGCACTCATTCGATCGTCTCGAGCGTCGTACTCGTGATTCAGCTGGTTAGTCACGAGCTGGGAGTCGCTAAAAGCATGTATGCGTCGCGCCCCCATTTCCTTTGCTAGCCTTAGGCCCGCAATCAGGGCCTCCCATTCGGCCTCGTTGTTCGAGGCTCGGAATCCGAGTCGAAACGACTGCTCGAGAATATCACCTGAGTGTGACACTAGTAGGATTCCAATCCCAGAACCGTGTCGAGATGCCGATCCGTCTACGTACAGTTTCCAGATGTCGGATCGTCCGACCGACTCGATGCTAGGAGGTAGTTCTGTAACGAAGTCTGCCAGAACTTGAGACTTGGCCGTTGTTCTGTTTCGAAATTCAAGGTCAAATTCGCTTAATTCGACCGCCCAACGTGCCATCCGTCCTGACTGGCTCGGGCTGTGCAGTATAGCTCGGAGCGGTTGCGTTGACATGACCGCTATCGTATGGGACTGGAAGTAAGGTCGGAGTTTCCGAGCAGACATTACGACTGCTAATGCGAGTTTCTCGAGCGTTGGGTATCGAGATTCGGCACCATCGAGCGCTTTACTGACGTAGAAAATAGGCTTCTGATCGCCTCGATCCTCTCGGACGAGTACTCCACTGACTGCGGCGTCAGTTATTGATACGTAGAGATACAGGGTCTCGCCGAGCTCGGGCTTTGAGAGGATCGGTGGGGTTGTCAAGTACCGCTTTAGATCCTGGAAGGACGATTCGCACTTATCGTCCCAGATGAAGCTTTTGTTGCCTCGTAGGAGTTGATAGAAAGCTAGGCTTCGATCGGTGGACCTCGAGATGAAGCGATTTAAGGCTGCGATCCGACCTGTCAAGCGTTGCACCTCCCTTTTATTCTTTGGAGAGGGTAGGTTGGCTATCGCTGCGATCTGTTTTGGATTCGCTTCGATTCCGCGCTGTGTTACGATGTAACCGAGGAACTCTCCGGAGGTCACCCCGAATGTGCACTTCGACGGATTGAGCTTCATGCCATATTGGTTCAATATTTCGAAGCACGATCTCAGGTGCTCGACGTGGTCGCTCGCCTTTTCCGATTTAACCAGCATGTCGTCTATGTAGACTTCCATTGTATCCCCGAGCTGTTCAGCGAACATTTTGTTCACGAGCCTCTGGTAGGTCGCTCCGGCGTTCTTGAGGCCGAACGGCATGACCCTATAGCAATATGTCCCACGCTCTGTAATGAATGCGGTCTTCTCACGATCGTCCGGATGCATCTCGATCTGGTTGTAACCAGAGAAAGCGTCCATGAACGATAGCAACTCGTTTCCTGCTGTCGCTTCGACGACTCGATCTATGTGGGGGAGAGGGTAGCTGTCCTTGGGACAGGCTTTGTTCAGGTCGGTGAAGTCCACGCAGACCCTCCAACTGCCGTTCTTTTTCTTGACCACGACCGGGTTTGCGAGCCATTCGGGGTACTGTACCTCGGTTATCGAGCCCGCATCGAGCAGCTTTGTCACCTCGTCGTTTACCGCCTTGGTCCGCTCCGAACCGAGCTTCCGCCGTTTCTGTCGGATCGGTTTGAAGGTCGGGTCGACGTTCAATCGGTGGCTCGCGATGGAAGGGCTTATTCCCTTCATGTCTCGGACCGTCCATGCGAAGGTTTCGGCGTTCTCTGCGAGGAATTGCATCAGCTCGGATCTTATTGGATCGATTAGCTCGGCTCCGATATTGATGCGTCGTTCGGGACGGGCAGGATCGATCGCGACCGACTCGGATACATCTTTCCTTGGCTCCGAGGCATGCGATTGCTCCGTTGTTGAGATGTGCAGGCTTACCCTCCTTAGTTGCTGCTCTGTAACGAAACACGTTCGGGCCATCTTCTGGTCACCTCGTATTGTGAATACTCCGGTCGGAGTGGGGAACTTCAAACATAAATGATAAGTTGAAGGCACGGCTCGAAGCGAGATCAGCCACGGCGTGCCCATAATCACGTTGTATATTGCAGGTCGATCCACGATGAGGAACTTGACTGGCTTGGTTATGCCACCTGCATATACGTCTAACTTGATCGAGCCGATGGTCATTGTGGTGACGCCGTCGAATCCGGTCAGTGGCTTCACACTTGGCTTGATCTGACTTTCGGGGATGTCCATGCTTACGAGTGTCTCCTTAAAGATTATATCGACCGAACTCCCAGTATCGATGAGAACTCGGGATACGTCGCAGTCACCTACCCTAAGTTCGATCACCAAGGGGTCGTTATGAGGCATTGCAAGACCCTTCGTATCGGCCTCGGAGAAGATGATCGGCATATCAACTTCGGCTCGCGCTACGCACCGCTGCGCTTGGATTGCCATCTTCTCATGCTGCTTGAGCGATCGGACCGACCCATGTACGAGTTGAGCTCCTCCCATAATCATCAGGACTTTCCTCTTTGAGGCTGATGGAGCGTCGGTCGATACCTGTTGGTTGTTGAGTCTTTTCGGGGGGACCGGTGGATTCGCGTTCCCCACGGGTCTTTGTTCGAGTTCGAGCCTTGGTGCCTCGTTCTTTTCTGTCTGAGTTTGAGGCGATTCGACCCTTATTTCGCCCTTGTTGTATTTGCCCAACAGAACGTTCATCAGGCTTCGACAAACTGAAGTCGCATGGCCGTACTTCTTGTGGAAAGTGCAGTAGGACTGGCCTTCCTTAGAATCTTGGCCTCGCACCCATTTGTTGGATTGTCCCTGACTCGACTGGCTCGATTGGTTGTTCGAACCGACCTGGTTCACTTGTAGCTTTGCCTTGTAATCTTGATCATAGTGTTGTCGGGGTTCCTGGTAGTCATCCTCGATTCGTTCTTTTGCTGACTTAGGTTTAGCTGTGGATGGCTTGAGTGCTGATTGCCTCTTCGAGTTTATTGCACGATCCTCTTCGACGCGAATGAAACCACTTGCGCGGTGCAGTACATCGTCGAGTCGGTACGCTTTATGCTGCACGAGGTCCCTTCGGAATTCTGACTCGTGCCACAAGCCCTGTTTTAGCGCACTTATTGCTGACGAATCTGGGACGCTTACTTTGGAGAGGACCGCCTTGAAGCGATCCATGTAGTTCCTTAAAGTTTCTTTTGACCCTTGAGGCTCGAGGTCGTAGAGATCCGAGTCTGATGCGGTATCGTGTAGATACAATGAGTAGTGTTTGACGAATGCGAACGATAGTTGAAGGAAATCATCGATCGAGTTTGGTTCGAGACGGGAGAACCATTCCAGGGCTGGGCCATCCAGGTACTCGACAAAGATTTGGCAGTTCGCCGCATCCTTTTGATCAGCGGGGAAGTGTTGTCGACTCATCGCGTGAGAAAATGCTGTTAGGTGTCGCTTCGGGTCGGTCTTCCCTTCATAGATTGGAATGCGAAGCTTCCCTGTGACCCGAACTGGGACAGATGTAATCTTTTCGGTGAAAGGGGTGCGTTGCGCGTCCTCAATCACACGATCGAGCTCCGGTGCCGAGCTTAGCGCCTGATGGACCTGTGATTTCATTGTCCTGAGTTTTTCCCTCAGGTCTCGAATATCGTCGTTTCGATCTTCCTGGTCCTCCCTCGATCCGGAGAGCTTGGACATGGCCGAGGGCCGCACAGGATGCGAGGCCTCTGCGCTTCCAGCAATTGGATTTGCGGGAGTAGGTGGAGTGTTCGCGCCTCCCAGTCTGTCAAATATGGATGGTATTACGCTAGCATTTCTTTGACGTGACGCCCCGACATGCTCGAGGCGAGATGGATAGATTGACGTCAAAAGATCGAGGCGTTCGTTGATTCTTCGATTTGACTCCTCCTGCTGGTTGACGTGACTCAAGATCGTGCCGATTACGTCTGTGAGATTGAGTTCTCCTTCGTTTATTCGAATCGGTGTCTGTTCTACCTGACCCGTTCTTGCTTGGTCTTGCCTCAGAGTGTGAGGACTTGACTCTGGGCCCTGTCCTGGGTTCTGCGTGCTGAACGCGACCCGAGGCGTGATTTCTTGGATTTCTGCCTGAGCATTGGGGTTGCCGTGCTCGTTTTCCGTACGATTCGATTCCATTTTGCGTAAGAGATATTCGCTGCCCCCTACCTGGCGCGCCAAATGTTGTAACTCGGTTCGAGTCGAATATAGTTATTAGGGTCGAACGACGTTCGTGGTTTAGAGAGGTCGAATAATCTCGTTTAAGAATCGAATCAGAGAGTTGTATTGATCTTTGACGGGTTACAAAAGAGGCTCGAGCCGATACAAGAATATTCGGGTCGAGCTCGAGCTTAAGCGAAGACTAATTAACTATTTAATGTGTAAGTCCTTTGTCCTCTGATCCAAAAAACTTGCTTATCATGTGACTCTTCACCTCCTTTTATAGTGCTTCTTGTGTGTTTGGGAGGCTTAATCATGGTTAACTTTAACCCATGTGCTTTTCCCTTTGGGCCTTTTGGTGGGCTTCTCTTCTCTTGGACCTTGACTAATGGTGTATTTGGGCTCTACACCAAATATACACCCAACAGGCACTACACTTGACATCTTGTCCTTCGTACAAACAAATAGTGTTACTATTCAACATTTGTTTTTTCTTGATCGTTTTTGACGTTTTCATAACTTGGAATAGAAGCATACCTTATGGTAGTTATAAATGAATGTTGGTTGTGGTGTTGCGTTTATTATCAGTATTGGATTTGGGCAAATAGCCCACTAAAAGCCCAACTAGTGGATTTACAATTCAAGCTAAACTATGTGTTTCCGAAGCGGTTCTGATAAGACGCATCTATCGGAACTGCTGATTCCTTTAATCGATTCGATATTTGTGTTGATGGATGAAGAGAGAGAGAAACGTGTTCGTGGTGATTGGATAAGCAATTTGCCAGATTCATTGCTATGTCAGGTACTCTTGTTGAATCTTCCCACGAAGGATGTTGTTAAGACTAGTGTGTTATCACATAGATGGAGAAATCTCTGGAAATGCGTACCTGGATTGGAGTTAGATAATCGTGATTTCGCACAACACAACAGATTCGTGAGTTTTGTGGATTATTTTCTGGGTTTAAACACTGAATCGTGCTTACATAGGTTTAAGTTAAAGTACGATTGTGATGATGAGCCTGAATTTGGTCTTATTAATCGGTGCATCCACTCTGTTGCTACGCGTAAAGTGAAACATATCGATGTTTTGGACGATTCATATGGGAGTTGGGATTTGCCAATGCCTCTAACACTTTACACTTGTGCGACTTTGGTATCTTTAAAGCTCACTCGTTTAACTTTGCCTAGTCCCAAGTTTGTTTCTTTACCTTGTCTCAAAGTTATGAAGCTTGTTGTAGTTAACTTTGCTCATGTTATGGCATTAGAAACCCTCATCTCGCAATGCCCTGTTCTCGAAAGCTTAGTTATTGGGAGGAGTTTCTGTGATGATATTCAAGTTTTACGTGTGCGTTCTATGTCTCTGCTCAAATTCGTTCATCTTGCCAACACTTCTGAGGGTTTGTATGAAGATCTTGTACTTGTCATTGATGCTCCTAGGCTTGAGTATCTCAGGCTCTGTGATCATCGAATTGCAAATTTCGTACTAAATAATCCGGCTTCCCTTGTGGAAGCGGATATCGATATTGTGTTTAACTTGATTTTCGAAGCCAAGTTTGATCCAAATGATCTACCAAAGAGAAATATGATACGTAAATTTCTCCGTGGAATCTCTGATGTCAAAGATATGACCATCACTTCCACTACTCTTGAGGTAAAACCTATGTTGCATTTGCTATTTGAACGCTTAAATTTATACTAAAGTTTCTTTTTTTCTTACTTGCAGGTCACCTATGACTACTCAAGATGTGAACGACTACCCTTTTTCCGTAACTTATCTTTCTTGCGTGTTGAGTTATGCGGCTACAGGTGGGAAATGTTGCCAATCTTTCTTGAGAGATGCCCGAATCTAAAATCTCTCGTCGTGGTAAGGATTGTCTACTGAACCTTGAATTTCCTATCTTAAGATGCAAATGTATATTATCATGTATTGAACTTGTGTGTCTTCCTCTCGGTTATATTCTACTTGCAGGGATCTATAAATCATCGCGAGAAGGAGGGATTTAATATTTTGTCCAAGCCTCGGTGTTTCCTATCATCTCTGGAGTATGTTAAGATAGAAAGGCCATTGAAAGGAGAGGCGAGGGAGATGAAGCTAGTGAGTTACTTCCTTGAGAACTCAAAAATCCTCAAGAAACTAACCTTACGCTTTGATGATTCCTTAAAGAAAGAAGAATCTGTTATCCTCAGAGAACACATTGCCATTCCAAGACTCTCTAGCTCATGCCAAGTTATCGTTCTTTGATCCTCATAGTCGTCAATGTCTTTTAGTGCTTTGTTAATGTGCAATTGTGCACTCTATGTTTCTTTCTTTTTTTTGTCATTGATTTTAATTTATCGTAGCTTATAAGAGAATCATATGTTTGGTACTTTGTCAAGAACAAATGTTAATGATTTCCTCTTTCGCCATTCCAAGACTCTCTAGGTCATGCCAAGTTTTCTTTTTCTGATTTGCTCATAGTTTTTGAGAAATTAATTGATGTTTTCTTCATCGTTTAAGATGATTTTGATGTTTTGTAGCTTAAGAGAAATTTGGATGTTTTGTAGCTTAAAGAGAATCATATCTTACTGTATAAATGACTGTTTTTATCTTGTGGCAACCAATTTCCAAATATGAATACTTCACCTAGCTTAGGAAAAGAATAGGTCTAGAGACGAAGGAATCTATAAATTTGGGAATTATATTGTAAAAACTAAAATCCTCTAAATATTATTAGGGAGGTGATTTTTTCAAATATGCTTATGTGTCTCGTTCTCCTTCAAAGTTAGGCAAAATAAAAATCATGTCAAATGTGACACGACAAAAAACTCATTCAATTAGCCCATTAACTTTAACAATTAAACATGAGTTATTGAATACTTAGCCCATTAACTTTATAAAGAATCATAATTAATTAACTTCTAACTGAGCCCATTAACTTTGATTATTCTTATTCATTTGATTATTTTATGTAAATTAATTAGTAAACTCCATATATATAAAGTTGAAATTTTGTCATTTGTTATAACTTTATATATATGAAATTTATTATTAATTTACATAAAATAATCAAATGAATAAGAATAATCAAAGTTAATGGACTAAGTAAAAGGCGAAATCAGACTTTTCTCAACGAAAAAATATAATTCACAAAAGCACCTAATAGAAACTATGGTTGAATGCATAAAAACTAGGGGAAATAGGCCATATAATAACATTTTCTATTCATAATTAAGTATTTAACATTAAATTAACTAAGTAACAATCAGATCATACAAAATGTCTATTTTACCTTTTACATTTTTTAGCTTTTATTACACAAATATTAATTAAAAATCAAAAACTAAAAACACATAAACCTAAACATTATTTTACCTAGCTGTCTTCTTCCTTCTCCTCTTCCTAATCCACCACGTTCTTCTCCTTTTTCTTCTTTTTTTCTTTTTTACGTTCTTCTTCTTTTTCTTCTCCTTCTTCTTCATGTTCTTTTTCTTCTTCGTGTTCTTTTTCTTTTCCCATTATTTTATATATTCAATTATCTTCTTTATATTCAACTATGCAATATGTTTCTTTTTCTTTTTCAATTACTCAATCTATACCATTGTCATAGACTGAGATCTCCACTCGTAATTGAGATAGCACTTCTTCTTCTCCATTAATCTCCTCGCCATCATGTTCATACTAAACTACCGCTGGAAATTGACATAGTTAACTATGTTTGAAAATCAGTATAATAGGTAACGATTACTTTTTATTCTAATAGGTAACTAAAATTATAATAATAGCTAATTACGTATGCTATTTTTTTCATTATGCAAACTATAATAGGTAACATAGTTAACTATATGTTTTAAACGTAACTATTACAACACCATTGTTCATGTAGTCAACTATGCCATAGGTAACTATTGTGTTATAAACGTAACTAGTACAATACCATTGTTCATGTAGTCAACTATGCCATGAAATCATTAAAGTGGATAAATACTATATCAAAATTGTTAACTATATTTTTAAATTGGTAAATATTTTTTCAAAATACATAGTTAACTAGTTTTTAGATAATTATAAAATAGCGTGATGTAGTTAACTATGATTTAAAATCAATTGATTATTAGTTTCGAAAATAGTTAACTATTTTATTAAATAATAAATTGATATAACGTATTTACTTTATTTGACCCAAATTTTTTTTTTTTCCAGAAAATCTGGTTCTGCGATTTTTAAAGGAGCAATAATTATGGGATATGATCAAGAGAATTTTTTCAAAAAAAAAATTCATATTTACCTTAATTATTGTTATAAGGGTAATTTTGTCATATTTTTAATTCTCTCTATTAATCACCTAAATATATATTTGGACATATTACTTACCTAATTATATTTCTCAGAAGTAACCCAAACTAGGAAAATTAGGGGAGTGTATTGAACATGGAATTTGAAGTGATTTGATTTTAATTGAGGTTTTAAATGATTTTGGATGATTTAGGGAAATTGTTGTGATTTTAATTGAAATCTCATATAATCCCACCTAAAATAATGTGATTTGCTTTATCACATTTTTAACTAAGGAATCCCACCAAAACACATCAAAATCACATCAAATCTCCCAAAATCTATTGTTTAAAACATTTCCAATAACACTGGATTTCGAAGTAGATTTTAAAATCACAAGTTCAATAACACTGGATTTGAAAAGAGTTTTTAAAACTCATGTTTGAATAACAGATGATTTGTCACTTAAACACAAATCACTCTAAATTCTATGTTGAATACACCCCCTTAGGCCATATAATACCTTTTCTATTCATAATTAAGTAATTAACCCTAAAAACTAGAAATGATGGAAAAAATCATATATGCTGGATATGTATCGTTACAAAGAGTCAATGCGCAAATATATACTAAAATAATATTAAATTATTTATTATATTTATGTCTAACTAATAAAATTATCTGAAACACTTAAAGGAGGTTATTAGCAACAAAAAACTCTTAAAGGAGGTATATGCACTAGTTCGAATGTTTGATGATTAGAATTCTTCATCCACTTTTTGTTATTTTCTTCAATGGAATAACAACTCTGGTGCTTGGTGGTGGCCACTGGGAAAGCAAGTTAAATGAAATGTACTTGGACAATATAAGAATCGTAAATTTCACGTTACTTTGTCAAAAGCCCTAATAAGACCACAATGACTCTAAGCTTCTCTTTGTTATAAACACACTTGTCTTAGTTTTCTTGGGACATCGGCACAAAATAGATCGTTTTAAGATAATCCAACGCGGGGATTGGAAAATGACTGATGAATGAAACAATTTTTGCGTATGATTATTGTGCTAGTCTTTTTTGTTGGTAGGTCAACGGGAGACAATGTTCTCCGTTTTTTATTCAACTACAAAATACGAATTACATACGGATTTGTCTTGGAATCGCAGTTCCACTCACATCTTCCGCCAAAATTAAACGAATACTGTCCAGAATTGACTCTAAATAAAGAAAACATAATGATAAAGTAAACGCATAGTTCGCTAACCCATCTGCAAGACGGTTAGCCTCCCTATACACATGAACAATCCGAACTATCTTGTCCCTTGATATGAAGCCATATGTACAATCGCACCAGGAATGACAGCAGATGATACTCACTTATCCACATCTTAAGAAACTCCACCACTATTGTCGAATCCACCTCAATTTCTAACCGTGTAATTCGTCGCTCACAAGCAATATATAAGCTATAGTTAACTCCTCATAACTCAGCTAACGGCGTAGAACATATACCAATGTTAAGAATAAAACCCCCGCACCAGTTCCCGTCTGATTATTGTGCTAGTCAGTTAGCACAAAAACTAACCAAAAGTTAGAAAGATTCAAGTACTACCCAACTCACCAAAGGTTACCAAAATTAGATAAATTTGACTTTAATCGCGTGGGTGGTTGAAGAATGAAAGGAAAAGCATACCATAAATGGGTTATTTACTTATCTCGTAGAGAATGAGATTAATTTAGATAGAAAATATTTCAACTGGGCTCATCAATTTCTCTCATCTTTAATTCACTAAAGCAGAAGTCAGTCATTAAACTTGGGAGTGACATGTGTCATTAACAATTATAATTTACTTCTTTTAAAACAAAATTATGTATAAAACAATTTTCTTTTTTTAATTTTTTCCCTAAATCTCTCTGACCTAAAATCCTAAAACAATTTACACGATCTTTTTTTTCTCCCCCAAATATCTCTGACCTAAATTCCTAAAACAAACCACATGATCTTCCAAAATAACTTCCCACTCACCATCATATACAATCTCATATACATCTATGGATTCTACAGAAGAATCCAACAAATTGTCAGTTACCTTTTGGCTCAGGTAAATCCTCTTAAATGTTTTTCTCTGTTCAGTTTTTGTTTTTTACCAAAAGCTAGATAAAACGAAATCAACTACTTCTCGATTCACTATTCTTTTCCGTTGATCTCAATCTTTTGTTTCTTCAGATATCACTGTGATTCCGTTCAAGATGAAGCTTGATTTCAATCTAATCGCTCAATTAAGTTCTGTTTTGACAATGAAGTTTGGAAGATTAAAGCTCGAGTTTCACGTATTTAGCAATTCAAGAACAATGAAAAACCTGGAGATTTTGGTGGACTTGATTTAATACTCGTGGATGATAAGGTAGATCTCATTATATTCTTAACACTTCTCACTTATACTATTATATTTTTATGTCAGGGAGATCGCATCCAAGCGTGTATAAGGGGAAAATTAGTATCCAAGTTCGAAAATAATTTTGAGGAAGGAGGATGTCGCATTCCCATGAATTTTAAGTTTTCTCCTAATGGTGGAGGTTACAGGGGAACACACATCCATTCAAGATCTTTTTCACTTGGTCAACATATTTGAAGAATTGAGGAGATTCTGAACCACTCACTTCGTTTCCAATTCATTCCTCTCAAAGAGTTGGTCTCTAAGTCGCATGACGAAAACGTTTTCGTGGGTATGTCTATCACCATCTTTGTATTTTATTCAAATTTAAACATTTGAGCATGTTCTTATGAAAATTTTCTGTTTCATATAAGATGTATTTGGCGAAATCACTGAATTCCACTCACTTCGTTTCATATTCAAATCTTGTTGGTGATGTTTCTTTATTTCTCAGATTGATGACGTCTCTTTCGAATACTCCAAAAAAAAGCGAACAATTGCTTCTACAGAAACGTCATCACTAACGGAGGATAGTGGCGAGCAACTTTCATCAAAAAAGCATATACCAACACTTGCTCTTTTACCTGCATAAGAAGCTGGACAACTTTAAGTCTCGAAACCAACACAAAAAGTTATGCCTGAAACTAAGGAAGCTGGACCAGTTTCAGTCTTGAAGCCAACACAAAAAGTTCTGCCTGAAACTAAGGATGCTGGTACAAAACTTTTATCAACAAAACAGAAAGTATCAACAACTTTGATTCCAAAGAAGGAAAAAGGATGATGATTAGTCATCTGTGGTTTTCAATATTCTTAGCAAGTATCATATGACTTCTATATTTTTAAGCTTTGATAACCTTTTTTAGCTTTTGATAACTTCTATTTAATTCCATGTTTTATTAGCTATGTACAAGTTTACCTTTGATCATTTCTACCTACTTCCATGTTTCCATGTTTATTAAAGCTTTGAATTTTTAACTTTGCTCTCTTTTTTATATTATAATCTCTCTTAACGTTTACGACTAACTTCCAACTCTAATAAAAGGCTCTCATTTTGGTGCCCTGTTTTGGTTTTCTTTTACTCTGTTTTTGTAACTTTCTCAAATGATTTGGTTTCTTTGATCAATCAATATATACTCAGACGTTTCAAAAAATAACAGGTACTGATTTAAATATAAATAAAATTAACTAAGTATTACACTTTTTCTTATTCAGGACTAGAATCATGTAATTGAAATAACCTTAACACATGTCATTATCTTCATGAGTCATGTAATTCAGGTACATGTGTAAAAACTTTCTTTACATATTGGAATCAAGAGATAAACACATGTCAATCAGAATGTTTTTATTTTAACCCTGCTTTTATGTATGTATTACTTCGTACAGATGCTTTTAAGTAATTAATTTGTTATATCTTAATTAGATACTTTATGTTTCATTGTGGAGAGCTATCATATCTGGGATTTTGTTTGCGAGTTAATTCAACCATTTACAAAACAAAAATACTGAAACAGAAGTACATAGCAAACCTATTTGCCACAATCCTCTATTGATATAGCTATATGAAAGTAACAAAACCGTTTAATTATTACAAGAAGGTAATGAAACTTACCAATATAAGATTCGGCAACAAAAACGGATGCGCATATGTCACCAGTATAAAATCGAGTTGCATTCGCATCTATTTTGCATAAATTTTTCTTCACATGGTGATGACATATGTAGATCGGAAATTTTGAAGTTAAATTGATTCTTTTTGTTCCTCGATATATTTTGAGGTCATCGGAATTCTGATTTCTGGGTTTGAGCAAAGTTAAGGAGTAAGCGGTGAAGGGGTCCGGTATAACCAAGAGCCAATAGCTAAACTGGTAAAGATCTCAGGCAAAGCCTAGAGGTCACTGGTTCGAGTGGCGCTTGGGACGAAACTAATATTACATGCATGCGGTTTCGGGCCTCGGGGGATTATACGATTAGGCTCGGAATCTCCTGGTAATTCAAAAAAAAAGGGTCCGGTGTACTTCGGATTGTATCGAGCTCGACGATTTTGAATCTGTTTCAACAACTATGGGCCACCTCTTGGGCCTTTTATTAAAATTTCATTGGCCCATTATCATTTGGTTCGCATAATTTTTTTGTCTGTGGAGCTACTACTACACTAGACAATATAAAAGAAGTACAGTAAAACCTCTATAAATTAATAACGTTGGGACCACGATATTTTATTAATTTAGCGAAATATTAATTTATCGAAAAATTAATTAGGTCGAAAACTTAATTTAGGATTTGAAAATTGTATTAATTAAACGAGGTATTAATTTCTCGGGTATTAATTTATAGAGGTTATATTGTAAGCGGCAAAATTGGAAAAGAAACATATTTTTCCTATTTCAGTAAATGATATTCTTCAATTTAATTTATTTTTGTTAATATTTGGTATAATATTAAAATGAATGATTTTATAAAATTATCCTCTATCACTCTTATATATAGTTTTCCTATTTTATTTTACAATGTCCATGTCCGTGCAAGCGCACGGGCCAAAATACTAGTACACATATATTTCTAAAGTGTCCCATAAACGCATGACTAAGAACACCACAAGTTAAGAAACGCAACAACCTATAAACATTTTTTTCAAAAATTAAGAAAAAGCAAGAACAGAATAGAAATATTTCAACTAGATATGTTAAACCTACCTAATTATACAAGTATTTTTTATTTCACATGACTCAACATATATGTTAAAAAACTCAACTTTCATTGCATAGTTACCTTTTTAATCTCTAACTAGTATTATACCCGTTGCTACGCACCGGTAAGTTTATTTGATTAATTAATATTGAATAAATAAAATTGAAAGCAAGTTTTTCCAATTTTAATTAAATACTTATATAAAAACATGGAAATTCCTTTGATAAAATTATGCATACACAGTTTCAGAAACTAAGATCTGTGTTGATAAAGACAGGTAGGAGTGGAATTAAGACATACATTAAGCACATTGAGAAAGTATGATATAGTTTTTTTCTCTAGATCTATTTTAAATCAAACGTAAAAGTTTACCGAATAATACTACATTTAAATATTATCAAAAATAACAACATTGGAATATGATAAGAATAAAAATGAACTCAAAAGTTGTTTCTTTCTCTTTTCTGTCTTTAATTCTTGTGATGTTGTCTCATTGTTCTTCTACTACCTCATATAGTCTCACCATTTTCATCTTCACTTTTCCTTATGTGGCTTCTTAAGCTTCATTCCCTTTTTTAATCCCAACTATTGACAAATTAACAATGCTTCGAATAAAAATACAACAAATATATTAGAACATGATCATTAACGTTCAATTTAAATTTTCTTGAACAATTAGTTTACAATAATATTAAAATGTATTAGCAAGTATATTTATGATGGAAATGTAGAGAGATAGTAGAAGGGACTGACTTACATACTTAGGGGAATTTTAGGAATTTCGTGCAATTTGCTTCCTTATCTAAATACTTGGTCCGTTAGTGGCTTGCTAGACATGTTTGGTATCTTGTATATGAGAGTCGATCTAAGACATGGCCCCTAACTATACACATATAATTTTTTTCCAAAACACTCATCTTTTTTGTACGACACATTAAAAGATAGAAAAATCTTTATATTTTTCCTGAATACAAAATTTAAACTTTGACTGTATATTATGAAATGGCCAAAACAATTATAATTAATTTAAGATTCCACAATTTTAAAAAGTTGTTACTTTCGTTTTACGAAAAAAATAATTTGTTCTTGAAAAACCTTTGACAAATGTTTAAATATGGTATCTTGGAGAAAAAATTGTGATTAAAATGATGGAAAATTAGTTAATAACAACGTAAAGGTTGTATTTGAACAAAAAAAAAAAAACAACGTAAAGGTTGTAAGTGTAATCCATGATCTTGATAATCATGGTAAACTGAAGCATGCATGTTCTTATATAATTGTGAGAAATTATGAACCTATCAAAACAATGGTTAAAGAATTTTAATAAGAATTTCACTAACCTTTTGATTCGTGAGAAATGGTTGAAAATTGATAGTTTCAGCCGACTTTTAGAGAATTCAGAACTATATGGAAAAATAAACAGAGGAAGAAGCAATTAAGATCATCTAATGATGTCAAAAACATAATGAAAGGACATTTTGTGTTTCGTTAGCTTATAATTTTAAAACCGGGACAAAAACTGAAGGGATTGAGTAAATGGAAAGAAAATCACGTTTTATAGATCTAAAAAATAAGTAGTTAATAGAATCCCATAAATAAATCTTTGAAACTATAACCATGATCCACGATCTTTTATTTTTATTGTGGAGTTGGTTTTTAGTTTTAAGATTAAGCTCTTGGTTAATTGCTTTTTAATTTTAAAATTAAGCGCTTGATTAGTTTGTTGTTTTTTAATTTTAAAATTTAAAGTAATTTAGTCAATTTCCATTTGTCACATTTTTATTGGTGAAGTGACTTGTGATTTAGTATATAAGGATAATATATCTTCTATATATAAAAGGAGAAGCTTTTTGATCTTATGTGTCAAACTCTTTTTTTTCTAACCTTTTTGATTTAATTAATTAAAATTGCTAGCTCCAAGTATATGCATATCCAAACACTCCAAAAATAACTTAATCTCTATACCCAAACAAACTATAACTATTATTAACTACTACTATATTCCTATCCAAATACTCCAAATACATTAATCTCTATATTCAAACAAAAAATAAATAAGTTTACTCATCTAATATTATTAAAATTTATATATAAAAAATCTCACTACATAAATATTATTTTAACACACAATATTAATTTGGCTATTATAATGCATATTACCAAATAATTTTGAAACATGAATTAACTACTAAATAAATACTAAAAATAATGATTAATTTATAAGATCGGAAATAGGTAACAATTTTTTGGTTATATAAGCAATCTTCCGTTTTTGTATCTTTAAATCATATACCATATCCTTAAAAAAATATGCTATGTTGGTTTCAGTTATTTTAACACACAATATTAATTTGTCTATTATAATGCATATTACTCAACAATTTCGAAACATAAATTAACTACTAAATAAATACTAAAATAATAATTAATTTATAAGATTGGAAATATGTGACAAGTTTTTGTTTATATACGCAATCTTCCGTTTTTGTACCTTTAAATCATATGCCGTATCTTTAAAAAATGGGTTTTCTGCAAATAAACCCTCGAAGTGACTAGATTTTGCGACTTTACCCTCCAAGTAAAAAAACAACAGATCATCCCTTAAAATATGAGTTAACCCGCAATATAACCTCAACCGTATACAGATTTTCCAGTTCGTATATTACAAACATGTTTATTTATAAAGCTATTATAAAGAATGAATTTCTATTAGAAAATGATGCAATCGCTTATATACGGATTGCAAAAATTTATATACGGCCGAGGGTTATATTGCGGGTTAACTCATACTTTAAGGGTTGACATGTGGGTTTTTGACATGAAGGATAAAATCACAAATCCTAGCCACTTTGAGGGTTTTTTTTTTTTTTTTTCACTAGCGCACGAATTCACTATGATTACAAGAATACAGAAGTATCATTGAACCAATACGGAATAGAAGTGCTAACATAAGAGAAAATCGAGTTTTGGAGACGGGCATTCTTCGCGAGGAAGTCTGCTTGTTCATTCTTTCCCCTAGGACAGTACGAGAGAGTAAAGTTTGGGAAAGAGGTACGTAACTCCTGTAGTTCATCCAGTTCGGAACAGAATTTAGGCCACTTCTCTGGTTCCGCTACCATAGTCACTAACTCTTGAGAATCCATTAGAAACTGCGAACAATACCGTTCATATTTGCGGAGACTTGATAGAGCCCATAGTAGGCTATGTAGCTCAGCATGAAGAGGTGATAGAACTCGCCGCATACCCCTTGTACCCAGTAGGTCAGTGGACCCATCCAGGAGCTGCAAAATCCACCCCACTCCACTCGTATTATCGTCCTCTTTCCATGAGCCGTCCAGGAAGCACCTAAACACCGGATGCAGGGTCTCAGCCGGGCCGATCGGTCCTTGGGACTGGAGCGGAACCTCCACCGAGTTGTGTGCTAGAATCCAATCCAGGGCTTCTTTTTTAGCCAGCTCAACAATTGCTTGTGGTGAACGATCTACATTGTTGAACACTTTGTCATTCCTAGCCTTCCAGGGGTACCACATGATCCACGGGAAACACTGGGCGTGCTCCTCCAAATCTGCGCGGTGTGGGATTCGTGAGAGCAAATAGTCCATGTTACCCCAGAGACTGTCCACGGGGAAGAGTTTCGGGGGGTTGGGAATATTTGACAGCGCCCAGACTTGACAAGCCGGCGAACAAGTAAACAACACATGGTTAATTGTCTCCTCGCTATGTGCACATCGAGGGCAAGCCCTCTCTTGCTGGAGATGTCGAAACGCAAGTCGCTCCTTAACCGCGACTGCTCCAGATAGAGCTTGCCAGAGGAAATTGCGGATCTTGTTAGATGTTTTCTGCTTCCAGACCTTCTCCTTAAGGGGGTTAATCGAGGGTAATTGTTGAGCGTACAACAAATCTGCATCCAACTGTGTACGGGCTACTTCATATTCGGATCGCACTGTATACATACCAGAGTTTGTAAAGTGCCAGCAAAAACCATCCTTTGCACCCCGATTGGAGGGGCGTATTGTCAAAATTAGGTCAATGTCCTCTGGATGAACACAAGCCCGGAGGCGGTCTAGCTTCCATGTCCCTGACCTAGGGTCAATGAAATCTGACACCCTGTCATATCGACTGGGATGTGGGACAAGACTTCGCACTCGCCGTGGATGTTTATCTGGGATCCACCTATCCGTCCAGAACCAAGATTACGCTCCCGTTCCAATTGTACGCCTCATTCCTTTATCAAGGAGAGGTTGGGCACTTAGTAAACTACGCCATCCATAGGACGGGCGGTAATGCTTTCTTGCTTCAAAAGGGCTCGAGTAACGAAAGTGCTTTCCTTTCAAAACTCTTGCCACTAAAGAGTTTGGATATCGGTGTAGTCGCCAGAGCTGCTTCGCCAATAAGGCTTGATTGAACTATTCGTAAGACTTAAAACCAATACCCCCTGCATTCTTTGGGAGACACATCTTCTTCCAAGCTATCCAATGCATCCCCTTAGAATTCTCTTTAGTTTGCCACCAGAAATCTGAAACCGCCCTGACTAATTTCCTCAGAATGCTCTTCGGTAGGAGGAAGGTGGACATTACATAAGTTGGTAGGGCTTGTGCCACCGATTTAATCATTACCTCCTTTCCTCCTTTCGAAAGAAACTTGGCCGACCAGCCATTGATCCGTTGATGTAACCGTTCCTGGACATAAGCAAAAATTTCTGCTTTCGATCCTTGCAATTGCTCAGGGATACCTAAATATTTTCCGGACCCACCCTCAGCGAGGATTCCGAGTCTTGTTTTCAGGTCCGTGCGACAACTTTCAGGCACATCCTTGCCAAACGTAATTGCAGATTTATCAAAATTAATGCGTTGTCCGGACGCATTCCCATAGATCTCCAGAACTCTGAAAATATTGTCACACTGTGCCCTAGCCACTTTGAGGGTTTATTTGCAGAAAACCCTTAAAAAGTATGTTTATCTTGGTTTTAGTTATTTTATAGGTGGACCATATTTTATAAAAAAATGTTGTAGATTTAAATAATTTACATCGATTTTAAATTCCGTATAATAAATCTATCAATAATTACAATTGATTATTTCGATACCTGTTACATTTCCAGTTTTCAATCTTAGTGGCTTTCAAGAAGGAAAAAATTCTTACCCTCTCTCTCTATCGAAAGAAAATGACAGATCTTAGGGATCTATGATCCGATTACGTTTTCATTAATAGGGGCTTCGGTATTTGTGAGATTGGATCGATTCGATCTGGAAACAGAGATTTGGGGAATCTCTGATCGAAAAGGTATGTCGAGATACGGTGTCAATCACGGGCTTCCAATTGTGGAAATTGGTCAAGGTTATAGTGAGGCGATACGATTGGATCCGAGGGAGATCCAGAATTGGAAAACCTGGCTTTTGGATATTTCACAAAGATTTGAATGCTCAATCAAGACAAGATTTGATGTCGAATAAGGAAGAGGAGGAGATTAAGGGATTACATAATACGGTGATTGACAGAGAGAAATTATCGTGGCGGTCGGTTAGGGCTTCAAAGAGGTACTATAAGAAGCTGTGATGTGTTAGTCATAAACTTATCACTGCAATTCAAAGGTCTTTGATATTTCAATACAAAGGTTCGAGAGTATTTGAGAGTGTGTGGTTTCTTTGTAGGTTTTGGATTGTAAGAGAGATAGCTCAAGTTCAGGTCAAGAGTGGAAAGGTTAATGTCGTAAGGACTGCGGTGGTAAAGGTGGCATCTTTGGATGTGAAAAAGAGAATAAAACAGTTTGAGAAGACCTTGATAGGGCGGGTTTGGAATCCATTGTTTAAGAACATGGATTCTCTGTTACATAATATGCCAAAAATCTGGAGTTTGGAGGGCAGGTGATCGGTGCTGATCTAGGGGATGGGAGATTTCACTTCAGTTTCCAAACTGAGGAGGAGTTACAAGAGGTTCTCCATAATGTGCCACACTACAAGAAAACTGGGTTTTGATAGCACCTGAAAAACGCTATCTAACTAGTACGATAACGTTAAGTAAAGCGCTATATCATCGCCCGCGATAATAGGTACCCCACTTTAGATAGCGGTTTTTGGTATTGCTATTGTGGTTTCATTTATTATAGCGTTTTTTTATATGCAATAATATATAATTACAATAGCAATTAATTATTGTTATTATTTAAAATAACTAATAGCATTTTTGCAATTCTACTATAGCATTTGATATATCTTATGATTTATGTACATTATGCTGTAATTTGGTTTTATATACAATATATAAACCCTGTAATTGTTCCATTAGTCTGTATATTAAAATGTACTACGATTGTTGGTTTTTGGGATTAAATGACAGATTTAATAGAAAAATAACATGCTTTATTAATATGAACCATGATACAACATACTTTTATTACAAAATACTCAATTATAGTATAATTTAGAATGTTCAAACACACTTTGTGAATATGGGCCACAATCTTGCATCCCAATCTTTGAAACTTCTTCTTTGATATAATCGACAAAATCAAGTTCCTCCTGCAACAAATTAACATTTCAATGTTAATGCAACAATTCGTATAAAGAAGAAACCTTTTGGGTTCCTCAAATGGTTTGAAAAAGGGACAAAAGCCACATGAAAAGACGGAAACAAACCTTTGGGACCAGTGACGATGTGAAAATACTTCTACGAGTCGGACCCTTCTTCTTCTTGCTTTTATTTAGAAGAGCCTGAGATTTCATCCTCGCCACTGGACCTTATTTCCATTATGTCCCTTCACTAGATCGTCACATAACTTCCAACCCTTGATTCACCAATTTATTCTGCTCATCTTTCCCAGTTTCTGCAGATTCTAATCGTTGGTAGTAAATCTTTCTCTTCTTCTTCAATTTTAATGATTGATTATGCAATCATATGACACGATCAATGAAGAAATTAGGCAAGTACTATAGAGATCGCAAACATCCAGAACAAACAAAAACCTAGAGAATATTCGGTTCTCTACACAAAAGCAAGAACAAAACTTAACACATAAACAAATCGATACACATGATCAAGAGGAATTCGAGAATGCTAGAGAAACTAAGCAAGTAATGCTAAAATCGCAAACATACAACAAATTAAAAACCTTCTCAGAAATAGATAATCTTCGATTCAAAACGCAAATCAATATATATATATATTTGCTAACCAAAAGAGACTGGTAGCTAAGAGGGATACTCTGCAAAGAGAGAGGAGATCCAATCACTTACCAGATTCGGCGGAAGAGTTCCTTCAGAAGCGCCGCCGGAAAGAGAATAAGACCTAGCTTAGGAAATGATGCTGAAGAAATCTCTGCAGCATCTTTGCTTCAGATGAATCGTCCTCTTCTCGTGGCAATTTCTCAGAGAGAGGAGAAGAGCAATCGGCGGAGGATGGTGGTTTGTCTCGTTTTGGATAGGTTTAAAGAGGAGAAGGACCTAGTGGACGGACAAGATTAATCAATAAAAAATGAACGGACAAGATTGGCTACAATTTGTCTACCAAAGACAGCCACGTCATCGATCTCAGTGATTCTCTCTCATTGGCTGATCTTCTCAAGTATAATTTACTCATGCATTTTGTTTTGCATTTTTCAAAATATATAGTTTATAATTGATAATGGACAATGATTTATATCAATGAGTTAATAGTTTTTTATTTTTTTACTAACTTCTATTTTTAATTTTAAACCACAAATTATTGAAAACCATAAATCAAATCTTAAACTCTGAACACTAATTTGACAAATTCCAAACCAAACACTATTTCATGACAAAAGACAAATGAACTCATTTCATTTTGTAGTTTGGTTTTCATATCCGTATGAAACAGTAGTAGTTTGTATTTTCGTTACATGATAAATTAGAATTTTTAATTTTTTACAAATATGAATTCATATACCCCTAATCTTTTTTGTCAACCCTTATACCCTAAATCAAACATTCATTAATCCAAAGTTTAGAGTATGTGAGTGATACCCTAAACCCTTTACTTACCCTAAACACTCATGATACTTTGAATTTTTAATCAAATATTCACTAACTTTTCATTCTTAGTTTGTCTTTAGTGTTCATCAATCCATAAAAAAATATTTTATTTGTATTGTTAATAACACTACAAAAAGTTTCAAACCCTATACCCTAAACCCCAAATTATGTCCTAAACTTGATCATGACTTTACTTCTTATTTCGTGAATCTATGTATTAATAATGTTACTTTTATTGAATTTTGAGTAGCAATAACATATTCAGAGACTGATTGTTTTAATTATCATAATTATGAAACTTGTTTGCAACCCGGTTTCACATCACATAAGAAATTCCACAAACAAGAAGAAGAAACTGAATATTTACTATTTATATTTACATTCCACTAAAGAACATCACAGTAAATAATTTGATAGGGAAATTAAGATCACTCGATGAATAGTTTGAAGCTCATTGTTCTTCTCCTGCTTTTGGTTTACTGTTCTTGGACTACTCGTACCACTACCGTTTGGATCCTTCTCTGAAACCATAGAGCTCAAAGATATCCTCTTCCATTGCTTTGCTGCAATTGACATGTAGTGAAAACCATACATAAATATTAATATTTTACCATTCATCACTGAAATTAATCTGAATACAAACGAAACTCATTTCTAGTAATAAACAAAGCTCCAAATGCTTTGCACATCAGAGTTTACCAAACTCGGAAATTATCACCAAGGAGAAACAACGGAGGTAAACAAAACGATATTATGAACCCATGGCTACTAAAACTCAACCTATACATGAATATAAGTCTAAGAAATTGAGCAACAAATTTTGATCATCACACTTGTATCCCAAATTTTGATTCAGAACTTGAGCTAATATACACAAAACTACATAAACAGTTTTACCTAGACAAAATAGCAAACTGAGGGACGAAAGGAGGAGTATAAAGAGTTTGTTGAAACTCGTTCAATACAGCTTAAAAGTCCTTTGCAAGCTTAGCATCTGCAATCGGCTTAACAACAACCAAAGAACTAATCATCATCAAACTAAAACAATGAAAAGATTTACATACAAGAAGAAAGATTTTTCTTACATTGACACCACTCTGATGATCAGTTTTACTAGCAGAAGTATCCTGCCCAATATGCAATCGTGTCTTGTGTCTACACAATTAAACATTTTCATAATTTAATCGAATTTCACAAAGCAATCAATCAAAAATTGTTGCATAACTGAAATCGAATTTGACAAGAGAAAATCAAACATACAGCTTTTCCCGGAGCTCCGGCGTATAGTTGGGACTTGGGAGGTCTCGAGGGTGTTAACGAGTCGCTGAAATGTGGAAACTCCGTTATTGGTCCCGAAAATTCCGGACGCAACGGCTTGCGTCGAATCTTGTCGACCAACATTGATCTTCCTGGATCTTCTTTTTCGTGGAACCTATCTCTCTATCTCTCTCTCCCTCTTGTAAATCTCCCCTAGAAAAATCTACAAATTCAACCCAAATCCCTAATCGATTGACCGGGATCGGAGTCCGATTAGGAGGAGGAAGGAGGGAGGAGAGAGAAAGGAGAAGAGCGGAGAGTAAAGAGTAAAGAGTAAAGAGTAAAGAGTAAAGAGCAAAAATATATTCGAATGACCATAATTTTGTTTCCTAAAATTTTTTACTTGGTATAATTTGTTACCACCAATGTTGATATGGCGGGCAATGAAAATTTCATTTCCCGGTTAATCTTATCATAACGTTTCCAAGTTTTAACTGCTATTACAGAATAATGAAAAGAATCAAAAATTAAGCGCCACAATAAATTTTACGCACTCATTATAATATAGCGTTTTTCGATTTACAAACGCTATAAAAAACTTACACATATGTCAATTATAGCAAATAGGCACAAAGCGCTATCTTAAAATGCTATTAATACTCGTTTTTCCTGTAGTGTCATACCATTATTACTCATGGATGGTTTCATTGGTGAGATGGGAGCCATTTGTGGCACCAGATTACCCTTTGGAAATCACGTTCTGGGCAAGAATAAAGGGCTTGCCATTCCAATATGGTGCTGCAGGCTTGTTATGCGCAGTGGGAGAACTCTTGGGTTATGCGAGTAAGGTGGATGATGATGTTGGATTTGTACGTGTTACCTTCAATGGCTTTCAGCCTCTGATAAAAGCAGCCATTGTTCCTTTTGACAATGGAGATGAGGTTGAGGTGCAAATAGATTATGAGAGATTGGCTAACCATTGCCATCAATGCTTCCGACTTACTCATTTGGCAAGTTCCTATCCCGAGCTGTGTGTGCATTTGGTAGGAGAGAATGGCAAGAAAGAGGAGGTAATCCAGAATGGTATAGCATCGTGTTCGGGCTCTCATGATCAGGCAGCATGGGAGATACCTCGGAAGAAGTCGGTTAAACGACCACTTAACCAAGTGGATTTTGTGGTGAATGATAACTCTGTTAATCAGAGAGAAGAAGTAAGAGGTGGGGAAATATCTACTTTATGGACAAGGTAATGCTAAGGTCTTAGGTCGGGATGGACGTTATAACAAGCGAGATGGTTATCGCAATGGACCTAGTTTCAGGGCAAAAGAAGGGAGAGTTAATTCATCTGGGAGAGGCAGAAGTGGAGGTTGGCCTGCACCGTTATATAAGCCTCAGTGAGATCAGAGCACACAGTTCCAAGTCAGGGGACTAGGAGTGTCGAGCCAAGGGATCCTAAACCTGTGGTCTTGGATAAGGGGAAAGGAAAGGAGATTGATAATATGGAGTTTGATGGAAATGTTGGGCTAGAGGACGATGATATGTTGACTGAGGAGGGAGAATTAGGTGTTGATGATTTTGAGTTTGAAGACCCAGGTGTCTTGTTAGCGGGAACTTCAAGCCATGGTGATGACTTTCTCAACCAAACTGAAGGTATTGATGTAATTTTTTCTGTGGACAATGGGATTGCAAGTATCAGTACGCAATTACTTAATTGTTCAATTGATACAACAAAGAATTTAACATCAGGGACTAGTAACCCAAAGGGTATTAAAGGGGTCAGCAGCAGGAAGCGGAATATTATGTTATGAGCTTCTCCTAGGAAGACTAATACGTCTAAAATGAATGCGTGTAAACATGTGAATACGGGGAGACATGGGGCTTCGAAGGCGAAACCGGAAAAGATGGTGATTACGGGACGGAAAACTACTATCAAGAAAAGGACGGTGGCTCTCCCAAAGCTACCGGCTAAGACGTGAGAATATTGAGTTGGAACTGTCAAGGGATAGGGAGCGACTTGACAGAGGATACTTTGAAGGATTTATGGAAGCATTTTAGGCCTGCAATTTTTTTTTTATCCGAGCCTAAGCAATGTTTTAATTATTTTGATGTTTTTAAAGTTCAGTTGGGTTTTAATAAATTATTTACGGTTGAACCGAAAGGTGCAAGTGGTGGTTTGGCTATTTTCTATAATGATGATATTAATCCTAATATTATTTATTCGCACAATAAAATTATTGATATGAAAGCTGTTATGGAAGGTCAAAACATATTTAGAATTTTCGTGTACGTGGATCCAATTGTAAAATATAGATCAGAGCCATGGCTAATGATTGGGGATTTTAACGAATTAACAGGAAATCATGAGAAACAGGGAGGTCTGCTGCGATCGGCTACAACTTTTATTAATTTTAACAACATGATTCGCAACTGTGGAATGATGGAGTTTCGGTGTGTAGGGGACCAATTATCATGGAAAGGGACAAGGAATAAGCAGAAAATAAGATGTAAGTTAGATATGGCTATAGGTAATGCAGAATGGCAATCTTTGTATGCACATTCCCATGTTAAATATTTGGAATTACAGTAAAAACTCTATAAAGTAATATTCGATAAAGTAATAAACTCGATAAAGTAATAAATTTTGCCGGTCCCGAGTCGGGCAAGTGCAAAATTTAACACAAATCGATAAAATGATAAGATAATAACTTTTTCAAAAATTCTATACAAATATATGGTCTCATTAATATCATAAAATAGTAACTGCTATATATTTTTTCATTTCATAGTAAGTGATGTTTTAGAATAAACAAATTGTTTCAGAATATATTATATTTTTAACTTTAATAGAGAATTAATTAACTTTTTATTGGTTTTAACTATTTATATTTAGTAAATTGTTTTATTAGTGGTTAAATTGTATTTTACTGTGAATTTATCAATTAATTATTTTTAATATTTATTTTAAGCATTATTTTGTAAAGTAATAACTCTATAAAGTAATAAATTTTGGTGGTCCCAACATTATTACTTTATAGAGTTTTTACTGTAATTGGATCGGATCATAGACCGATTGTGGGCGAATTTAATATACACAACGAAAGGCCTCGGAGACCATTCCGATTTGATAAAAGATGGATAGGAAAAGAAAGAGTTCCTGAAACAGTTGAGATTGGCTGGAATAGGACAAGGAATTTTCGACCTGTAGGATTAGTGGATAAGATTGCAAATTGTAGGAATTCTATTTCGTGGTGGAGACAACATAATGTAATTTCGAGCCAAGCTAATATAGCATCACTAAAAATAGCATTGGAAAAGGCTAATAATGATGACACAATATCTCAAGAGGAGATCCGAGACATTTGTAGGAAACTCCAGGAAGCATATAGGGAAGGGGAGGAATATTGGAGACAGAAGAGTTGAAAACTATGGCATAAATGTGGTGATAGAAATACGAATTTTTTTCAAGATTCAACTAAACAAAGACATGCAAGAAATAGGATTGTTGGATTATTCGATGAAAGTGGGGATTGGGTTCAAAAACTGGAGGAGATTGAGAAGACGGCGACGTATTATTTCGATAATCTATTTACGTCAACTCAACCAACTAACTTTACAGAAGCTCTTCAAGATATCCAACCGGTCATTACGGGGGATATGAATAATATGTTAATGAGGGATGTTGGTGAGGAAGAGGTAAGAAAGGCAATTTTTGCCATGCATCCAGAGAAAACTCCAGGTCCGGATGGGATGGCAGCTCTTTTCTATCAACGATTTTGGCCAACGTTGAAAGGGGATTTGACAGTCTTTGTTAGAGATTTGTTCAGAAATGGTCATTTTGATAATCGGTTAAATATGACAAATATTTGTCTGATTCCAAATATAGACAAACCTAAGAGGATAGGTGAATTTAGGACAATAAGCTTATGTAATGTGGGATATAAAATTATTTCAAATTTTTTATGTGTAAGGTTAAAACATTTACTACCAAAGGTTATCTCAGAAACACAATCGGCATTTGTATCTGGGAGACTTATCTCAGATAATATTTTGATTGCACAGGAAATGCTC
Source organism: Arabis alpina (assembly GCA_900128785.1). Lineage (NCBI taxonomy): Eukaryota > Viridiplantae > Streptophyta > Magnoliopsida > Brassicales > Brassicaceae > Arabis > Arabis alpina. The sequence goes on from LT669791.1 coordinate 24,084,714, forward strand.
CATGCTTTGCGGACAAAAGAATCTTGTCGGTTTGATTTCATGGCAGTAAAAACAGATATGAGTAAAGCTTATGATAAGATAGAATGGGATTTTCTTGAAGCAGTGTTACTTAAATTAGGATTTAGGATCGTTTGGACTTCATGGATTATGACATGTGTGAGGTGGGTTTCGTACCAGGTCATGTTAAATGGCCAGCCACGTGGCCGGATTATACCCCGGTGAGGGCTCAGATAAGGGGATCCTTTATCTCCCTATTTGTATATTCTTTGTACGAAATTTTTAATAGCGAACATTCGCAAAGTGGAGAGATTAGGTAATCTAACAAGATTAAAATTGCCCGGCAAAGTCCATCAATTTCTCAACTGCTTTTTGCAGATGATAATCTCTTTTTATGTAGGGCTACAACGAGTGAATGTCAAGTTATTTTGGATGTGTTAAATGATTATGGCAAGGCCTCTAGACGGGAAATAAAATTTGAAAAATCCTCAATAATGTTCGGACATAACGTCGCAAATGATCAAAAGTGTATACTGAAAGGGGTCCTGGGAATTAACAAAGAAGGGGGGATGGGCTCATACCTTGGCATTCCGGAGAGTCTGGGTGGATCGAAAACACAAATATTTAATTTTCTGACGGAGAGATTAAATGATCGGATTAATGGATGGTCGGCCAAATTTTTATCAAATGGGGGAAAAGAGGTAATGATAAAATCAATTGCTCTTGCTCTACCGACATAGATCATGTCTTGTTTCCGGCTCCCACAATCGCTAATTAACAAATTAACGAGTGCTATAGCCAAATATTGATGGAGCTCCAATGGTGATACGAGGGGTTTTCATTGGCAAACATGGGAAAAGTTGTGTCTGGCAAAAGAGGAGGGGGGTTTGGGATTTCATTCTTTGACAAGTTTTAACCTGCTTTGCTTGCTAAACAACTTTGGCGAATGTATCAATATCTAGACTCATTAGTTGCACGAGTTTTCAAAGGTAGATACTTCAAGGATATGCATCCACTTCGGGCAAGGAAACCTTACTCACCATCTTATGGATGGAAAAGTTTACTATCGGCTAGGGATCTTTTATATACCGGGAGTCGTGTTAGTGTAGGATCAAGTAATAGTGTGGCCGTTTGGACGGACCAATGGATTCCTGACCAGTATCCACGACCGGCAAGAGGGAGATGGAGTATTTTTCATCCCAATCTGATGGTGAATCATTTATATAATTCAGGTACAAATGATTAGCATCTACCGATCCTTCAGGAATTTATGGACCCTGGAGATATACGATTAATTCAAGAGATCAATCCGACTTTTCTGGAGGACAAATTTATTTGGCATTTTACAAAATCAGGAAAATACACAGTTAAATCGGGCTATTATTTGGCGAAAACTCTTGAGAAAACGCAAGATATCAATAAGATACAAAAGCCTAGTCTTACGATCCTAAAGGCTTATGTTTGGAAAATAAAATGCCCTCCCAAGATTAGACATTTTCTTTGGCAAGTTCTGTCAGGTAATATGGCAGTCCTCGAGAGGCTAATACGTCGTGGCGTGAAGTGTGCCTCACTATGTTTGAGATGTGGATTGGAGAAAGAAACGGTTATTCATGACTTATTTGAGGGCCCAATAGTTCAAGATATTTGGGCAAGGTTTTTGGCGCCAAGTGGAAGAGAAATTTTACCATACTCCTCGGTGTATGCAAATATGGACTATTTTTTTTGGAAGATTATGAGTGCAAATACAAATAATGTAGATAGTAACATATATCCATGGTTATTGTGGTATATTTGCAAATCAAGAAAAAAAAAGTCTTTAAAGGGATAGAGGCGGGATGTTTTCAATTTGGCGGCGGTTGAATTCCAAGAGTGGACGGCTGCATTGACGAGGGAGTGTGAAATAGAGGATAACATTCGTGAGGTCCCCCAGACGGTAACTGTGGATACACATCGATGGCGATGTCAGGTAGATGGATCGTGGAACGACACAGATTCTATTTCAGGTTTGGGGTGGGTTTGTCTCCATGGAGACAATATTTTATTTCTAGGTGCTCACGGTGTAACCAAGCGACAGACTCCCTTACATGCGGAGATGGAGGCACTAATATGGGCAATGTCCTGTATAATGGACATAAATATGACGTGTCCAATGTTTGAAACAGATTGTTCTGACCTAGTGGATATCGACCAACATCTAGAGGAGTGGCCAGCGTTTTAGATTCTCTCAGTCAAGTTCAGGAGTTTACAAGATTGAATACCGAACTTCTCAATATCTCTCATATCGTGAACTATTAATCTAAAGGCGGACTGTCTGGCCCGTTCAGCAACATCTCGAGCTTTTAATTTTTCTTATGTAAGCAATCTTCCACCAAGTTGGATTTCCGACTCGAATGGTTGTTTATGATTAATAGTTAGGTTGAAAAAAAAAACTAAGACTTACTTAATAAATATTTTATCCCGCATAAAATGCGGGTACTATTCTAGTTAGACGTTAAAGATGCTAAGTATATATTATACTAGATTAGGACCCGCATAATATGCGGGTATTAGATATTAAAATTGATAATCTATGTAGTTATGACCCGTATAATTATATTATATATTAAAACCCATAAATTATATTCTAAATTGAAATTCGTATAATTATCATATAACTTTTTTTCCAATTGCATAAATAGTCTTTTCATATTGTGTCATTTTACTTCGAACTTATAATTCGCTTGATTGAGAGAATAAAATAAATTGATGTCATATTAAAATTGGAAACGGTCTTCATGTATTATATAAAATTATATATTTTCGTTTGCTAATTGAAAATATGATATTATACCTTTTTATTTGAGTAACAACATTTTGTTATTTGAACATAATGACAATTATACAATTTTTTAAGCTTAATATTTTTTTAATTTTGTTGTCTAATTTTTTTAATTGGTATAAAACCTATTTTCCTTAGTTTATTTGACCATGATGAGTGATGACAACTATACTTTTTTTATCGATACTTAATTTTTTTGCCTTATTTTTGTTATGACTTTCATTAATTCCGTTTCTTTCGACTTTATTTTTTTGTTTTCCTTTCTTTTTGACAATATCTTTTGATTTGTTATTAGTTTTTAAATTAGGCTACAAATTAATTTAAAGAGTAAATAATATAGATTATAAATTTTTTTATTGACACATGTCACAATCTAAACTAACAATGACACATTTTGTAATCTCGTGAGTTATAATTTAGTGCGCATACAACTTTATAATATAAGATTTCATACAATTTTCTTTTTTAAAAACATTGAAGATACCTATTTTGAAATATTCTATAATTATGTTGAAAAGTATTTGTACATATTTTTGTATTTTTTGAAAAACCTTTCAAAAAATTGTATATATAAACCTTTGAATTTTTTTGAAAAACTTTATTTAATAGCTTTTTTTATGCGAATCAGAAATAAGGTAAAAATAAAGTAATGTGCCTTTTTGTTAAAATATTAATTTTTTTTTAGATTTAACATTTTTCCTATTTTAATAATTAACACTAAAAAATATGTTAACATGTTTTTTGATGTTGTTTAACTTAATGGTATATATATATATATATATATTAAATTTACATTAAAGTTTGATTTGCCTTTTAGAAAAATGTTTATGAAACAATAAGAAAATATGTTAATGCGTCTTTGTTATATTGGTTTAACACAATTATAGTATTTTGACACATGTCACCATCTAATAAGTTATATTTATAATAATTAAAAAAATATATATGTGAACATGGAAGCGTCGGTTTTAGGTTATTCCGGTCCGGTTTTAGGTTTTAAAGAGGTGAAAAAGAGAGGAAGCCATTGAAGCGTCGCGAAATTTCTTTCGATTTCTTCGATTCTAGGGTTTTGTTGTTGTCTACTCTTTATTGGAACTTTGCTTAGAGTATTCGTAGCTTAGTATCTTCCGAAGGTTGCAATTTTTGACGGATTTCTCCTACTAGTATACATAGGATCTTTGCAGTTTGTTGCATGTGTGATTTCTGAATCCTTGTTCGCTAAAGAGAGGTGGTGATATGGGTTCAGGTGAAGCGTTTCCCGTGATGCAGGTAACTCCTGAAAGCTTCTTTTTCATACAAGACTTGTATAAGCACCCGAGGGTGAACAAACTGTGGGATAATTTTGGCAGGAGATATTGCTTGAGTTTCGTGCTGGTAAGATGTCTTTGCGGGGAACAAGAGTTGTCCCTGATGCACGAAAAGGACTTGTCCGCATTGCTAGAGTAATGTCAACACTCTTATTTCCACTGACATCTCTGCTTCTCTGCTAAATTAATCTGATCCTATCTTTTAGGGGGAAGAGGGACTGATTCATTTCCAGTGGCTTGATCGAACCCAGAATATGGTGGAAGATGTATCCTCTGCACTTGTATTTTTTCCCATAACAATTTCATCGACTTATTAATTGTTGCTACCAGTATCAAGTTTTCTCCTTGACCATATGATTTGTAGGATCAAATTGTTTTCCCTGATGAAGCTTTATTTGAAAAGGTATGCCCCTTGAACTAAGGTTACTAGCATGTCAAGTGTTGTTTTCAGATTCATTCTTCTTTTTGTTTAGGTTAATCAATCATCAGACAGGGTTTATATTCTCAAGTTCAACAGTGATGACCGCAAGTTATTCTTTTGGATGCAGGTCACTTTTTAGCTAGTTTTCTTTAATGATGTGTGTATTTTTGTTCATCGAATCACTTTCATCTTAATGCATTGTTCATCTTTGATTTTATTTTTTCTAACTTACTTTTGCAGGAGCCGAGAGCTGAAGGTGATGCAGAGTTGTGCTCTTCAGTCAACCAATACCTCAATCAACCACTAGGCATGTAACATTCCTTCCTTGTTACATGTAGTCTTGGATATGATTATATCTTGGTAGTAATTTTTGTGATCAGGGAACTAGCTTTCTTATCCTTAAATATATTTCTTCCATACTCTCATTTCTTACTTTTTTTTGGCATTCTATATCAAACGGAGTTGGAAATAATCTCATGGTACTAGTTTATATATGGAGATTCCCTTTTCAAAGAGCATGAACCACAATTCCTTTCATCGTTGCATGTGTAATCATCAAATTACCCAGTGTTAGGGTTTACTTGTTAATCTAGATGTTAAAATAATGCATAAGAAAACTTTAGGCGCTAGGTAATGGCCTAAGCAGAAATTAGAAAAAGCATTATAATATAATGAAACAACCTCAAAATTATAAAATAGAGTCCAGATGCGTCAAAGAACCAATTCAATATTAAGTCAAAATCACATTCATCAAACAAAGATCAGTGAAGTATTAAGTAAAATCACCTTGTTTTCAGATTTAAATTTTCTTAAGAGAGAGGCTGACTATCTTGCTTGGGGCGATTAGTTACCAACACCCGCCCAGAGTTATTAATCAGTTACTAGACTGCTAAACTGCTTCCACTGCCTACATAGGATGTGTACAACAAAATTGCCATGGATGGGTGGCGCACCTAGGTAGTAGTAGTACGCTGGTTCAATCTTTTTTGCTTTATATTTCATTGACTGCACTTCTAAATTCTCTGTGCAAATGGATCTTGAGTCTGACTAACAATTACTTTAAATGCCACTATTGACTGAATGGTGAAATAGTCATTGATATATATATATATATATAAGATCAGTTTGCAACAGTGTGTTCAATTCCTTGCTTGTTATGGTTGGTTCTATGAATAAAATTTTGAAAAGAGAAGGTAAAATGTGTCTTGATTTTTACCACACAAAGACTTTTTCTTTTCACAGATGGTTGCCAGAAATTGTACTCTCTTGATTGATATTTTCACTAGAACGCTGCATTTTGCATGAGCGAGTAACTGTTATTTTCTCATCATCTTTCTGTGTATACCACATGCCCTTGGTAGTGAAAGAACTGAATGTTTAGTCACTTGCATAGCAGGGTAAAGTTGAATCTATCTAATAAGCTTTCTGTGACCAGAGTTTCTTGGTGAAGGACATGCAGCTGCTATACCGGAAGAAGTGGAAGACATGGTAGAAGATGATGTTTCCTCTAGGTACTGATTATGCCAAAGTGCTATGATATAGGCACCCTCTCACCTAATACCCACTACTTTTAGTTTTGCACCCATTCCACAATGGATGCAAACTGCCTTACCATTTTATCTTCATAGATGGGTTGATTGCTTTGTGGTCAGTTTCATGAAAGGGATATTTTCCTGCTGTTTTTTCTTATGATCCTACTTGTCACTAGACTTTGCACATTATATTTCTCTAGACATGGCTGCTGAAGGGCTGATGGATGTTGCTTATAAAAGCTATCAGCTTCTATGTGATGATGAAACTCTGGAAGTTTAAGTATCAGGGTCATATAAAGAAGGGCGTACCAATTGTCCTTTTAATCATTTGAAGATTTTCAAAGTATATGTTTGATTTTGAGCTGAATATCATGCGAAAGAACACTATTCGTTTGCACTAAATGTTAGTAGCTTATTTCAAATGCAATGGCTTATTTGAATTTATTCATCCTTCATAGAGCTGGAAACTTGGCTGTACCAAATTTGTCTACAGACGTGAGTGACGTGACATCTTCTTCTGGACCCGTTAAGCTGGCAGACCTGCAAAGAATTCTGAACAACCTTGGCCCTGTTGGTACAGTTCTCTATCTCTTTGGTAGTGTACCTGTCAATAAGCTTTTTTTGGTTTCACTCTTATTCATTCAGGCATGGTGGTATTATTTTAGGTATTGCTGAAGATGAAGATGAAGGTAAATAATTTCAATTTTATCTCTCTTTGTTCAGTATGATGTGGTGCGAAAACGTTTTTTTTTTGTAAGCTACTTCTGCATGGCTTGGAAATGGCTGTACCCACCTTTCCTCTGTGATCAGTTATTTGTTTTCATTGTTATTGGTGTTATTGTTCAATATCTCTACCTTTGTTTATTGTTAAGCACATCGTATTCTCATGTCTTATCTTCTGAAGGCCTAGTATTAGGGGATATCTTAAAGCCGGAGTTGATTATGCCATTGCTTGAGATGTTACCGGTACAAGAACGGCTGTCTTCGCATTTACCTGAGGTAAGTCCCGGTTTTCATTGTTTTCTATATTTTATGAAGGTGTGTATTACATACATTTCTGTCCTTGTTAGGTCTGGCTTTTGGAAAATGTGATAGAAAAAACTTAGTCAGGCTGTGAATTTAGGAAAAGTAACTTGCATAGAGGGTTGTTTGAAATGGTTTAGGGATAGGAAGTGTTGCAGGGTGCAAGTAGAGTGTTATACCTGTACTTAATGTCTTTGATTGGGGAGGGTTTTGGGATTCAAACCTGAACTTGTATCTTCACTCCATAGGTTAGACTTGATTAACAAGAAGTCTTTAAACTCTAGACAGATGTCCAAACCACCCTATAATTTTTTAGAATGCCCCCCAACTTCCTTTTAACCTTTACTCAATTATTGTTGTGGAGCTGGCAATATAGCTATGATCCACTACAAGCCACCTAGGCTAATTACAATGCTCATGCACTAGACTAACCCGAGGACTTATCGCAGGGTCACTCTAGTGCAGAAGATATACTGGAGCTATTGCAGAGCCCTCCTTTTCGTCAACAAGTAGATGCATTTACCTATGTAAGCCCCTTATGACAATGTTGTTCCCGTTCTTGGCTCAGAATTCTGACCCAAGTTTAATCGTTCTTTAGGTTCTTCGCACAGGACAAATAGATTTATCTCAGTTTGGTATCGACCCAAGTAAATGTGAGTCTGAATTTTACGATAGAATTGCCAGAGTCTTTTAATTTCACTTTTATGAAAACAGTGTTTAACTCTGGTTGCAGACAAGTTCACAGTTACCTCATTCCTTGAGGCGCTCGAGGACTCGGTTTCAACGCAATCAGACCAGGCTATGGATGAAAGTTAATCTTTTATATTCTCATCATTATTTTGACATTTTATCTTTTCCTTGTTTGATGGATTGAGATTTATGGAGTTGTTTTGTTGAAAATGTCTGGTGGCATTACTTTCATTTAGAGTTGGAAATCCTGTTTACAATTTGATTTATTTTCTGTCTTTTCCAGTCTGCGGGTATATCGCGCACGTTGGACTTTTGTTTAATGTTTGCTTCATGGACTAGTTAAGTTTTATCTCCTTGAATATTGTCAAAATATCCAATACTTGGTCATATTATCGGGGTACTCGTGGCTTTTCTTTAACCATTTTCAATCGTTGAATCGGACCGAATCATTCTCCAGCAATCATCTAACCATGAACATGTTGGAAAGGTATATTAAAAAAGTAGAAAAGAAGCATATTTGAGTGAAAAACAAAAGCACTTGTTGACTCGAAAAGAGTTGCGAAACAAAGAAAAGCAATTGAGAAAAAGTGAAGCAAATGAGGTCCATCCACGTCTGACTTAGCTGTAATGTTGGTACGTCTCACCGGCCAACCACATCACTACTTAACATCTTATTTTCTTTCTTTTATCCATATATTCACTTAAAAAAGAAAAAAGGGGTAAATTGCAACTTAATTCGACAGTGACCAAAAGGAAACCCAGAAATTGATTCGATGTCGTTGTGGTGGAATCAGATTCTCGCATCCTCTCCCGTTTGCTCTGGATGACCTGCATCTTACCGTCCTTTTCAAGTTGTGTGATTAATTATCAGATGACAAGTTGTGCGCTCAAGCTCTTCTTCTTCATCTTCATCTTCATCTTCTTCTCCTCTTCTAATCCGAGTTCCATAGGTACAGTATCTTTCCTCGTGTTTTATAGTTAAGTCGATTAGAGTTTCTTCTAGCTTCTTGGTCTTTACTTGATAGTTAAGTCGATTAGAGTTTCTTCTAGCTTCTTGATTTCGTTATTATGATATGAATTTCAAGTAGAGGGAGCATTTGTTGGAACCTATGGGATAAATTATGGGAGGATTGCGGATAACATACCGTCTCCGGAGAAAGTAGTCTTACTTCTAAAGCAAGCCAAAATTCGGAATGTGCGTATTTACGACGCAGACCACACTGTCCTTGAAGCTTTTAGTGGCACTGGTTTAGACCTTGTCGTTGGACTCCCTAACGGCTTCTTGAAAGAGATGAGTTCCAATGCTGATCATGCTCTCTCTTGGGTCAAAGATAATGTTCAATCTTTCTTACCCAACACTCGCATCCGTGGTATCGCTATAGGCAATGAAGTTCTCGGAGGCGGTGATTCTGAGCTTTCTGCCGCCTTGTTAGGTGCAGCTAAAAATGTCTACAGTGCGCTGAAGAAACTGAATCTGGACCAAACCGTGCAGATCACCACGGCTCATTCACAGGCCGTCTTCGCAGATTCATACCCTCCATCGTCTTGCGTATTCAAAGAGAATGTTGTTCAGTTCATGAAGCCACTGCTGGAGTTTTTTCACCAGATTGGCTCTCCTTTTTGTTTGAACGCCTACCCTTTTCTGGCCTACACTTATAACCCCACTGAGATCGATATCAACTATGCTCTTTTCAAGCCAACACAAGGCATATATGACCCCAAAACCAACCTACGTTATGACAACATGCTTGATGCTCAGATTGATGCCGCCTACATGGCGCTGCAAGATGCTGGCTTTCAGAAGATGGAGGTTATAATTACTGAAACCGGGTGGGCTTCTAAAGGCGATACAGATGAACCTGCAGCAACAGCGGATAATGCAAGAACCTACAACTACAACCTCAGGAAGAGGCTTGCAAAGAAGAAAGGGACACCTCTTCGACCAAAAACTGTGCTCAAAGCCTATATCTTTGCATTATTCAACGAAAACTCTAAACCGGGCAAGAGTTCTGAGAAATACTTTGGACTATTTAAGCCTGATGGAACCATATCATATGATATTGGATTCAACAGTCTCAAGTCTGATGCTGCCAATTCACACTTTTCATCGTCAAAGGTATGAATGGTTTAGCTACGACCATATCCATTATGTATCATCTTTTTCATTGAACCAGAATTTAGATTAGATCCAAGCTAATGCATAGTGACCAGATTCTTGAGTATCAATCTCTTCTGCGTTTTGTTGCAGGCAGCTCGTTTAATCTGTGTCTCGGTTTTCCTCCTGATGATATAACTGCGAAAATGATATGAGCTTTGACGATTGGATCTTCCCGAATCTTCGGTCATGCATTCGTAGCAGTGTAATATATAATTACTAGGGGTGAGCTAATGAAAAATTAGAGCACAAATCTATTGGAATTCTCATACATCATAGCCCACAGATGTTTAGAATCAGACACTCATATATCAATTCTTATGTACACAAATCTTGTTATATAAAGTTGAACAAATTTCATGAAAGTTTGACACCTTTAGAATTATTATTAAGTCAAATACAGTGGAAATTCTATAAAGTAATACTAGATAAAATCATAAATTTGACAAAGTAATAAATTTGGTCAGTTCTAAGTAATAAAGTAATAAATTTGACTAAGTAATAAGATAATAAAAAAATTAAAATTTATATTAACTTATATGTCAAACTCTTATTTTCTCATCTTTTTAATTTAATTAATTAAAATTACTAACTTCTTCTCTATTCCTATCCAAACACTCCAAATACCTTAATACATATATTCAAACAAAAATTAAATAAATTTACTCATTTAATTAATGTAATTAATATTATTAAATTTATACATATAAAATCTTACTACCTAATCACCATTTCAACACACAATACTAATTGGTTATTTTATTGCATATACCAAACAATTTCAAAACACGAATAATCTACTAAATAAACATTAAAATAATAATTAATTTGTAAGATTAGAAATTGGAGACAAGTTTTTGGTTTTGTAGGCAATTTTTCATTTTTTGTATCTTTGAGTCATATATTATATCTTTAAAAAATATGTTTTGTTAGTTTCAGTTATTTCACGGGTGGAACACATTTTACTATTAAAAAAAATCATAAATCTAAATATGTAAAATTGATATTAAATTTGTATAATAAATCTATCAGTAACCACAATTGATTATTTGACTAAAATTATCTTACTTTTATTTGATAAATATTTTATCCCGCGTAAACTCCAAGTACTATTCTAATATAAATACTGCAGTAGCCGTGCCCTGCGGGGAGAAAGACTAAATTTTTTTTGATTAGAATAAATAAAGCTTACACAAAGTCACCGTAAATAGAAGAAGAGGATAATTAAAACTCAGTATAGAAGAAGTGTTTATAAAACATAGATATCGTGCAAGATAGAACATATGGTAACATGACTAAAAAAAATCTTACGATCCATTACTAAAACAAACTGCCAACCAGATTAGAGTTCACTTAATTAAAGTCCTACAAACGTAATCGATAACATATTTCAACTTAATCCCGACGCCACACATTATGCATGATTATCCTTGGTAACAATATATCTTTGGTATCGATGCAATATCATCAAAATGGAGATCTTTCCATTCAGTACAAGGAGATTCCAAATGTTGTATCTCATCAACTGATTCCATCTCAAGATCCACCGGCTTATCGTTAAGCTCCTGTTTTTCCATACGAATCTTCTTTAGTTTGTCGCATGCTTTTCCGTATCTCCTGCGAAGATATGGATAAGGTTAAAAATCATACGACAACATTATTTAGTAACAAAATATACGAAGACGAAACTCAAGGACCAATATACTTAGCATTTGTTTGCCAATGACTATTACCTATACCAATAATAATCTGGACAAAGGAGATACCAATATCAATAAATTATCATAATATGTAAGAATCGATTACTCACTTTCACGGACCAAACGACTCCAAACTTCATAATTAAATCAAATTCTAAATCCATCATTAGAAACTAACCAAATTGATTATACAAAATAAAACTAAGAAAGCAGTGAGATTAGAACCATCATTCTTTGGATATTAATCAAATCAATTTACAGTTTCACATGCTCTTAACAAAGCTGAAATTTGACACAAACTACTGTTTTGGGTTTGAAGTCAAGCAGAGAAGATTTCCATATAAGAAGTGAAATAAGATACAATAATTCAAGATAAAAAGAAGATGGTAAAGACATACCCATCATAATTAAGAAAACATGACTGGGAAGACATAACATGTGAATAGGCTAAAAAACACGAAAAATTAAATATTTACCTCTAAACTCGTGAACTTTGCTCTTTAATAGCCTTTTCTTATTCATCTAAATTTACCTCTAAATCGATTAAATTTTCGTACCATTCATCGAAAGCTAATATGAACCACGTATCCTATTATCCGGAATCGAGCTTGGAGTTGAAGCTTATACACATATCTATTTAACCGGAAACTCAAAATTAGTTTTAAACAGTAAAAAAAGTGTAAAAATATAGATAAGGAAACGAAATAGAATTACATGGAGCCACTAAATGTAAATTTGTGTTAAGAGATTTTTAGCCTAAAAAAGTTGGATTTGAAGTCTTGATTCCAGCGAATGCCATATAATGGTTGAACATAAGCGTGAATTAGAAGAAAACCAAGAAAGAAGAAAAAACAAAATTTTACACAATAACTTCAAGTCCACGTACGTATATTTTTTATTTTCAATTAAGAAGCCAAATTTGCAATTAGATAACTCAGGTTAGTTATTTGTATTCAAGCCAAATTCTGAGCCCGCAAGGCCAATAAGAGAAAGCTTCCCAACATGGCTGATGATATTCATGGAAGCATCTATACTCCATCATGACCTATAAAATCCCAACATCTTCTAATCCATATTCTAAAGCTCAAACAATTATTGAATCAAAGAGAGATAAAATTGTTTACTTATTAAAAACACGTTATATTATATGTAACTACTATCATAGCAGAAAAAACAAACTGCTATTTTAACCAAAAAAAAGCTAAAAGAGCTTAACCAAGGCTATGAGTATGAGAGTAGTCCACTTCTATACAGTGGAAAATGATAGCTCTTCGTGAGCAACAAATCTGGACTTTAATCTCTAATGGACTTATTTTAGGAAACTTATTCTAACTAACCCCCATAAATCTAACTAACCCCCAACTTTTTACTTTCTCATTTTACCCTCCCTTTATTCTAATATATCTTCTCCTAATTAATAACTATCTAATAAAATTTAAATTCTACTTAATTACCTCAACAACCAAAATAAATTACCCAACCATCTATGTGACATCCGTGAACCAATTTCGAGGAAATTGGAAGGTATGTCGATCGACACTAGTGTGGTGTGTCGATCGACATGCTAGTTTTTGTCCTAAGGCCGGTTTGTTCGAATGGCTGTCGATCGATACAAGTGGTGCGTGTCGATCGACACAAGTGGTGCGTGTCGATCGACACAAGTGGTGCGTGTCGATCGACACAAGTGGTGCGTGTCGATCGACACGACATGGTTCTAAGTGGTTGTCGATCGAGACAAGTGGTGTGTGTCGATCGACAGGGTTTTAAGTGATCAGTTTCTGTTTCGATTTAAATCGGTCGGTTCGTGTTGGTTCGGTTGGGGAACCTAGGGTTTCGTATTTAAGCCTTTTTGACCGTATTCTGATCGGTGAAAAGGACAAAATCAGTGGAAAAGAGTTTTAGAGGGTTTCTCTTGTTTCCGAAGAGTTTCTGTGAGAAATGTTTCATTCTTGGGTGCTTTGGAGTAGATTTTTGTGGTGGTTGTCGTGGATATCGTTTCTAGCCTCAATTGCATCAGTTTCTATCCAAAAATCCAAGGTGAGTGCGTGACCATAGCTTCTGGGCTGATGGCTCGTTAGAGATTCTTGGTGATAGGCCTGTATGCGTTGATTGATCTTGTGGTGATCGAATTGTGGCTGTGTAGGCTTGTTGTTGTGTGGTGATTGTTGTTTGTGCAGGTTTTTTTTACTGAAGCAGAGGAGGAATCGATCCAAGAAGATTATGATCAGTTCCCACGATTCTGCCAAGGGTCTGTCGAACGACATACATGAGGTGTGTCGAACGACATACCAGTACGAGGTCTATCGAACGACACACAGGAGGTGTGTCGAACGACATACCAGTTCAGAGGGTGTCGACCGACACCTAGTGGTAGTGTTGATCGACATATGTCTGATTGGCTTGGTTGAGCCGCTTGTTGTTTGTGTGCTGTGTGATATATATGTTTGCCTGAGCTGTCCATCGTGCGTGAGTGCGCAGTCGTAGATGGGATGACCGTCTCACTGGGTATGTATGATAATACTCACGCATCTCTTTTTTCCATGTGATGCAGGTAAAGGCAAAGTGTGATAGTAGAATCACGGCTACGAAGAGAGAGAGATGATCTAGGGTCTCGTGTTTCGTGCCGTTTAGGTTGTTGGAATTGTTAAAATTGGTTGAATTCTTGGTTTAATAGAATTACATTATCGGTTTAATTGATTGAGTAATTGTATGATTTATGCTGGTTTTGTTTGATGGCTTGCTTAGACGTTGAGGGTTAGCGTTTATGGGAACGTTAATCTGAGTCTAAGGTTGTTTAAAAAAAAATGGGTCGGGTCGTTTCAGTTTGGTATTAGAGCCCTTACGGTTTTAGGACGGGTTAGAACTGCTAAGATTGTAATTTGGATAAATTGACAATTCTGTGGGTATGGGGGTTCTAGATCATCTCCCTTCGAGCCTTCAATGAGATTCCACGGTAAGTGTTGTTTGTTTTGTGTTTTGTTCTTTAGTGCTTAGCGTGTGCTTTGGTAGTACTGTGTGTTGGCTAGAGGCACTAGAGAATGTGACCTTGGTGGCCGGCGTGACCCTGAAGGTCAGGATGGTGGTCGGGGACCAGTGAGTGAGTCGGCTAGGAATACGGCTCGGGGTTCCACGTTTGAAACTGTGACAGATCCGTAGACATATCATGAGGGTCTGTGTATTAGTGGGAGTGCCAGTGGGAGTACCCGTGTGATAGCCAATGTGGGGGCTGGTGGGGCCAGGGCTGGTGCTGGATTAGCTCGCTGTTCGGGTGCGCCCGTAGGAGGAGTTTAGGTGACGAGATGATCGCTTGACAGATCTGTTGTAGTAGCTGTTGTGGCGGGCACTAGTAAGTGAGTCTGCCGAGAGTGCGGCTCAGAGTGTTGCGCATGTGGCTTAGAGTGATCCGTAGACGCTTCAAGACGGCTTCAGCGCCATTGAGACTGCCAGCGTGCAGCCAAGTGTGAGCGCCAGTGTGAGGGCTGGTGGGGATAGTGTGGTCCCGGGTTGGCTGCCGGGGGCCGGTGTGGGTCCTCGTGAGGTTGGTAGTGCGGGTACGCCCGCGGGTAGGGCTCAGTGTCGAGATGATCATCTGGTCGATTGGCTTCAGCAGTTATGGGAGCGGTTACCGAGTGCAGTGCCAGTTGGCTCCGGTGATGCCCCGAGTGGTAGAGGTGCGGCTGAGGGCTGCAGTTATTGGTAGGGTTCCGTCTTATCTGCGGATAAGGGAACATGTGTAGAGGATTGGTATAGGATTCTTTGCGAGTGATGTGTTGCAGCTAGGAGGGTTCTGGCAGAGTTGGCCTGGGCGGACTTTTGGACAGAGTGTGAGGCCAAGTTCTTTCCTCAAGAGGCTGCTGATCATTTATAGACGAGGTTTTTGGAACTAGATCTGGGAAAGATATCAGTTCGTGGGTATGATTTGGAGTTTAACCGACTCCTGGTTTATGCTAGTTCATGATGGTTCATGCTGGTAGGAACATGGAGGGCGAAGACGCCCAGGATAGGAGGTTCTTGAGAGGACTTCGATCAGATTGGGGACACGGTGCGGAGTTTCCATGTATGCTACGAGAGCATAGTTGGTTGAGACTGCTGGAGGCGTTGTCGAGGACTTGAGGGAGCATGTTGTGGTGGTTAGCCCAGCTGTTCAATCTATTAAGTCTCCGTAGCAGGTGATACCTGGCATGGCGGCAAGCCTGCGCAGGGACAGAAGAGGAAGTGGGAGGACACTTCCTGATTGAGCCAGAGTGGCTGAGGATGCTTCGGGTGTGGAGGCATGGGTCATAGGTTGGCGAGTTTGCTAGGTTTCTTAGCACATGGGAGTTGTGTGGAGACCTTGGTAGTGGGTAGTGGTGAGTCCCACATGTGGTTTGGGTCTGGAGTAGCATTGCTTCATCACTCCGGAGCGTGCTGAGTGGAGCGGTATTCGGAGTGGCGCTGGTGAGCGGATTGGACCGGTTATGGTTGCTGGAGGGAAGTTTCTAGTTACTCATGGCCGGGCGAGAGGCGTGGAGATTCTAGTGGCTGGTGAGTTGATGCCAGCGGATTTGGTGATCAGTCCAGTGGAACTGTATGATGGCATCCTGTGTATGGATTGGTTGAATCGGTATAGAGTTCATCTGGAATGTCATCGGGGTAGAGTGGTGTTTGAGTGTGATGGTAGGAGGTTGGTTATCAGGGGGTGAGACCAACTTCAGGTAGTCTCGTGATCTCACTTGTCTAGGTTGAGGCGATGATTGAGAGGGGTTTGAAGGCTTACTTGGCAACTATTGTGCTGGCGGAGTCTGTAGGTGAGGTTGCAGTTAGGGATATTCGGGTTGTCCAGGACTGTGAGGATGTCTTCCGGTAGTGCAGGGATTGCTAGCGTCGCGGTCGGATCCTTTCACGATTGAGTTAGAACCTGGAACGATGCCGTTATCAAAGGCACCTTACAGGATGGCTCCATCAGAGTAAGGCAGAGCCGATGAGGCGCCTAGAGGATTTGTTGAGTAAGGATTCTTTTGATGGAGTACTTCTGTGGGGAGCACCGGTGATGTGTGTGAAGAAGAAGGATGGTAGTTTCCGGTTGTGCATCGATTGTCGAGGGCTTAACCGAGTCACTGTGAAGAACAAGTATCCTCTTCTGAGAATTGATAAGTTGTTGGATCAATTGTGAGGGGTTACTTGGTTCTTCAAGGTTAACTTGGCATCCGGTTAACACCAGATTCCTAGTGATGAGGAGGATGTCAGGAAGACGGCTTTCTTGACGAGTTATGGGCACTGTTGAGTTAATGGTGATGCCTTTTGGGTTAACAAATGCACCAGCTGCGTTTATGAGGTTGATGAGCGAAGCCTTTCAGGAGTATATGGATGAGTTCGTGATTAACTTCATCGATGGCATCTTGGTGTATTCGAAGAGTCTTGGGGAGCATGAGCCAGAAGAGGGTAGTTTTGGGGAAGTTAATAGCAGAAGTGGTTTGCTAGGTTGAGCAAGTGCAGTTTCTGGCAAGGGAAATGGGTTTTCAGGGTCTTACTGTTTTGGCAGATGGAGTTTCAATGGATCCAGCTAAGATTCAGTCTACCTGAGTTTGGGCCTAGACCGAGGAATGCAACTGAGATTAGTAGTTTTCTCAGGTTGGCAGGTTATTTCAGGAGTTTCATCAAAAGGTTTTGCGAGTATGGCTCAATTGATGATCAAGCGGTTAGAGAAGGGGGTTCCTTTTGTGTGGTCTTGGAATTTGAGGTGGAAGTGATGGGTGGAGTTGTGGCAGATTGTGATCTGTTTATAGTTTACCATCGTGGTGAACTTATCTAGAGGCGGATGCTCCTAGTCGGAGGCGTATGTTTTGTCTCAGGAGCAAGAGGTGAGGTATTGTTGAGTAAGATTGGTGCGTTGAGGTTGTGCCTGATCTCATGAGAGTCGTTGGGAATGGAGGCAGATAATCAGGCAAACCTTCTTAGCAGGTTTCGATTAGCTCGTGAGAAGGATCAAGGTTGGTTTGATTCTTCTAAGGTTGCAGGTTCTGGTTATTAGGTCTCGGCGATTGAAACTATCTTAGGGCACGGGTGAGCCTGTGTGCCTAAGGATGAGGTTTGAGGTAGGAGATTTATGTGAGGCATAGTGATCGGAAACGGTACTATCACTGAGTCGGGATGAAGAAGGATGTGGCTAACTAGGTTGCAGCTTGCGATAAGTTGCCAGTTGGCGGGGGCTGTTTACCCATTCCAGAGCGGAAGTGGGGCATGTTTTCCTTGGATATTGCGGCAGGATTGCCGGTTTCTTGGACTCATGTTGTTAACTGAGCGACTGCGGATCGTCTGTCTATGTTAGCACATTTTGTGACCATTAAGGTAACTGAGGGAGCATCGGTTCGGGTTATGAATTATGCGAGTGAGTTAGTGCGGTGGCTTGGAGTGCTAGCGAGTTTTGTATCAGACAGAGATCCAAGGTGCACTTCTGAGTTTGTGAGGGCTTTCAGGCCAGTAGTGGTATGGCTCCCTTCGAGGTTTTGTATGGGAGGCCATGCCGCACATCTTATGCTAGACCCAAGTGGGGAGAGGAGCATATATGTTGCCCATTTTGTTCAGGAAACGACAGAGAAGATCCGTGTTGTGAAGCTGAACTTGAAAGAGGCTCTTGATCGGCCGAGGAGTTATGCTGATAAGAGGAGGAATGAGTTAGAGTTTAAGGTGGGAGTTAGAGCGTATTTCAGAGTGGAGATGTTGCAGGGTTCTACCAGATCCATTGCAGAGGATAAGCTTAGTCGGTGGATCTTGGACTCATGATGTTATTTGAGCGACTGCGGATCGTCTGTCTATGTTAGCATATTTTCTGACCATTAAGGTAACCGAGGGAGCAGCGGTTCGGGTTATGAAATATGTGAGTGAGTTAGTCCGGTGGCTTGGAGTGCTAACGAGTTTTGTGTTAGACAGAGATTCGAGGTGCACTTCTGAGTTTGTGAGAGCTTTCATGTTCATGCTAGACCCAAGTGGGGGAGAGGAGCATATATGGTGCAAATCTTGTTCACGAGACGACGGAGAAGATCCGTGTTGTGAAACTGAACATGAAAAAGGCTCTTGATCGGCAGCAGAGTTATGCCGATAAGAGGAGAAAATGAGTTGCAGTTTATGGTGGGAGATAGAGCGTATCTCAGAGTGGAGATGTTGCAGGGTTCTAATAGATCCATTTCAGAAGATAAGCTTAGTCGGGGGTTTATGGGTTCGTTCCCGGTGGTGGAACGAGTCAGACTAGTGGCTTATCGTTTGTAGCTACCTCAGATTATGTAGAACTTCCTTGAGTGTTTCATGTGTCGAAGCTCAAGAAGTGTCTACATGGGTCTTAGGAGGTAGTGGCGAGGATTCCTGCAGATCTTCAGCCTTTGGCTTTTGAGTTGAGGTCAGTGAGGATCCTTGAGAGAAGTGTCAAGGTCCTGCACCGGAAGAGGGTGTCGTTGTTGAGAGTCTTGTGGGACTATGACGGTATCCAGGAAGAGACTGAGGAACCGGAGGTTAAGATGAGACAAGGTTAAAAGGCGGTTTGGGAAGCAAGCCGGGAAGTGAACTGGGTCTCATGGGTTCCAATATCTGGTTGGTTGTGATCACCACGTGTGGTGATGTGGTTGGAAGTATGTATTTTCGTTTGAGTTGAAACGATTATGACATTCCTCCGGTTTCATAAGATGTGTATTTCTTATGATGTGATTGTGGTGGTTGTGGTAGCCATGAGTGCGGATGTTATGGCTGTGTAGCCATGAGGTTCTTGCGTTTTGGCTTTGATAGCCTTGAGTAGGTGGTTAGAGGATCTCGAAATAAAAGTTTTATAGTGGTTAGAACTTATCTATTTCGGAGAAACTCTAGCGGGGGCACCCTATGTAAGGGGTTGTCCAGATGACCTGGGTATTGCTCATGAGTGTGTGGTTAGAGGACCTTGAAATGGAAGTTTTATAGTGAGTAAATCTTGCCAGTTTTGGAGGAAGTATAACGGGTTATGTGTGGGTTGTGGTTAGAGAACCCCGAAATGGAAGTTTTATAGTGAGTAGAGCTTGCCAGTTTCGGTAGAACTCTAACGGGTAGTGAGTAGAGCTTGCCAGTTTCGGTGGAACTCTAACGGGGCATATGTCCTTATGCGTTTAGAGAGTCTCGGGATAGAAGTTTTATTGTGGGTATAATTGTCTAGTTTCAGAGAGACTCTGCAGGGACATCTGGTGTGATGGATGGTCCAGATGATCTGTGATGATCATGTTTGTGATAGTATTCCGGGTTGGGAGTATCATGTTGAGACCTTGGGATGTAGTTCCGGTCAAAGGTGCATTATAGACGTTAAGAATTGATTTCGTTCGGGGATGTCGATTTCCTCGCATAGCTCAGAGAGAGACAGTGGTTCTTTCTTGGAGATAAGTCTCCGGCAGATCTTGAGAGATGAATTTCTCTCCGGGGGATAGTTGGTTCCCTGCATACCGATCGTTCGTCCGGACTGCGAGGACTGAGAGCGTGAGGGTATGGAGATAGTTTTGGGAGATTGCGATCTCTGGCAGATCTTTGAGAGATGCGTCTCTCCAGGAGATAGTGAGTTCCGTGCATACGTATAGCTTGACGGACTGTGTGTCTTGATGATTTGAGGGGTATGGAGATGGTTAGTATCAAACACCGTCAGGACTGCGCAGACTAAGGTGGGTTGATACGAGGCACCGAGAGCTGAGGGGTAACGATCCCGAGAGCTAGATGGTGTGGTTATGAGCGATCAATGACTGAGACGGGTCTATATGCATATGACTGGATGTGAGCCTCGAGAGGGTCTGCGAGATGTAGTCTTCGGTGTTACTGACATGTTGGCCAAGTTGTTAGCCATGTGGGCTTTGTTTGAGGATTCGAGGACGAATCCAGTTTTAGTGGGGGAGAATTGTGACACCCGTGAACTAATTCGAGGAAATTGGAAGGTGTGTCGATCGACACTAGTGTGGTGTGTCGATCGACAGGATTTTAAGTGATCGGTTTCTGTTTCGATTTAAATCGGTCGGTTCGTGTTGGTTCGGTTTGGGGAAACCAAGGGTTTCGTATTTAATCCTTTTTTGCCGTATTCATGTCGAGAAAAAAGGACATAATCAGTGGAAAAGAGTTTCAGAGGGTTTCTCTTGTTTCCGATGAGTTTCTGTGAGAAAGGTTTCATTCTTGGGTGCGTTGGAGTAGAATTTTGTGGTGGTTGTCTTGGATATCGTTTCTAGCCTCAATTCCATCAGTTTCTATCCAAAAATCCAAGGTGGGTGTGTGACCATGGCTTCTGGGCCGATGGATCGTTAGGGATTCTTGGTGATAGGTTTGTATGTGTTGATTGATCTTGTGGTGATCGAATTGTGGCTGTGTATGCTTGTTGTTGTGTGGTGATTGTTGTTTGTGCCGGTTTTTTGTACTGAAGCAGAGGAGGAATCAATTAGAGAAGATTATGATCGGTTTCCACGATTCTGCCAGGGGTCTGTCGAACAACACACATGAGCTGTGTCGAACGATAGGCCAGTACGAGGTCTGTCGAACGACACACATGAGGTGTGTCGAACGACAGGCCAGTTCAGAGGTGTGTTGTTTCAGTTGCTGCTTTAAAACTGCCGTTTAGGTTGTTGGAATTGTTTAACTGGTTAATTGTTGGTTAAATTCTTGGTTTAATAGAATTATATTATCGGTTTAATTGATTGAGTAGTTGTTTGATTTTCGCTGGTTTTGTTTGATGGCTTGCTTAGACGTTGAGGGTTAACGTTTATAGGAACGTTAATCTAAGTCTAAGGTTGTTTAAAAAAAAAAACGGGTCGGGTCGTTTCAATCTACTTCCACGTGTAGGGTTTGTTCTTCGCTTCTCTTCTTCGTTGACAAAAAACAGAGGAAGTTATGTTTCTTTCTTCCTCTTTTGGACACTCCTCCTCTCTTCTTCGTTTGTTCAATCTCTCTGTATCCTCTACTAAACCTTCTTCCTCTTCCTTTTGTCATATTCCTTCTTCCTTTCATACTCTTCTCGGAAAAAACAGAGCGATGTAGGATTTGTATCATTGTTCATCGTTTCTCATCGTCCACTTGCCGAGTCCGAGCTTCTTCTTCTCGTCATCGTCATATGATCATTACCAATCGCTCGATGTTCACTACATATTTTTCAATAATCAACTGAATCGGTTGATAATTAATACATATCGCTCGATGATCAATACAACGGTGCGATCGAAAGTTATGCAAGTTTTAGTGAAGACATGCGAGTCTGCCTAAACCGACCGGTTCGCTGGAAAAAAGAAAAATTGCAGATTTTCCTATTCTGACTTGGTTTTGTCATGGATTTCGACTACCTCATGATTTTACCTATATTTATGATATTTTTAGCCATTGTGGAGGCAATACTTTATTTTCTATTCATACTTTTAGTTTATAAGCTTTTGGGAGAAGATCTCTGAACCCTATCGCTTGATAATCAATACATATCGCTCGACGATTACAACAAATCGCTTAACGATTACATGATGATCAATGCGTATCCTTTGATGATTATTACCAATCGCTCGATGATTACTACATATTTCTCAATGATCAACAAAATCGCTTGATCGTCAATACAAATAGCCAAATGATTACATGATAATCAGTACGTATCCTTTGATAATCATAACCAATCTCTTGATGATCACTAAATATTCCTCAATGATCAACTATATCGCTTGATGATCAATACATGTCCCTCGATGATCATAACAAATCGCTTAATGATTTCATGATAATCAGTGAGTATCCTTTGCTGATCATTACCAATCGCTCGATGATCACTCCATATTCCTCAATTCTCAACTGAATCGCTTAATAATCAATACATATCACTCGATGATCATTACAAATCGCTTAATGATTCCATGATGATCATTGCGTATCCTTTGATAATCATTATCAATCGCTCAATGATCACTACATATTTCTCAATGGTCAACTGAATTTCTTGATAATCAATACATATCGCTCGGTGATCACTACAAATCGCTTAATGATTACATAATGATCAGTGCATATTCTTTGATGATCATTACCAATTGCTCGATGATTACTACATATTTCTCAATGATCAACAAAATCGCTTAATGATCAATACAAATCCCGCAATGATTACATGATAATCAGTGTGTATCCTTTGATAATCATAACCAATCTCTGGATGATCACTACATATTCCTCAATCATCAACTAAATCGCTTGATGATCAATACATATCCCTCGATGATCATAACAAATCGCTTAATGATTTCATGATAATCAGTGAGTATCCTTTGATGATTATTACGAATCGCTCGATGATCACTACATATTCCTCAATTCCCAACTGAATCGCTTGATAATCAATACATATCGCTCGATGATCACTACAAATCGCTTAATGATTACATGATGATCAGTGCGTATCCTTTGATAATCATTACCAATGGCTCAATGATCACTACATATTTCTCAATGATCAACTGAATTGCTTGATAATCAATACACATCGCTCGATGATCACTACAAATCGCTTAATGATTACATGATTATCAGTCCGTATCTTGCAATGATCATTACCAATCGCTCGATGATCACTACATATTCCTCAATAATCAACTGATTCCCTGGATAATCAATACATATCGCTCGATGATCACTACAAATTGATTAATGATTACATGATGATCAATACATATCGCTCGATGATCAATACATATCGCTCAATGATTACATGATAATCAGTGCATATCCTTTGATGATCATTACCAATCAATCTATGATCACCACATATTCCTCAATAATCAACTGAATTGCTGATAATCAATACATATCGCTCGATGATCAATACAAATCGCTCGTTGATTACATGATGATTACTGCGTATCCATTGATGATCATTACCAATCGCTCGATGATTATTACATATTCCTCAATGATCAACAAAATCGCTTGATGATTAATACAAATCGCTCAATGATTACAAGATAATTAGTGCGTATCCTTTGCTAATCATTACCAATCGCTCGATGATCACTACATATTCCTCAATGATCAACTGAATCACATGATGATCAATACATATCCCTCGATGATCATAACAAATCGCTAAATGATTGCATGATAATCAGTGCGTATCCTTTGATGATCATTACCAATCATTCGATGATCACTACATATTCCTTAATTCTCAACTGAATCGCTTGATAATCAATACATATCCCTCGATGATTAATACAAATCGCTTGTTGATTACATGGTGATCAGTGCGTTTCCTTTGATGATCATTACCAATCACTCGATGATTACTACATATGTCTCAATGATCAACAAAATCCCTTGATCATCAATACAAATTGCCAAATGATTAGATGATAATCAGTGCGTATCCTTTGATAATCATAACCAATCTCTCAATGATCACTACATATTCCTCAATGATCAGCTAAAGCGCTTGATGATCAATACATATCCCTCGGTGATCATAACAAATCGTTTAATGATTTCATGATAATCAATGAGTATCCTTTGATGATCATTACCAATCGCTCGATGATCACAACATATTCCTCAATTCTCAACTGAATCGCTTGATAGTAAATACATAATCAATACATATTGCTCGATGATCACTACAAATTGCTGAATGATTAAATGATAATCAATGCATATCCTTTGATAATCATTACCAATCTCTCGATGATCACTGCATATTCGTCAATGATCAACTGAATCGCTTGATGATCAATACATATGCCTCGATGATCATAAAAAATAGCTTAATGATTACATGATAATAAGTGCGTATCCTTAGATGATGATTACCAATCCCTTGATGATCACTACATATTCCACTATTCTCAATTGAATGGCTTGATAATCAATACAAATCGCTCGATGATCACTATAAATTATTTAATGATTACATGATAATCAGTGCGTATCCTTTCATAACCATTACCAATCACTCAATGATCACTACATATTTCTCATTAATCAACTGAATCGCTTGATGATCAATACATATCCCTCGATGATCATAACAAATCGCTCAATGATTACATGATAATCAGTGGGTATCCTATGATCATTACCAATGGCTCGATAATCACTATATATTCCTCAATAATCAACTTATTCGTTTGATAATCAATACATATCCCTCGATGATCACTACAAATTGCTTAATGATTACATGATGATCAGTGCGTATCCTTTTATGATCATTACCAATTGCTCGACGATTACTACATATTTCTCAATGATCAACAAAATCGCTTGATGATCTATACAAATCGCTCAATGATTACAAATGATAACATGATAATTAGTGCGTATCCTTTGATAATCATTACCAATCGCTACATATTCCTCAATGATTAAATGAATCGCTTGATGATCAATACATATCCCGCGTTGATCATAACAAATCGTTCAATGATTACATGATAATCAATGCATATCCTTTGCTGATCATTACCAATCGCTCGATGATCACTACATATTCCTCAATAATCAACTGAATCGGTTTATAATCAACACATATCACTCGATGATCACTACAAATTGCTTAATGATTACATGATGTTCAGTGCATATCCTTTGATGATCACTACCAATCGCGCGATTATTACTACATATTTCTCAGTAATCACCAAAATCGCTTGATGATCTATACAAATCGCTCAGTGTGTATCCTTTGATAATCATTACCAATCTCTCGATGATCACTACATATTCGTCAATGATCAACTGAATCGCTTGATGATCAACACATATCCCTCGATGATCATAAAAAATAACTTAATGATTACATGATAATAAGTGCGTATCCTTAGATGATGATTACCAATCCCTCGATGATCACTACATATTCCTATATTCTCAATTGAATGACTTGATAATCAATACAAATCGCTCGATGATCACTTCAAATTGTTTAATGATTACATGATAATCAGTGCGTATCCTTTCATAATCATTACCAATCGCTCAATGATCACTACATATTTCTCATTGATCAACTGAATCGCTTGATGATCAATACATATCCCTCGTTGATCATAACAAATCGCTCAATGATTACATGATAATCAGTGGGTATCCTATGATTATTACCAATCCCTCGATGATCACTATATATTCCTCAATAATCAACTAATTCGCTTGATAATTAATACATATCCCTCGATGATCACTATAAATTGCTTAATGATTACATGATGATCAGTGCGTATCCTTTTATGATCATTACCAATTGCTCGACGATTACTACATATTTCTCAATGATCAACAAAATCGCTTAATGATCTATACAAATCGCTCAATGATTACAAATGATAACATGATAATTAGTGCGTATCCTTTGATAATCATTACCAATCGCTACATATTCCTCAATGATTAACTGAATCGCTTGATGATCAATACATATCCTGCGATGATCATAACAAATCGTTCAATGATTACATGATAATCAATGCATATCCTTTGATGATCATTACCAATCGCTCGATGACCACTACATATTCCTCAATAATCAACTGAATCGGTTTATAATCAACACATATCACTCGATGATCACTACAAATCGCTTAATGATTACATGATGATAAGTGCATATCCTTTGATGATCACTACCAATCGCTCGATTATTACTACATATTTCTCAGTAGTCACCAAAATTGCTTGATGATCTATACAAATCGCTCAGTGTGTATCCTTTGATAATCATTACCAATCTCTCGATGATCACTACATATTCGTCAATGATCAACTGAATCGCTTGATGATCAACACATATCCCTCGATGATCATAAAAAATAACTTAATGATTACATGATAATAAGTGCGTATCCTTAGATGATGATTACCAATCCCTCGATGATCACTACATATTCCTATATTCTCAATTAAATGGCTTGATAATCAATACAAATCGCTCGATGGTCACTACAGATTGTTTAATGATTACATGATAATCAGTGCGTTTCCTTTGATGATCATTACCAATCGCTCGATGATCACTACATATTCCTCAACAATCAACTGAATCGCTTGATAATCCATACATATAACTCCATGATCACTAAAAATCGCTTAATGATTACATGATGATCAATGCGGATCCTTTGATGATCATTACTAATCGCTCAATCATTACATGATAATCAGTGCGTATCCTTTGATGATCATTACCAATCGCTCGGTGATCACTACATAGTGCTCAATATTCAACTGAATCGCTTGATAATCAATACATATTGCTCGATGGTCACTACATATTCCTCAATGATCAATTGAATTACTTGATGATCAATACATATCCCTTGATAATCAATACATATCGCTCGATGATCACTACATATTCCTCAATGATCAATTGAATCGCTTGATGATCAATATATATCCCTTGATGATCAATACAAATAACTCAATGATGACATGATAATCATTGCGTAACCTTTGATGATCATTACCAATCGCTCGATGTTAACTGCATATTCCTCATTAATCAGTTGAGTCATTTGATTATTGATATATGTCGCTCGATGATCAATACAAATCGCTGAGTGATTACATGATAATTAGTGCATATCCTTTGATGATCATTACCATTCGCTCGATAATCACTACATATTTCTCAGTACTCAACTGAATCGCTTGATCATCAATACATATCGCTCGATGATCAATACAAATCGCCTAATAATTACATCATGATCAGTGCGTATCCTTCTATGATCATTACCAATCGATCGATGATTACTACATATTTCTCAATGATCCAGAAAATCGCTCAATGATTACAAATGATGATTACTTGATAATTAGTGCGTTTTCTTTGATAATGATTACCAATCGCTACATATTCCTCAATGATGAATATAACTACTTGATCAATACATATCCCTCGATGATCATAACAAATCGCTCAATGATTACATGATAATCAGTACCGTATCCTTTGATGATAATTACCAATCGTTCGATGATCACTACATATTCCTCAATTTTCAACTGAATCGCTTGATAATAAATACATATCCCTCAATGATCAATACAAATCGGTCGTTGATTATATGATGATCAGTTCGCATCCTTTGATGATCATTACCAATCGCTCGATGATTACTCCATATCCCTAATGAGCAACTAAATCGCTTGATGATCAATACATATCCCTCGATGATTATAACAAATCGCTTAATTATTGCATGATAATCAATGCGTATCCTATGATGATCATTACCAATCGCTCACTACCTATTCCTCAATTCTCAACTGAATCGCTTGATAATCAATAGATATCTCTCGATAATAAATACAAATCGCTCGTTGATTACATGATGATTAGTGTGTATCCTTTGATGATCATTACCAATCGCTCGATGACTACTACATATTCCACGATGATGAACTGACTAGCTTGACGATCATTACATATCCCTTGATGATCAATACAAATCGCTCAATGATTACATTATAATCAGTGCGTTTCCTTTGATGATCATTACCAATCGCCCTATGATCACTACATATTCCTCCACAATCAACTGAATCGCTTGATAATCCATACATATAACTCCATGATCACTACAAATCGCTTAATGATTACATGATGATCAGTGCGAATCCTTTGATGATAATTACCAATCGCTCAATCATTACATGATAATCTGTGCGTATCCTTTGATGATCATAACCAATCGCTCGGTGATCCCTATATAGTCCTCAATATTCAACACAATCGCTTGATAATCAATACATATTGCTCGATGATCAGTACATATTCCTCAATCACCAATTGAATCACTTGATGATCAATACATATCCCTTGATAATCAATACATATCGCTCGATGATCACTACATATTCCTCAATGATCAATTGAAACGCTTGATGATCAATATATATCCCTTTATGATCAATACAAATAACTCAATGATGACATGATAATTAGTGCGTAACCTTTGAAGATCATTACCAATCACTCGATGTTAACTACATATTCCTCATTAATCAATTGAATAATTTGATTATCAATATATGTCGCTCGATGATCAATATAAATCTCTCAGTGATTACATGATAATTAGTGCATATCCTTTGATGATCATTACCAATCGCTCGATAATCACTACATATTTCTCAGTACTAAACTGAATCGCTTGATAATCAATACATATCGCTCGATGATCAATACAAATCGCTCAATGATTACATCATGATCAGTGCGTATCCTTTCATGATCAGTACCAATTACTCAATGATTACTACATATTTCTCAATGATCCAGAAAATCGCTCAATGATTACAAATGATGCTTACTTGATAATTAGTGCGTATTCTTTGATAATGATTACCAATCGCTACATATTCCTCAATGATTAATGGAGCTGCTTGATCAATACATATCCCTCGATGATCATAACAAATCGCTCAATGATTACATGATAATCAGTCCCGTATCCTTTGATGATAATTACCAATCGCTCGATGATCACTACATATTCCTCAATTTTCAACTAAATCGCTTGATAATCAATACATATCCCTCAATGATCAATACAAATCGCTCGTTGATTATATGACGATCAGTTCACATCCTTTGATGATCATTACCAATCGCTCGATGATTACTTCATATCCCTTATGAGCAACTGAATCGCTTGATGGTCAATACATATCCCTCGATGATTATAACAAATCGCTTAATTATTGCATGATAATCAATGCGTATTCTATGATGATCATTACCAATCGCTCGATGATAACTACCTATTCCTGAATTCTCAACTGAATCGCTTGATAATCAATAGATATCTCTCGATAATTAATACAAATTGCTCGTTGATTACATGATGATCAGTGTGTATCCTTTGATGATCATTACCAATCGCTCGATGATTACTACATATTTCTCGATGATGAACTGAATCGCTTGATGATCATTACATATCTCTTGATGATCAATACAAATCGCTCAATGATTACATTATAATCAGTGCGTTTCCTTTGATGATCATTACCAATCGCTCGATGATCACTACATATTCCTCAACAATCAACTGAATTGCTTGATAATCCATACATATAACTCCATGATCACTACAAATCGCTTAATGATTACATGATGATCATGGCGGATCCTTTGATAATCATTACCAATCGCTCAATCATTACATGATAATCAGTGCGTATCCTTTGATGATCATTACCAATCGCTCGGTGATCACTACATAGTCCTCAATATTCAAATATTCGCTTGATAATCAATACATATCGCTCGATGATCACTACATATTCCTCAATGATCAATTGAATCGCTTAATGATCAATACATATCCCTTGATAATCAATACATATCGCTCAATCATCAATTGAATCGCTTGATGATCAATACATATCCCTCGATGATCAATACAAATAACTCAATCATTACATGATAATCAGTGCGTATCCTTTGATGATCATTACCAATCGCTCGATGTTAACTACATATTCCTCTTTAATCAATTGAATCATTTGATTATCAATATATGTCTCTCGATGATCAATATAAATCGCTCAGTGATTACATGATAATCAGTGCATATCCTTTGATGATTGTTACTAATCGCTCGATAATCACTACATATTTCTCAGTACTCAACTGAATCGCTTGATAATTAATAAATATCGCTCGATGATCAATACAAATCGCTCAACGATTACATGATGATCAGTGCGTATCCTTTTATGATCATTACCAATCGCTTGATGGTTACTACATATTTCTCAATGATCAACAAAATCGCTTGATGATCAATACAAATCGCTCAATGATTACAAATGATTACATGATAATCAATGCGTATTTTTTGATAATCATTACCAATCGCTACATATTCCTCAATGATTAATAGAATTGTTTGATGATCAATACATATCCCTCGATGATCATAACAAATCGCTCAATGATTACATGATAATCAGTGCGTATCCTTTGATGATCATTACCAATCGCTCGATGATCACAACATATTCCTCAATTTTCAACGGAATCCCTTGATAATCAGTACATATCCCTCGATGATCAATACAAATCGCTCGTTGATTATATGATGATCAGTTCGCATCCTTTGATGATCATTACCAATCGCTCAGTGATTACATGATAATCAAAATGAGCAACTGAATCGCTTAATGATCAATACATATCCATTGATGATTATAACAAATCGCTTAATTATTTCATGATAATCAATGCGTATCCTATGATGATCATTACCAATCGCTCGATGATCACTACCTATTCCTCAATTCTCAACTGAATCGCTTGATAATCAATACATATCTCTCGATAATCAATACAAATCGCTCATTGATTACATGATAATCAATGCGTTTCCTTTGCTGATCATTACCAATCGTTCGATGATCACTACATATTCCTCAATAATCAATTTAATCGCTTGATAATCAATACATATTTCTCAATGATCACTACGAATTGCTTAATGATTACATGTTGATCAGTGCGAATCCTTTGATGATCATTACCAATCGCTTAATCATTACATGATAATCAGTGCGTATCCTTTGATGATCATTACCAATCGCTCGGTGATCACAACATAGTCCTCAATAACCAACTGAATCGCTTGATAATCAATACATACCAGCCAATGATCACTACAAATCGCATAATGATTACTTGATAATCAGTGCGAATCCTTTGATGATAACTACCAATCGCTCGATGATTACTACATATTCCTCAATGATGAACTGAATCGCTTGTTGATCATAATATATCCCTTGATGATCAATACAAATGGCTCAATGATTACATGATAATCAGTGCGTTTCCTTTGATGATCATTACTAATCGCTTGATGATCACTACTAATCGCTCGATGATCACTACATATTCCTTAATAATCAACTGAATGCTTGATAATCAATACATATCACTCCATGATCACTACGAATTGCTTAATGATTACATGTTTATTAGTGCGAATCCTTTGATGATCATTACCAATCGCTCAATCATTACATGATAATCAGTGCGTATCCTTTGATGATCATTACCAATCGCTCGGTGATCACTACATAGTCCTCAATAACCAACTGAATCGTTTGATAATCAATACATATCGCTCGATGATCACTACATATTCGTCAATGATCAATTGAATCATTTGATGATCAATACATATCCCTCGATGATCAATACAAATAACTCAATGATTACATGATAATCAGTGCGTATCCTTTAATGATCATTACCAATCGCTCGATGTTAACTAAATATTCCTCATCATCAATTGAATCATTTGATTATCAATATATATCGCTCGATGATCAATACAAATCGCTCAGTTCTTACATGATAATCTGTGCATATCCTTTGATGATCATTACCAATCGCTCGATAATCACTACAAATTTTTCAATACTCAACCAAATCGCTTGATAATCAATACATATCGCTCGATGATCAATACAAACCGCTCAATGATTACATGATGATCAGTGCGTATTCTTTTATGATCATTACGAATCGCTCGATGATTACTACATATTTCTCAATGATCAATAAAATCGCTTGATGATCAATACAAATCGCTCAAAGATTACAAATGATTACATGATAATTAGTGCGTATTCTTTGATAACCATTACGAATCGCTACATATTCCTCAATGATCAATAGAATTTCTTGATGATCAATACATATCCCTTGATGATCATAATAAATCGCTAAATGATTACATGATAATCAGTGCGTATCCTTTGATGATCATTACCAATCGCCCGATGATCACTACATATTCCTCAATTTTCAACTGAATCCTTGATAATCAATACATATCCCTTGATGATCAATACAAATCGCTCGTTTATTATATGATGATCAGTTCGTATCCTTTGATGATCATTACCAATCGCTCGATGATTACTACATATCCCTAATGAGCAACTGAATCGCTTGATGATTATAACAAATCGCTTAATTATTGCATGATAATCAATGCGTATCCTATGATGATCATTACCAATCGCTCGGTGATCACTACCTATTCCTCAATTCTCAACTGAATCGCTTGATAATCAATACATATCTCTCGATAATCAATACAACTCGCTCGTTGATTACATGATGATCAGTGTGTATCCTTTGATGATCATTACCAATCGCTCGATGATTACTACATATTCCTCAATGATGAACTGAATTGCTTGATGATCATTATATATCCCTTGATGATCAATACAAATCGCTAAATGATTACATGATAATCAGTGCGTTTCCTTTGCTGATCATTACCAATCGTTCGATGATCACTACATATTCCTCAATAATCAATTTAATCGCTTGATAATCAATACATATCACTCAATGATCACTACGAATTGCTTAATGATTACATGTTGATCAGTGCGAATCCTTTGATGATCATTACCAATCGCTTAATCATTACATGATAATCAGTGCGTATCCTTTGATGATCATTACCAATCGCCCGGTGATCACTATATAGTCCTCAATAACCAACTGAATCGCTTGATAATCAATACATACCAACCAATGATCACTACAATTCGCATAATAATTTCATGATAATCAGTGCGAATCCTTTGATGATCATTACCAATCGCTCGATGATTACTAGATATTCCTCAGTGATGAACTAAATCGCTTGTTGATCATAATATATCCCTTGATGATCAATACAAATCGCTCAATGATTACATGATAATCAATGCGTTTCCTTTGATGATCATTACTAATCGCTCGATGATCAATACATATTCCTTAATAATCAACTGAAACGCTTGATAATCAATAAATATCACTCCATGATCACTACGAATTGCTTAATGATTACATGTTGATTAGTGCGAATCCTTTGATGATCATTACCAATCGCTCAATCATTACATGATAATCAGTGCGTATCCTTTGATGATCATTACCAATCGCTCGGTGATCACTACATAGTCCTCAATAACCAACTGAATCGCTTGATAATCAATACATATCGTTCGATGATCACTACATATTCGTCAATGATCAATTGAATCATTTGATGATCAATACATATCCCTCGATGATCAATACAAATAACTCAATGATTACATGATAATCAGTGCGTATCCTTTAATGATCATTACCAATCGCTCGATGTTGGCTACATATTCCTTATTAATCAATTAAATATCAATATATGTTGCTCGATGATCAATACAAATCGCTCAATGATTACATGATAATCAATGCATATTAGTGCATATCCTTTGATGATTGTTACTAATCGCTCGATAATCACTACATATTTCTCAGTACTCAACTGAATCGCTTGATAATTAATAAATATCGCTCGATGATCAATACAAATCGCTCAACGATTACATGATGATCAGTGCGTATCCTTTTATGATCATTACCAATCGCTTGATGGTTACTACATATTTCTCAATGATCAACAAAATCGCTTGATGATCAATACAAATCGCTCAATGATTACAAATGATTACATGATAATCAGTGCGTATTTTTTGATAATCATTACCAATCGCTACATATTCCTCAATGATTAATAGAATTGTTTGATGATCAATACATATCCCTCGATGATCATAACAAATCGCTCAATGATTACATGATAATCAGTGCGTATCCTTTGATGATCATTACCAATCGCTCGATGATCACAACATATTCCTCAATTTTCAACTGAATCGCTTGATAATCAGTACATATCCCTCGATGATCAATACAAATCGCTCGTTGATTATATGATGATCAGTTCGCATCCTTTGATGATCATTACCAATCGCTCGATGATTACTACATATCCCTAATGAGCAACTGAATCGCTTGATGATTATAACAAATCGCTTAATTATTGCATGATAATGAATGCGTATCCTATGATGATTATTACCAATCGCTCGATGATCACTACCTATTCCTCAATTCTCAACTGAATCGCTTGATAATCAATACATATCTCTCGATAATCAATACAAATTGCTCGTTGATTACATGATGATGAGTGTGTATCCTTTGATAACCATTACCAATCGCTCGATGATGACTACATATTCCTCAATGATGAACTAAATCGCTTGTTGATCATTCGATATCCCTTGATGATCAGTACAAATCGCTCAATGATTACATGATAGTCTGTGCATTTCCTTTGATGATCATTACCAATCGCTCGATGATCACTACATATTCGTCAATACTAACCTGAATCGCTTGATAATCAATACATATCACTCCATGATCACTACGAATTGCTTAATGATTACATGTTGATTAGTGCGAATTCTTTGATGATCATTACCAATCGCTCAATCATTACATGATAATCAGTGCGTATCCTTTGATGATCATTACCAATCGCTCGATGATTACTACATATTCCTCAATGATGAACTGAATCGGTTGATGATCATTACATATCCCTTGATGATCAATACAAATCGCTCAATGATTACATTATAATCAGTGCGTTTCCTTTGATGATTATTACCAATCGCTCGATGATCACTACATATTCCTTAATAATCAACTCAATCGCTTGATAATCAATACATACCAGCCAATGATCACTACAAATTGCTTAATGATTACATGATGATCATAGCGAATCCTTTGATGATCATTACCAATCGCTTGATGTTTACTACATATTCCTCCATGATGAACTGAATCGCTTGTTGATCATAATATATCCCTTGATGATCAATACAAATCGCTCAATGATTACATGATAATCAGTGTGTTTCCTTTGGTGATCATAACCAATCGCTCGATGATCACTACATATTCCTCAATAATCAACCGAATCGCTTGATAATCAATACATATCACTCAATGATCACTACGAATCGCTTAATGATTACATGATGATCAGTGCGTATCCTTTGATGATCATTACCAATCACTCAATCATTACATGATAATCAATGCGTATCCTTTGATGATCATTACCAATCGCTCGGTGATTACTACATAGTCCTCAATAATCAACTGAATTGCTTGATAATCAATACATGTCGCTCGATGATCACTACAAATCGCTTAATGATTACATGATAATCCCTGCGTATCCTTTGATAATCATTACGAATAGGTCAATGATCACTACATATTTCTCAATGATCAACTCAATCGCTTGATGATCAATACATATCCCCCGATGATCATAACAAATCGCTCAATGATTACATGATAATCAATGCGTATCCTTTGATGATCATTACCAATCGCTCGGTGATCACGACATATTCCTCAATTATCAATTGAATCGCTTGATAAGCAATACATATCGCCCGATGATCACTACAAATCGCTTAATGATTAGATGCTGATCAGTGCGTATCCTTTGATGATCATTACCAATCGCTCGATGATGACTATATATTCCTCAAAAATAACCTGAATCGCTTGATAATCAATACATATCACTCGATGATCATTACCAATCGCTGAATGATTACATAATGATCAGTGCCTATCCTTTAATGATAATTACCAATCGCTTGATGATAACATGATAATCAATGCGTATCCTTTGATGATCATTACCAATCGCTCGGTCATCACGACATATTCCTCAATTATCAATTGAATCGCTTGATAATCAATACATATCGCCCGATGATCACTACAAATCGTTTAATGATTAGATGCTGATCAGTGCGTATGCTTTGATGATCATTACCAATCGCTCAGTTATTACATGATAATCAGAGCGTATCCTTTGATGCTCATTACTAATCACTCGGTGATCACTACATCTTCCTCAATAATCAAATGAATTGCTTGATAATCAGAACATATCGCTCGATGATCACTACACATCGCTTAATGATTAGATGATGATCAATGCGTATCCTTTGATGATCATTACCAATCGCTCGATGATTACTACATATTCGTCCATGATCAACAAAATAACTTGATGATCAATACAAATCGCTCAATGATTACATGATAATCAGTGCGTCCCCTTTAATGATCATTACCAATGGCTCGATGAGCACTATATATTCCTAAAAAATCAATTGAATCGCATGATAATCAATACATATCACTCTATAATCACTACAAATCGCTTAATGATTACATGATGATCAGTGCGTATTCTTTGATGATCATTACCAATCGCTAAATGATTACATGATAATCAATCCGTATCCTTTGATGATCATTACCAATCGCTCGATGATCACTATATATTCCTCAAAAATCAACTGAATTGCTTGATAATCAATACATATCACTCGATGATCATTACCAATCGCTGAATGATTACATGATGATCAGTGCCTATCCTTTAATGATCAATACAAATTGCTCAATGATTACATGATAATCAGTTCGTATCCTTTGATAATCGTTACCAATCGCTCGAAGATCACTACATATTCCTCAATAATCAACTTAATCGCTTGATAATCAATACATATCACTCGATGATCACTCAAAAAATCCTTAATGATCACATAATGATTAGTGCTTATCCTTAGATGATCATTACTAATCGCTCAATGATTACATGATAATCAGTGCGTATCCTTTGATGATCATTACTAATCACTCGGTGATCACTACAACTTCCTCAATAATCAAATGAATCGCTTGATAATCAGTACATATCGCTCGATGAACACTACAAATCGATTAATGAGTAGATGATGATCAATGCGTATCCTTTGATGATCATTACCAATCGCTCCATGATTACTACATATTCTCCATGATTAACAAAATTGCTTGATGATCAATACAAATCGCTCAATGATTACATGATAATCAGTGCATCTCCTTTGATGATCATTACCAATCGCTCGATGATCACTATATATTCCTCAAAAATCAACTGAATCGCTTGATAATCAATACATATCACTCGATGATCATTACCAATCGCTGAATGATTACATGATGATCAGTGCCTATCCTTTAATGATCATTACCAATCGCTTGATGATAAAATGATAATCAATGCGTATCCTTTGATGATCATTACCAATCGCTCGGTGATCACGACATATTCCTCAATTATCAATTGAATCGCTTGATAATCAATACATATCGCCCGATGATCACTACAAATCGCTTAATGATTAGATGCTGATCAGTGCGTATGCTTTGATGATCATTACCAATCGCTCAGTTATTACATGATAATCAGTGTGTATCCTTTGATGATCATTACTAATCACTCGGTGATCACTACATGTTCCTCAATAATCAAATGAATTGCTTGATAATCAGAACATATCGCTCGATGATCACTACACATCGCTTAATGATTAGATCATCATCAATGCGTATCCTTTGATGATCATTACCAATCCCTCCATGATTACTACATATTCTCCATGATTAACAAAATTGCTTGATGATCAATACAAATCGCTCAATGATTACATGATAATCAGTGCATCTCCTTTGATGATCATTACCAATCGCTCGATGATCACTATATATTCCTCAAAAATCAACTGAATCGCTTGATAATCAATACATATCACTCGATGATCATTACCAATCGCTGAATGATTACATGATGATCAGTGCCTATCCTTTAATGATCATTACCAATCGCTTGATGATAAAATGATAATGAATGCGTATCCTTTGATGATCATTACCAATCGCTCGGTGATCACGACATATTCCTCAATTATCAATTGAATCGCATGATAATCAATACATGTCGCCCGATGAGCACTACAAATCGCTTAATGATTAGATGCTGATCAGTGCGTATGCTTTGATGATCATTACCAATCGCTCAGTTATTACATGATAATCAGTGCGTATCCTTTGATGCTCATTACTAATCACTCGGTGATCACTACATCTTCCTCAATAATCAAATGAATTGCTTGATAATCAGAACATATCGCTCGATGATCACTACACATCGCTTAATGATTAGATGATGATCAATGCGTATCCTTTGATGATCATTACCAATCGCTCGATGATTACTACATATTCGTCCATGATCAACAAAATAGCTTGATGATCAATACAAATCGCTCAATGATTACATGATAATCAGTGCGTCCCCTTTAATGATTATTACCAATGGCTCGATGAGCACTATATATTCCTAAAAAATCAACTGAATCGCTTGATAATCAATACATATCACTCGATGATCACTACAAATCGCTTAATGATTACATGATGATCAGTGCGTATTCTTTGATGATCATTACCAATCGCTAAATGATTACATGATAATCAATCCGTATCCTTTGATGATCATTACCAATCACTCGGTGATCACTACATATTCCTCAATAATCAACTGAATCGCTTGATAATCAATACATATTGCTCGATGATCACTACAAATCGTTTAATGATTAGATGATGATCAGTGTGTATCCTTTGATGATCATTACCAATCGCTCGATGATTACTATATTTTTCTCAATGATCAACAAAATCGCTTGATGATCAATACAAATTGCTCAATGATTACATGATAATCAGTTCGTATCCTTTGATAATCGTTACCAATCGCTCGAAGATCACTACATATTCCTCAATAATCAACTTAATCGCTTGATAATCAATACATATCACTCGATGATCACTCAAAAAATGCTTAATGATCACATAATGATTAGTGCGTATCCTTAGATGATCATTAATAATCGCTCAATGATTACATGATAATCAGTGCGTATCCTTTGATGATCATTACTAATCACTCGGTGATCACTACAGCTTCCTCAATAATCAAATGAATCGCTTGATAATCAGTACATATCGCTCGATGAACACTACAAATCGATTAATGAGTAGATGATGATCAATGCGTATCCGTTGATGATCATTACCAATCGCTCAATGATTACTACATATTCTCCATGATTAACAAAATTGCTTGATGATCAATACAAATCGCTCAATGATTACATGATAATCAGTGCATCTCCTTTGATGATCATTACCAATCGCTCGATGATCACTATATATTCCTCAAAAATCAACTGAATCGCTTGATAATCAATACATATCACTCGATGATCATTACCAATCGCTGAATGATTACATGATGATCAGTGCCTATCCTTTAATGATCATTACCAATCGCTTGATGATAAAATGATAATCAATGCGTATCCTTTGATGATCATTACCAATCGCTCGGTGATCACGACATATTCCTCAATTATCAATTGAATCGCTTGATAATCAATACATATCGCCCGATGATCACTACAAATCGCTTAATGATTAGATGCTGATCAGTGCGTATGCTTTGATGATCATTACCAATCGCTCAGTTATTACATGATAATCAGTGCGTATCCTTTGATGATCATTACTAATCACTCGGTGATCACTACATCTTCCTCAATAATCAAATGAATTGCTTGATAATCAGAACATATCGCTCGATGATCACTACACATCGCTTAATGATTAGATGATGATCAATTCGTATCCTTTGATGATCATTACCAATCCCTCCATGATTACTACATATTCTCCATGATTAACAAAATTGCTTGATGATCAATACAAATCGCTCAATGATTACATGATAATCAGTGCATCTCCTTTGATGATCATTACCAATCGCTCGATGATCACTATATATTCCTCAAAAATCAACTGAATCGCTTGATAATCAATACATATCACTCGATGATCATTACCAATCGCTGAATGATTACATGATGATCAGTGCCTATCCTTTAATGATCATTACCAATCGCTTGATGATAAAATGATAATCAATGCGTATCCTTTGATGATCATGATCAATCGCTCGGTGATCACGACATATTCCTCAATTATCAATTGAATCGCTTGATAATCAATACATGTCGCCCGATGAGCACTACAAATCGCTTAATGATTAGATGCTGATCAGTGCGTATGCTTTGATGATCATTACCAATCGCTCAGTTATTACATAATAATCAGTGCGTATCCTTTGATGCTCATTACTAATCACTCGGTGATCACTACATCTTCCTCAATAATCAAATGAATTGCTTGATAATCAGAACATATCGCTCGATGATCACTACATATCGCTCGATGATCACTACACATCGCTTAATGATTAGATGATGATCAATTCGTATCCTTTGATGATCATTACCAATCGCTCGATGATTACTACATATTCGTCCATGATCAACAAAATAGCTTGATGATCAATACAAATCGCTCAATGATTACATGATAATCAGTGCGTCCCCTTTAATGATTATTACCAATGGCTCGATGAGCACTATATATTCCTAAAAAATCAACTGAATCGCTTGATAATCAATACATATCACTCGATGATCACTACAAATCGCTTAATGATTACATGATGATCAGTGCGTATTCTTTGATGATCATTACCAATCGCTAAATGATTACATGATAATCAATCCGTATCCTTTGATGATCATTACCAATCACTCGGTGATCACTACATATTCCTCAATAATCAACTGAATCGCTTGATAATCAATACATATTGCTCGATGATCACTACAAATCGTTTAATGATTAGATGATGATCAATGCGTATCCTTTGATGATCATTACCAATCGCTCGATGATTACTACATATTCGTCCATGATCAACAAAATAACTTGATGATCAATACAAATCGCTCAATGATTACATGATAATCAGTGCGTCCCCTTTAATGATCATTACCAATGGCTCGATGAGCACTATATATTCCTAAAAAATCAATTGAATCGCATGATAATCAATACATATCACTCTATAATCACTACAAATCGCTTAATGATTACATGATGATCAGTGCGTATTCTTTGATGATCATTACCAATCGCTAAATGATTAAATGATAATCAATCCGTATCCTTTGATGATCATTACCAATCGCTCGATGATCACTATATATTCCTCAAAAATCAACTGAATTGCTTGATAATCAATACATATCACTCGATGATCATTACCAATCGCTGAATGATTACATGATGATCAGTGCCTATCCTTTAATGATCAATACAAATTGCTCAATGATTACATGATAATCAGTTCGTATCCTTTGATAATCGTTACCAATCGCTCGAAGATCACTACATATTCCTCAATAATCAACTTAATCGCTTGATAATCAATACATATCACTCGATGATCACTCAAAAAATGCTTAATGATCACATAATGATTAGTGCTTATCCTTAGATGATCATTACTAATCGCTCAATGATTACATGATAATCAGTGCGTATCCTTTGATGATCATTACTAATCACTCGGTGATCACTACAACTTCCTCAATAATCAAATGAATCGCTTGATAAT
Source organism: Arabis alpina (assembly GCA_900128785.1). NCBI lineage: Eukaryota > Viridiplantae > Streptophyta > Magnoliopsida > Brassicales > Brassicaceae > Arabis > Arabis alpina. Next base: position 24,126,656 of record LT669791.1, read on the forward strand.
CAGTACATATCGCTCGATGAACACTACAAATCGATTAATGAGTAGATGATGATCAATGCGTATCCTTTGATGATCATTACCAATCGCTCCATGATTACTACATATTCTCCATGATTAACAAAATTGCTTGATGATCAATACAAATCGCTCAATGATTACATGATAATCAGTGCATCTCCTTTGATGATCATTACCAATCGCTCGATGATCACTATATATTCCTCAAAAATCAACTGAATCGCTTGATAATCAATACATATCACTCGATGATCATTACCAATCGCTGAATGATTACATGATGATCAGTGCCTATCCTTTAATGATCATTACCAATCGCTTGATGATAAAATGATAATCAATGCGTATCCTTTGATGATCATTACCAATCGCTCGGTGATCACGACATATTCCTCAATTATCAATTGAATCGCTTGATAATCAATACATATCGCCCGATGATCACTACAAATCGCTTAATGATTAGATGCTGATCAGTGCGTATGCTTTGATGATCATTACCAATCGCTCAGTTATTACATGATAATCAGTGTGTATCCTTTGATGATCATTACTAATCACTCGGTGATCACTACATCTTCCTCAATAATCAAATGAATTGCTTGATAATCAGAACATATCGCTCGATGATCACTACACATCGCTTAATGATTAGATCATCATCAATGCGTATCCTTTGATGATCATTACCAATCCCTCCATGATTACTACATATTCTCCATGATTAACAAAATTGCTTGATGATCAATACAAATCGCTCAATGATTACATGATAATCAGTGCATCTCCTTTGATGATCATTACCAATCGCTCGATGATCACTATATATTCCTCAAAAATCAACTGAATCGCTTGATAATCAATACATATCACTCGATGATCATTACCAATCGCTGAATGATTACATGATGATCAGTGCCTATCCTTTAATGATCATTACCAATCGCTTGATGATAAAATGATAATGAATGCGTATCCTTTGATGATCATTACCAATCGCTCGGTGATCACGACATATTCCTCAATTATCAATTGAATCGCATGATAATCAATACATGTCGCCCGATGAGCACTACAAATCGCTTAATGATTAGATGCTGATCAGTGCGTATGCTTTGATGATCATTACCAATCGCTCAGTTATTACATGATAATCAGTGCGTATCCTTTGATGCTCATTACTAATCACTCGGTGATCACTACATCTTCCTCAATAATCAAATGAATTGCTTGATAATCAGAACATATCGCTCGATGATCACTACACATCGCTTAATGATTAGATGATGATCAATGCGTATCCTTTGATGATCATTACCAATCGCTCGATGATTACTACATATTCGTCCATGATCAACAAAATAGCTTGATGATCAATACAAATCGCTCAATGATTACATGATAATCAGTGCGTCCCCTTTAATGATTATTACCAATGGCTCGATGAGCACTATATATTCCTAAAAAATCAACTGAATCGCTTGATAATCAATACATATCACTCGATGATCACTACAAATCGCTTAATGATTACATGATGATCAATGCGTATTCTTTGATGATCATTACCAATCGCTAAATGATTACATGATAATCAATCCGTATCCTTTGATGATCATTACCAATCACTCGGTGATCACTACATCTTCCTCAATAATCAAATGAATTGCTTGATAATCAGTACATATCGCTCGATGAACACTACAAATCGATTAATGAGTAGATGATGATCAATGCGTATCCGTTGATGATCATTACCAATCGCTCAATGATTACTACATATTCTCCATGATTAACAAAATTGCTTGATGATCAATACAAATCGCTCAATGATTACATGATAATCAGTGCATCTCCTTTGATGATCATTACCAATCGCTCGATGATCACTATATATTCCTCAAAAATCAACTGAATCGCTTGATAATCAATACATATCACTCGATGATCATTACCAATCGCTGAATGATTACATGATGATCAGTGCCTATCCTTTAATGATCATTACCAATCGCTTGATGATAAAATGATAATCAATGCGTATCCTTTGATGATCATTACCAATCGCTCGGTGATCACGACATATTCCTCAATTATCAATTGAATCGCTTGATAATCAATACATATCGCCCGATGATCACTACAAATCGCTTAATGATTAGATGCTGATCAGTGCGTATGCTTTGATGATCATTACCAATCGCTCAGTTATTACATGATAATCAGTGCGTATCCTTTGATGATCATTACTAATCACTCGGTGATCACTACATCTTCCTCAATAATCAAATGAATTGCTTGATAATCAGAACATATCGCTCGATGATCACTACACATCGCTTAATGATTAGATGATGATCAATTCGTATCCTTTGATGATCATTACCAATCCCTCCATGATTACTACATATTCTCCATGATTAACAAAATTGCTTGATGATCAATACAAATCGCTCAATGATTACATGATAATCAGTGCATCTCCTTTGATGATCATTACCAATCGCTCGATGATCACTATATATTCCTCAAAAATCAACTGAATCGCTTGATAATCAATACATATCACTCGATGATCATTACCAATCGCTGAATGATTACATGATGATCAGTGCCTATCCTTTAATGATCATTACCAATCGCTTGATGATAAAATGATAATCAATGCGTATCCTTTGATGATCATGATCAATCGCTCGGTGATCACGACATATTCCTCAATTATCAATTGAATCGCTTGATAATCAATACATGTCGCCCGATGAGCACTACAAATCGCTTAATGATTAGATGCTGATCAGTGCGTATGCTTTGATGATCATTACCAATCGCTCAGTTATTACATAATAATCAGTGCGTATCCTTTGATGCTCATTACTAATCACTCGGTTCCTCAATAATCAAATGAATTGCTTGATAATCAGAACATATCGCTCGATGATCACTACACATCGCTTAATGATTAGATGATGATCAATGCGTATCCTTTGATGATCATTACCAATCGCTCGATGATTACTACATATTCGTCCATGATCAACAAAATAGCTTGATGATCAATACAAATCGCTCAATGATTACATGATAATCAGTGCGTCCCCTTTAATGATTATTACCAATGGCTCGATGAGCACTATATATTCCTAAAAAATCAACTGAATCGCTTGATAATCAATACATATCACTCGATGATCACTACAAATCGCTTAATGATTACATGATGATCAGTGCGTATTCTTTGATGATCATTACCAATCGCTAAATGATTACATGATAATCAATCCGTATCCTTTGATGATCATTACCAATCACTCGGTGATCACTACATATTCCTCAATAATCAACTGAATCGCTTGATAATCAATACATATTGCTCGATGATCACTACAAATCGTTTAATGATTAAATGATGATCAATGTGTATCCTTTGATGATCATTACCAATCGCTCGATGATTACTATATTTTTCTCAATGATCAACAAAATCGCTTGATGATCAATACAAATTGCTCAATGATTACATGATAATCAGTTCGTATCCTTTGATAATCGTTACCAATCGCTCGAAGATCACTACATATTCCTCAATAATCAACTTAATCGCTTGATAATCAATACATATCACTCGATGATCACTCAAAAATGCTTAATGATCACATAATGATTAGTGCGTATCCTTAGATGATCATTAATAATCGCTCAATGATTACATGATAATCAGTGCGTATCCTTTGATGATCATTACTAATCACTCGGTGATCACTACAGCTTCCTCAATAATCAAATGAATCGCTTGATAATCAGTACATATCGCTCGATGAACACTACAAATCGATTAATGAGTAGATGATGATCAATGCGTATCCGTTGATGATCATTACCAATCGCTCAATGATTACTACATATTCTCCATGATTAACAAAATTGCTTGATGATCAATACAAATCGCTCAATGATTACATGATAATCAGTGCATCTCCTTTGATGATCATTACCAATCGCTCGATGATCACTATATATTCCTCAAAAATCAACTGAATCGCTTGATAATCAATACATATCACTCGATGATCATTACCAATCGCTGAATGATTACATGATGATCAGTGCCTATCCTTTAATGATCATTACCAATCGCTTGATGATAAAATGATAATCAATGCGTATCCTTTGATGATCATTACCAATCGCTCGGTGATCACGACATATTACTCAATTATCAATTGAATCGCTTGATAATCAATACATATCGCCCGATGATCATTACAAATCGCTTAATGATTAGATGCTGATCAGTGCGTATGCTTTGATGATCATTACCAATCGCTCAGTTATTACATGATAATCAGTGCGTATCCTTTGATGATCATTACTAATCACTCGGTGATCACTACATCTTCCTCAATAATCAAATGAATTGCTTGATAATCAGAACATATCGCTCGATGATCACTACACATCGCTTAATGATTAGATGATGATCAATGCGTATCCTTTGATGATCATTACCAATCCCTCCATGATTACTACATATTCTCCATGATTAACAAAATTGCTTGATGATCAATACAAATCGCTCAATGATTACATGATAATCAGTGCATCTCCTTTGATGATCATTACCAATCGCTCGATGATCACTATATATTCCTCAAAAATCAACTGAATCGCTTGATAATCAATACATATCACTCGATGATCATTACCAATTGCTGAATGATTACATGATGATCAGTGCCTATCCTTTAATGATCATTACCAATCGCTTTATGATAAAATGATAATCAATGCGTATCCTTTGATGATCATTACCAATCGCTCGGTGATCACGACATATTCCTCAATTATCAATTGAATCGCTTGATAATCAATACATGTCGCCCGATGAGCACTACAAATCGCTTAATGAATAGATGCTGATCAGTGCGTATGCTTTGATGATCATTACCAATCGCTCAGTTATTACATAATAATCAGTGCGTATCCTTTGATGCTCATTACTAATCACTCGGTGATCACTACATCTTCCTCAATAATCAAATGAATTGCTTGATAATCAGAACATATCGCTCGATGATCACTACACATCGCTTAATGATTAGATGATGATCAATGCGTATCCTTTGATGATCATTACCAATCGCTCGATGATTACTACATATTCGTCCATGATCAACAAAATAGCTTGATGATCAATACAAATCGCTCAATGATTACATGATAATCAGTGCGTCCCCTTTAATGATTATTACCAATGGCTCGATGAGCACTATATATTCTTAAAAAATCAATTGAATCGCATGATAATCAATACATATCACTCTATAATCACAACAAATCGCTTAATGATTACATGATGATCAGTGCGTATTCTTTGATGATCATTACCAATCGCTAAATGATTACATGATAATCAATCCGTATCCTTTGATGATCATTACCAATCACTCGGTGATCACTACATATTCCTCAATTATCAACTGAATCGCTTGATAATCAATACATATTGCTCGATGATCACTACAAATCGTTTAATGATTAGATGATGATCAATGTGTACCCTTTGATGATCATTACCAATCGCTCGATGATTACTATATTTTTCTCAATGATCAACAAAATCGCTTGATGATCAATACAAATTGCTCAATGATTACATGATAATCAGTTCGTATCCTTTGATAATCGTTACCAATCGCTCGAAGATCACTACATATTCCTCAATAATCAACTTAATCGCTTGATAATCAATACATATCACTCGATGATCACTACACATCGCTTAATGATTAGATGATGATCAATGCGTATCCTTCGATGATCATTACCAATCCCTCCATGATTACTACATATTCTCCATGATTAACAAAATTGCTTGATGATCAATACAAATCGCTCAATGATTACATGATAATCAGTGCATCTCCTTTGATGATCATTACCAATCGCTCGATGATCACTATATATTCCTCAAAAATCAACTGAATCGCTTGATAATCAATACATATCACTCGATGATCATTACCAATCGCTGAATGATTACATGATGATCAGTGCCTATCCTTTAATGATCATTACCAATCGCTTGATGATAAAATGATAATCAGTTCGTATCCTTTGATAATCGTTACCAATCGCTCGAAGATCACTACATATTCCTCAATAATCAACTTAATCGCTTGATAATCAATACATATCACTCGATGATCACTCAAAAAATGCTTAATGATCAGATGCTGATCAGTGCGTATCCTTAGATGATCATTACTAATCGCTCACTGATTACATGATAATCAGTGCGTATCCTTTGATGATCATTACTAATCACTCGGTGATCACTACATCTTTCTCAATAATCAAATGAATCGCTTGATAATCAGTACATATCGCTCGATGAACACTACAAATCGATTAATGAGTAGATGATGATCAATGCGTATCCTTTGATGATCATTACCAATCGCTCCATGATTACTACATATTCTCCATGATTAACAAAATTGCTTGATGATCAATACAAATCGCTCAATAATTACATGATAATCAGTGCATCTCCTTTGATGATCATTACCAATCGCTCGATGATCACTATATATTCCTCAAAAATCAACTGAATCGCTTGATAATCAATACATATCACTCGATGATCATTACCAATCGCTGAATGATTACATGATGATCAGTGCCTATCCTTTAATGATCATTACCAATCGCTTCATGATAAAATGATAATCAATGCGTATCCTTTGATGATCATTACCAATCGCTCGGTGATCACGACATATTCCTCAATTATCAATTGAATCGCTTGATAATCAATACATATTGCCCGATGATCACTACAAATCGCTTAATGATTAGATGTTGATCAGTGCGTATGCTTTGATGATCATTACCAATCGCTCAGTTATTACATGATAATCAGTGCGTATCCTTTGATGCTCATTACTAATCACTCGGTGATCACTACATCTTCCTCAATAATCAAATGAATTGCTTGATAATCAGAACATATCGCTCGATGATCACTACACATCGCTTAATGATTAGATGATGATCAATGCGTATCCTTTGATGATCATTACCAATCGCTCGATGATTACTACATATTCGTCCATGATCAACAAAATAGCTTGATGATCAATACAAATCGCTCAATGATTACATGATAATCAGTGCGTCCCCTTTAATGATTATTACCAATGGCTCGATGAGCACTATATATTCCTAAAAAATCAATTGAATCGCATGATAATCAATACATATCACTCTATAATCAAAACAAATCGCTTAATGATTACATGATGATCAGTGCATATCTTTTGATGATCATTACCAATCGCTCAATCATTACATGATAATCAATGCGTATCCTTTGATGATCATTACCAATCGCTCGGTGATTACTACATAGTCCTCAATAATCAACTGAATTGCTTGATAATCAATACATGTCGCTCGATGATCACTACAAATTGCTTAATGATTACATGATAATCCCTGCGTATCCTTTGATAATCATTACGAATAGGTCAATGATCACTACATATTTCTCAATGATCAACTCAATCGCTTGATGATCAATACATATCCCCCGATGATCATAACAAATCGCTCAATGATTACATGATAACCAGTGCGTATCCTTTGATGATCATTACCAATCGCTCGATGATCACTACATATTCCACAATTTTAAACTTAATCGCTTGATTATCAATACATATCCCTGGATGATCAATACAAATCGCTCGTTTATTATATGATGATCAGTTCGCATCCTTTGATGATCATTACCAATCGCTCGATGATGACTATATATTCCTCAAAAATAACCTGAATCGCTTGATAATCAATACATATCACTCGATGATCATTACCAATCGCTGAATGATTACATAATGATCAGTGCCTATCCTTTAATGATAATTACCAATCGCTTGATGATAACATGATAATCAATGCGTATCCTTTGATGATCATTACCAATCGCTCGGTCATCACGACATATTCCTCAATTATCAATTGAATCGCTTGATAATCAATACATATCGCCCGATGATCACTACAAATCGCTTAATGATTAGATGCTGATCAGTGCGTATGCGTTGATGATCATTACCAATCGCTCAGTTATTACATGATAATCATAGCGTATCCTTTGATGCTCATTACTAATCACTCGGTGATCACTACATCTTCCTCAATAATCAAATGAATTGCTTGATAATCAGAACATATCGCTCGATGATCACTACACATCGCTTAATGATTAGATGATGATCAATGCGTATCCTTTGATGATCATTACCAATCGCTCGATGATTACTACATATTCGTCCATGATCAACAAAATAGCTTGATGATCAATACAAATCGCTCAATGATTACATGATAATCAGTGCGTCCCCGTTAATGATCATTACCAATGGCTCGATGAGCACTATATATTCCTAAAAAATCAATTGAATCGCATGATAATCAATACATATCACTCTATAATCACTACAAATCGCTTAATGATTACATGATGATCAGTGCGTATTCTTTGATGATCATTACCAATCGCTAAATGATTACATGATAATCAATCCGTATCCTTTGATGATCATTACCAATCGCTCGATGATCACTATATATTCCTCAAAAATCAACTGAATCGCTTGATAATCAATACATATCACTCGATGATCATTACCAATCGCTGAATGATTACATGATGATCAGTGCCTATCCTTTAATGAGCATTACCAATCGCTTGATGATAAAATGATAATCAATGCGTATCCTTTGTGGATCATTACCAATCGCTCGGTGATCACGACATATTCCTCAATTATCAATTGAATCGCTTGATAATCAATACATATCGCCCGATGATCACTACAAATCGCTTAATGATTAGATGCTGATCACTGCGTATGCTTTGATGATCATTACCAATCGCTCAGTTATTACATGATAATCAGTGCGTATCCTTTGATGATCATTACTAATCACTCGGTGATCACTACATCTTCCTCAATAATCAAATGAATTGCTTGATAATCAGAACATATCGCTCGATGATCACTACACATCGCTTAATGATTAGATGATGATCAATGCGTATCCTTTGATGATCATTACCAATCCCTCGATGATTACTACATATTCGTCCATGATCAACAAAATAGCTTGATGATCAATACAAATCGCTCAATGATTACATGATAATCAGTGCGTCCCCGTTAATGATCATTACCAATGGCTCGATAAGCACTATATATTCCCTAAAAATCAATTGAATCGCATGATAATCAATACATATCACTCTATAATCACTACAAATCGCTTCATGATTACATGATGATCCGTGCGTATTCTTTGATGATCATTACCAATCGCTAAATGATTACATGATAATCAATCCGTATCCTTTGATGATCATTATCAATCACTCGGTGATCACTACATATTCCTCAATTATCAACTGAATCGCTTGATAATCAATACATATTGCTCGATGATCACTACAAATCGTTTAATGATTAGATGACGATCAATGTGTACCCTTTAATGATCATTACCAATCGCTCGAGGATTACTATATTTTTCTCAATGATCAACAAAATCGCTTGATGATCAATACAAATTGCTCAATGATTACATGATAATCAGTTCGTATCCTTTGATAATCGTTACCAATCGCTCGAAGATCACTACATATTCCTCAATAATCAACTTAATCGCTTGATAATCAATACATATCACTCGATGATCACTCAAAAAATGCTTAATGATCACATAATGATTAGTGCGTATCCTTAGATGATCATTACTAATCGCTCAATGATTACATGATAATCAGTGCGTATCCTTTGATGATCATTACTAATCACTCGGTGATCACTACATCTTTCTCAATAATCAAATGAATCGCTTGATAATCAGTACATATCGCTCGATGAACACTACAAATCGATTAATGAGTAGATGATGATCAATGCGTATCCTTTGATGATCATTACCAATCGCTCCATGATTACTACATATTCTCCATGATTAACAAAATTGCTTGATGATCAATACAAATCGCTCAATGATTACATGATAATCAGTGCATCTCCTTTGATGATCATTACCAATCGCTCGATGATCACTATATATTCCTCAAAAATCAACTGAATCGCTTGATAATCAATACATATCACTCGATGATCATTACCAATCACTGAATGATTACGTGATGATCAGTGCCTATCCTTTAATGATCATTACCAATCGCTTGATGATAAAATGATAATCAATGCGTATCCTTTGATGATCATTACCAATCGCTCGGTGATCACGACATATTCCTCAATTATCAATTGAATCGCTTGATAATCAATACATATCGCCCGATGATCACTACAAATCGCTTAATGATTAGATGCTGATCAGTGCGTATGCTTTGATGATCATTACCAATCGCTCAGTTATTACATGATAATCAGTGCGTATCCTTTGATGCTCATTACTAATCACTCGGTGATCACTACATCTTCCTCAATAATCAAATGAATTGCTTGATAATCAGAACATATCGCTCGATGATCACTACACATCGGTTAATGATTAGATGATGATCAATGCGTATCCTTTGATGATCATTACCAATCCCTCCATGATTACTACATATTCTCCATGATTAACAAAATTGCTTGATGATCAATACAAATCGCTCAATGATTACATGATAATCAGTGCATCTCCTTTGATGATCATTACCAATCGCTCGATGATCACTATATATTCTTCAAAAATCAACTGAATCGCTTGATAATCAATACATATCACTCGATGATCATTACCAATCGCTGAATGATTACATGATGATCAGTGCCTATCCTTTAATGATCATTACCAATCGCTTGATGATAAAATGATAATCAATGCGTATCCTTTGATGATCATTACCAATCGCTCGGTGATCACGACATATTCCTCAATTATCAATTGAATCGCTTGATAATCAATACATATCGCCCGATGATCACTACAAATCGCTTAATGATTAGATGCTGATCAGTGCGTATGCTTTGATGATCATTACCAATCGCTCAGTTATTACATGATAATCAGTGCGTATCCTTTGATGCTCATTACTAATCACTCGGTGATCACTACATCTTCCTCAATAATCAAATGAATTGATTGATAATCAGAACATATCGCTCGATGATCACTACACATCGCTTAATGATTAGATGATGATCAATGCGTATCCTTTGATGATCATTACCAATCGCTCGATGATTACTACATATTCGTCCATGATCAACAAAATAGCTTGATGATCAATACAAATCGCTCAATGATTACATGATAATCAGTGCGTCCCCTTTAATGATTATTACCAATGGCTCGATGAGCACTATATATTCCTAAAAAATCAACTGAATCGCTTGATAATCAATACATATCACTCGATGATCACTACAAATTGCTTAATGATTACATGATGATTAGTGCGTATTCTTTGATGATCATTAGCAATCGCTAAATGATTACATGATAATCAATCCGTATCCTTTGATGATCATTACCAATCGCTCGATGATCACTATATATTCCTCAAAAATCAACTGAATCGCTTGATAATCAATACATATCACTCGATGATCATTACCAATCGCTGAATGATTACATGATGATCAGTGCCTATCCTTTAATGATCATTACCAATCGCTTGATGATAAAATGATAATCAATGCGTATCCTTTGATGATCAATACCAATCGCTCGGTGATCACGACATATTACTCAATTATCAATTGAATCGCTTGATAATCAATACATATCGCCCGATGATCATTACAAATCGCTTAATGATTAGATGCTGATCAGTGCGTATGCTTTGATGATCATTACCAATCGCTCAGTTATTACATGATAATCAGTGCGTATCCTTTGATGATCATTACTAATCACTCGGTGATCACTACATCTTCCTCAATAATCAAATGAATTGCTTGATAATCAGAACATATCGCTCGATGATCACTACACATCGCTTAATGATTAGATGATGATCAATGCGTATCCTTTGATGATCATTACCAATCGCTCGATGATTACTACATATTCGTCCATGATCAACAAAATAGCTTGATGATCAATACAAATCGCTCAATGATTACATGATAATCAGTGCATCTCCTTTGATGATCATTACCAATCGCTCGATGATCACTATATATTCCTCAAAAATCAACTGAATCGCTTGATAATCAATACATATCACTCGATGATCATTACCAATTGCTGAATGATTACATGATGATCAGTGCCTATCCTTTAATGATCATTACCAATCGCTTTATGATAAAATGATAATCAATGCGTATCCTTTGATGATCATTACCAATCGCTCGGTGATCACGACATATTCCTCAATTATCAATTGAATCGCTTGATAATCAATACATGTCGCCCGATGAGCACTACAAATCGCTTAATGATTAGATGCTGATCAGTGCGTATGCTTTGATGATCATTACCAATCGCTCAGTTATTACATGATAATCAGTGCGTATCCTTTGATGCTCATTACTAATCACTCGGTGATCACTACATCTTCCTCAATAATCAAATGAATTCCTTGATAATCAGAACATATCGCTAGATGATCACTACACATCGCTTAATGATTAGATGATGATTAATGCGTATCCTTTGATGATCATTACCAATCGCTCGATGATTACTACATATTCGTCCATGATCAACAAAATAGCTTGATGATCAATACAAATCGCTCAATGATTACATGATAATCAGTGCGTCCCCTTTAATGATTCTTACCAATGGCTCGATAAGCACTATATATTCCTAAAAAATCAACTGAATCGCTTGATAATCACAACATATCACTCGATGATCACTACAAATTGCTTAATGATTACATGATGATTAGTGCGTATTCTTTGATGATCATTACCAATCGCTAAATGATTACATGATAATCAATCCGTATCCTTTGATGATCATTACCAATCACTCGGTGATCACTACATATTCCTCAATAATCAACTGAATCGCTTGATAATCAATACATATTGCTCGATGATCACTACAAATCGTTTAATGATTAGATGATGATCAGTGTGTATCCTTTGATGATCATTACCAATCGCTCGATGATTACTATATTTTTCTCAATGATCAACAAAATCGCTTGATGATCAATACAAATTGCTCAATGATTACATGATAATCAGTTCGTATCCTTTGATAATCGTTACCAATCGCTCGAAGATCACTACATATTCCTCAATAATCAACTTAATCGCTTGATAATCAATACATATCACTCGATGATCAGTCTAAAAATGCTTAATGATCACATAATGATTAGTGCGTATCCTTAGATGATCATTACTAATCGCTCAATGATTACATGATAATCAGTGCGTATCCTTTGATGATCATTACTAATCACTCGGTGATCACTACATCTTCCTCAATAATCAAATGAATCGCTTGATAATCAGTACATATCGCTCGATGAACACTACAAATCGATTAATGAGTAGATGATGATCAATGCGTATCCTTTGATGATCATTACCAATCGCTCCATGATTACTACATATTCTCCATGATTAACAAAATTGCTTGATGATCAATACAAATCGCTCAATGATTACATGATAATCAGTGCATCTCCTTTGATGATCATTACCAATCGCTCGATGATCACTATATATTCCTCAAAAATCAACTGAATCGCTTGATAATCAATACATATCACTCGATGATCATTACCAATCGCTGAATGATTACATGATGATCAGTGCCTATCCTTTAATGATCATTACCAATCGCTTGATGATAAAATGATAATCAATGCGTATCCTTTGATGATCATTACCAATCGCTCGGTGATCACGACATATTCCTCAATTATCAATTGAATCGCTTGATAATCAATACATATCGCCCGATGATCACTACAAATCGCTTAATGATTAGATGCTGATCAGTGCGTATGCTTTGATGATCATTACCAATCGCTCAGTTATTACATGATAATCAGTGCGTATCCTTTGATGATCATTACTAATCACTCGGTGATCACTACATCTTCCTCAATAATCAAATGAATCGCTTGATAATTAGTACATATCGCTCGATGAACACAACAAATCGATTAATGAGTAGATGATGATCAATGCGTATCCTTTGATGATCATTACCAATCCCTCCATGATTACTACATATTCTCCATGATTAACAAAATTGCTTGATGATCAATACAAATCGCTCAATGATTACATGATAATTAGTGCATCTCCTTTGATGATCATTACCAATCGCTCGATGATCACTATATATTCCTCAAAAATCAACTGAATCGCTTGATAATCAATACATATCACTCGATGATCATTACCAATCGCTGAATGATTACATGATGATCAATGCCTATCCTTTAATGATCATTACCAATCGCTTCATGATAAAATGATAATCAATGCGGATCCTTTGATGATCATTACCAATCGCTCGGTGATCACGACATATTCCTCAATTATCAATTGAATCGCTTGATAATCAATACATGTCGCCCGATGATCACTACAAATCGCTTAATGATTAGATGCTGATCAATGCGTATGCTTTGATGATCATTACCAATCGCTCAGTTATTATATGATAATCAGTGCGTATCCTTTGATGCTCATTACTAATCACTCGGTGATCACTACATCTTCCTGAATAATTAAATGAATTGCTTGATAATCAGAACATATCGCTCGATGATCACTACACATCGCTTAATGATTAGAAGATGATCAATGCGTATCCTTTGATGATCATTACCAATCGCTCGATGATTACTACATATTCGTCCATGATCAACAAAATAGCTTGATGATCAATACAAATCGCTCAATGATTACATGATAATCAGTGCGTCCCCTTTAATGATTATTACCAATGGCTCGATGAGCACTATATATTCCTAAAAAATCAATTGAATCGCATGATAATCAATACATATCACTCTATAATCAAAACAAATCGCTTAATGATTACATGATGATCAGTGCATATCCTTTGATGATCATTACCAATCGCTTGATGATAAAATGATAATCAATGCGTATCCTTTGATGATCATTACCAATCGCTCGGTGATCACGACATATTCCTCAATTATCAATTGAATCGCTTGATAATATATACATATCGCCCGATGATCACTACAAATCGCTTAATGATTAGATGTTGATCAGTGCGTATGCTTTGATGATCATTACCAATCGCTCAGTTATTACATGATAATCAGTGCGTATCCTTTGATGCTCATTACTAATCACTCGGTGATCACTACATCTTCCTCAATAATCAAATGAATTGCTTGATAATCAGAACATATCGCTCGATGATCATTACACATCGCTTAATGATTAGATGATGATCAATGCGTATCCTTTGATGATCATTACCAATCGCTCGATGATTACTACATATTCGTCCATGATCAACAAAATAGCTTGATGATCAATACAAATCGTTCAATGATTACATGATAATCAGTGCGTCCCCTTTGATGATCATTACCAATCGCTCGATGATCATTATATATTTGTAAAAAATCAACTGAATCGCTTGATAATCAATACATATCACTCGATGATCACTACAAATTGCTTAATGATTACATGATAATTAGTGCGTATTCTTTGATGATCATTACCAATCGCTAAATGATTACATGATAATCAATCCGTATCCTTTGATGATCATTACCAATCGCTCGGTGATCACTACATATTCCTCATTAATCAACTGAATCGCTTGATAATCAATACATATCGCTCGATGATCACTACAAATCGTTTAATGATTAGATGATGATCGGTGTGTATCCTTTGATGATCATTACCAATCGCTCGATGATTACTATATTTTCCTCAATGATCAACAAAATCGCTTGATGATCAATACAAATCGCTCAATGATTACATGATAATCAGTTCATATCCTATGATAATCGTTACCAATCGCTCGAAGATCACTACATATTCCTCAATCATCAACTTAATCGCTTGATAGTCAATACATATCACTCGATGATCACTAAAAAATGCTTAATGATTACATCATGATCAGTGCGTATCCTTAGATGATCATTACTAATCGCTCAATGATTACATGATAATTAGTGCGTATCCTTTCATGATCATTACTAATCACTCGGTGATCACTACATCTTCCTCAATAATCAAATGAATCGCTTGATAATCAGTACATATCGCTCGATGAACACTACAAATGGATTAATGAGTAGATGATGATCAATGCGTATCCTTTGATGATCATTACCAATCGCTCCATGATTACTACATATTCTCCATGATTAACAAAATTGCTTGATGATCAATACAAATCGCTCAATGATTACATGATAATCAGTGCATCTCCTTTGATGATCATTACCAATCGCTCGATGATCACTATATATTCCTCAAAAATCAACTGAATCGCTTGATAATCAATACATATCACTCGATGATCATTACCAATCGCTGAATGATTACATGATGATCAGTGCCTATCCTTTAATGATCATTACCAATCGCTTGATGATAACATGATAATCAATGCGTATCCTTTGATGATCATTACCAATCGCTCGGTAATCACGACATATTCCTCAATTATCAATTGAATCGCTTGATAATCAATACCTATCGCCCGATGATCACTACAAATCGCTTAATGATTAGATGCTAATCAGTGCGTATGCTTTGATGATCATTACCAATCGCTCAGTTATTACATGATAATCAGTGCGTATCCTTTGATGATCATTACTAATCACTCGGTGATCACTACATCTTCCTCAATAATCAAATGAATTGCTTGTAATCAGTACATATCGCACGATGATCACTACACATCGCTTAATGATTAGATGATGATCAATGCGTATCCTTTGGTGATCATTACCAATCGCTCGATGATTACTACATATTCGTCCATGATCAACAAAATAGCTTGATGATCAATACAAATCGCTCAATGATTACATGATAATCAGTGCGTCCCCTTTGATGATCATTACCAATCGCTCGATGATCATTATATATTTGTAAAAAATCAACTGAATCGCTTGATAATCAATACATATCACTCGATGATCATTACCAATCGCTAAATGATTACATGATAATCAATCCGTATCCTTTGATGATCATTACCAATCGCTCGGTGATCACTACATATTCCTCATTAATCAACTGAATCGCTTGATAATCAATACATATCGCTCGATGATCACTACAAATCGTTTAATGATTAGATGATGATCAGTGTGTATCCTTTGATGATCATTACCAATCGCTCGATGATCACTATATATTCCTCAAAAATCAACTGAATCGCTTGATAATCAATACATATCACTCGATGATCATTACCAATCGCTGAATGATTACATGATGATCAGTGCCTATCCTTTAATGATCATTACCAATCGCTTGATGATAACATGATAATCAATGCGTATCCTTTGATGATCATTACCAATCGCTCGGTAATCACGACATATTCCTCAATTATTAATTGAATCGCTTGATAATCAATACCTATCGCCCGATGATCACTACAAATCGCATAATGATTAGATGCTGATCAGTGCGTATGCTTTGATGATCATTACCAATCGCTCAGTTATTACATGATAATCAGTGCGTATCCTTTGATGATCATTACTAATCACTCGGTGATCACTACATCTTCCTCAATAATCAAATGAATTGCTTGATAATCAGAACATATCGCTCGATGATCACTACACATCGCTTAATGATTAGATGATGATCAATGCGTATCCTTTGATGATCATTACCAATCGCTCGATGATTACTACATATTCGTCCATGATCAACAAAATAGCTTGATGATCAATACAAATCGCTCAATGATTACATGATAATCAGTGCTTCTCCTTTGATGATCATTACCAATCGCTCGATGATCACTATATATTCCTCAAAAATCAACTGAATCGCTTGATAATCAATACATATCACTCGATGATCATTACCAATCGCTGAATGATTACATGTTGATCAGTGCCTATCCTTTAATGATCATTACCAATCGCTTGATGATAACATGATAATCAATGCGTATCCTTTGATGATCATTACCAATCGCTCGGTAATCACGACATATTCCTCAATTATCAATTGAATCGCTTGATAATCAATACCTATCGCCCGATGATCACTACAAATCCCTTAATGATTAGATGATGATCAGTGCGTATGCTTTGATGATCAATACAAATCGCTCAGTTATTACATGATAATCAGTGCGTCTCCTTTGATGATCATTACTAATCACTCGGTGATCACTACATCTTCCTCAATAATCAAATGAATTGCTTGATAATCAGAACATATCGCTCGATGATCACTACACATCGCTTAATGATTAGATGATGATCAATGCGTATCCTTTGATGATCATTGACAATTGCTCGATGATTACTACATATTCGTCCATGATCAACAAAATAGCTTGATGATCAATACAAATCGCTCAATGATTACATGATAATCAGTGCGTCCCCTTTAATGATCATTACCAATGGCTCGATGAGCACTATATATTCCTAAAAAATCAATTGAATCGCATGATAATCAATACATATCACTCAATAATCACTACAAATCGCTTAATGATTACATGATGATCAATGCGTATTCTTTGATGATCACTACCAATCGCTAAATGATTACATGATAATCAATCCGTATCCTTTGATGATCATTACCAATCACTCGGTGATCACTACACATCGCTTAATGATTAGATGATGATCAATGCGTATCCTTTGATGATCATTACCAATCGCTCGATGATTACTACATATTCGTCCATGATCAACAAAATAGCTTGATGATAAATACAAATCGCTCAATGATTACATGATAATCAGTGCGTCCCCTTTGATGATCATTACCAATCGCTCGATGATCATTATATATTTGTAAAAAATCAACTGAATCGCATGATAATCAATACATATCACTCAATAATCACTACAAATCGCTTAATGATTACATGATGATCAGTGCGTATTCTTTGATGATCACTACCAATCGCTAAATGATTACATGATAATCAATCCGTATCCTTTGATGATCATTACCAATCACTCGGTGATCACTACATATTCCTCAATAATCAACTGAATCGCTTGATAATCAATACATATTGCTCGATGATCACTACAAATCGTTTAATGATTAGATGATGATCAGTGTGTATCCTTTGATGATCATTACCAATCGCTCGATGATTACTATATTTTTCTCAATGATCAACAAAATCGCTTGATGATCAATACAAATTGCTCAATGATTACATGATAATCAGTTCGTATCCTTTGATAATCGTTACCAATCGCTCGAAGATCACTACATATTCCTCAATAATCAACTTAATCGCTTGATAATCAATACATATCACTCGATGATCACTCAAAAAATGCTTAATGATCACATAATGATCAGTGCGTATCCTTAGATGATCATTACTAATCGCTCAATGATTACATGATAATCAGTGCGTATCCTTTGATGCTCATTACTAATCACTCGGTGATCACTACATCTTCCTGAATAATTAAATGAATTGCTTGATAATCAGAACATATCGCTCGATGATCACTACACATCGCTTAATGATTAGAAGATGATCAATGCGTATCCTTTGATGATCATTACCAATCGCTCGATGATTACTACATATTCGTCCATGATCAACAAAATAGCTTGATGATCAATACAAATCGCTCAATGATTACATGATAATCAGTGCGTCCCCTTTAATGATTATTACCAATGGCTCGATGAGCACTATATATTCCTAAAAAATCAATTGAATCGCATGATAATCAATACATATCACTCTATAATCAAAACAAATCGCTTAATGATTACATGATGATCAGTGCATATCCTTTGATGATCATTACCAATCGCTTGATGATAAAATGATAATCAATGCGTATCCTTTGATGATCATTACCAATCGCTCGGTGATCACGACATATTCCTCAATTATCAATTGAATCGCTTGATAATATATACATATCGCCCGATGATCACTACAAATCGCTTAATGATTAGATGTTGATCAGTGCGTATGCTTTGATGATCATTACCAATCGCTCAGTTATTACATGATAATCAGTGCGTATCCTTTGATGCTCATTACTAATCACTCGGTGATCACTACATCTTCCTCAATAATCAAATGAATTGCTTGATAATCAGAACATATCGCTCGATGATCATTACACATCGCTTAATGATTAGATGATGATCAATGCGTATCCTTTGATGATCATTACCAATCGCTCGATGATTACTACATATTCGTTCATGATCAACAAAATAGCTTGATGATCAATACAAATCGTTCAATGATTACATGATAATCAGTGCGTCCCCTTTGATGATCATTACCAATCGCTCGATGATCATTATATATTTGTAAAAAATCAACTGAATCGCTTGATAATCAATACATATCACTCGATGATCACTACAAATTGCTTAATGATTACATGATAATTAGTGCGTATTCTTTGATGATCATTACCAATCGCTAAATGATTACATGATAATCAATCCGTATCCTTTGATGATCATTACCAATCGCTCGGTGATCACTACATATTCCTCATTAATCAACTGAATCGCTTGATAATCAATACATATCGCTCGATGATCACTACAAATCGTTTAATGATTAGATGATGATCGGTGTGTATCCTTTGATGATCATTACCAATCGCTCGATGATTACTATATTTTCCTCAATGATCAACAAAATCGCTTGATGATCAATACAAATCGCTCAATGATTACATGATAATCAGTTCATATCCTTTGATAATCGTTACCAATCGCTCGAAGATCACTACATATTCCTCAATAATCAACTTAATCGCTTGATAGTCAATACATATCACTCGATGATCACTAAAAAATGCTTAATGATTACATAATGATCAGTGCGTATCCTTAGATGATCATTACTAATCGCTCAATGATTACATGATAATTAGTGCGTATCCTTTCATGATCATTACTAATCACTCGGTGATCACTACATCTTCCTCAATAATCAAATGAATCGCTTGATAATCAGTCCATATCGCTCGATGATCACTACAAATCGATTAATGATTAGATGATGATCAATGCATATCCTTTGATGATCATTACCAATCCCTCCATGATTACTATATATTCTCCATGATTAACAAAATTGCTTGATGATCAATACAAATCGCTCAATGATTACATGATAATCAGTGCATCTCCTTTGATGATCATTACCAATCGCTCGATGATCACTATATATTCCTCAAAAATCAACTGAATCGCTTGATAATCAATACATATCACTCGATGATCATTACCAATCGCTGAATGATTACATGATGATCAGTGCCTATCCTTTAATGATCATTACCAATCGCTTGATGATAACATGATAATCAATGCGTATCCTTTGATGATCATTACCAATCGCTCGGTAATCACGACATATTCCTCAATTATTAATTGAATCGCTTGATAATCAATACCTATCGCCCGATGATCACTACAAATCGCATAATGATTAGATGCTGATCAGTGCGTATGCTTTGATGATCATTACCAATCGCTCAGTTATTACATGATAATCAGTGCGTATCCTTTGATGATCATTACTAATCACTCGGTGATCACTACATCTTCCTCAATAATCAAATGAATTGCTTGATAATCAGAACATATCGCTCGATGATCACTACACATCGCTTAATGATTAGATGATGATCAATGCGTATCCTTTGATGATCATTACCAATCGCTCGATGATTACTACATATTCGTCCATGATCAACAAAATAGCTTGATGATCAATACAAATCGCTCAATGATTACATGATAATCAGTGCATCTCCTTTGATGATCATTACCAATCGCTCGATGATCACTATATATTCCTCAAAAATCAACTAAATCGCTTGATAATCAATACATATCACTCGATGATCATTACCAATCGCTGAATGATTACATGTTGATCAGTGCCTATCCTTTAATGATCATTACCAATCGCTTGATGATAACATGATAATCAATGCGTATCCTTTGATGATCATTACCAATCGCTCGGTAATCACGACATATTCCTCAATTATCAATTGAATCGCTTGATAATCAATACCTATCGCCCGATGATCACTACAAATCCCTTAATGATTAGATGATGATCAGTGCGTATGCTTTGATGATCAATACAAATCGCTCAGTTATTACATGATAATCAGTGCGTCTCCTTTGATGATCATTACTAATCACTCGGTGATCACTACATCTTCCTCAATAATCAAATGAATTGCTTGATAATCAGAACATATCGCTCGATGATCACTACACATCGCTTAATGATTAGATGATGATCAATGCGTATCCTTTGATGATCATTGACAATTGCTCGATGATTACTACATATTCGTCCATGATCAACAAAATAGCTTGATGATCAATACAAATCGCTCAATGATTACATGATAATCAGTGCGTCCCCTTTAATGATCATTACCAATGGCTCGATGAGCACTATATATTCCTAAAAAATCAATTGAATCGCATGATAATCAATACATATCACTCAATAATCACTACAAATCGCTTAATGATTACATGATGATCAATGCGTATTCTTTGATGATCACTACCAATCGCTAAATGATTACATGATAATCAATCCGTATCCTTTGATGATCATTACCAATCACTCGGTGATCACTACACATCGCTTAATGATTAGATGATGATCAATGCGTATCCTTTGATGATCATTACCAATCGCTCGATGATTACTACATATTCGTCCATGATCAACAAAATAGCTTGATGATAAATACAAATCGCTCAATGATTACATGATAATCAGTGCGTCCCCTTTGATGATCATTACCAATCGCTCGATGATCATTATATATTTGTAAAAAATCAACTGAATCGCATGATAATCAATACATATCACTCAATAATCACTACAAATCGCTTAATGATTACATGATGATCAGTGCGTATTCTTTGATGATCACTACCAATCGCTAAATGATTACATGATAATCAATCCGTATCCTTTGATGATCATTACCAATCACTCGGTGATCACTACATATTCCTCAATAATCAACTGAATCGCTTGATAATCAATACATATTGCTCGATGATCACTACAAATCGTTTAATGATTAGATGATGATCAGTGTGTATCCTTTGATGATCATTACCAATCGCTCGATGATTACTATATTTTTCTCAATGATCAACAAAATCGCTTGATGATCAATACAAATTGCTCAATGATTACATGATAATCAGTTCGTATCCTTTGATAATCGTTACCAATCGCTCGAAGATCACTACATATTCCTCAATAATCAACTTAATCGCTTGATAATCAATACATATCACTCGATGATCACTCAAAAAATGCTTAATGATCACATAATGATCAGTGCGTATCCTTAGATGATCATTACTAATCGCTCAATGATTACATGATAATCAGTGCGTATCCTTTGATGATCATTACTAATCACTCGGTGATCACTACATCTTCCTCAATAATCAAATGAATCGCTTGATAATCAGTTCATATCGCTCGATGATCACTACAAATCGATTAATGATTAGATGATGATCAATGCGTATCCTTTGATGATCATTACCAATCCCTCCATGATTACTACATATTCTCCATGATTAACAAAATTGCTTGATGATCAATACAAATCGCTCAATGATTACATGATAATCAGTGCATCTCCTTTGATGATCATTACCAATCGCTCGATGATCACTATATATTCCTCAAAAATCAACTGAATCGCTTGATAATCAATACATATCACTCGATGATCATTACCAATCGCTGAATGATTACATGATGATCAGTGCCTATCCTTTAATGATCATTACCAATCGCTTGATGATAACATGATAATCAATGCGTATCCTTTGATGATCATTACCAATCGCTCGGTAATCACGACATATTCCTCAATTATCAATTGAATCGCTTGATAATCAATACCTATCGCCCGATGATCACTACAAATCCCTTAATGATTAGATGCTGATCAGTGCGTATGCTTTGATGATCATTACCAATCGCTCAGTTATTACATGATAATCAGTGCGTATCCTTTGATGATCATTACTAATCACTCGGTGATCACTACATCTTCCTCAATAATCAAATGAATTGCTTGATAATCAGAACATATCGCTCGATGATCACTACACATCGCTTAATGATTAGATGATGATCAATGCGTATCCTTTGATGATCATTACCAATCGCTCGTGATTACTACACATTCGTCCATGATCAACAAAATAGCTTGATGATCAATACAAATCGCTCAATGATTACATGATAATCAGTGCGTCCCCTTTAATGATCATTACCAATGGCTCGATGAGCACTATATATTCCTAAAAAATCAATTGAATCGCATGATAATCAATACATATCACTCTATAATCACTACAAATCGCTTAATGATTACATGATGATCAGTGCGTATTCTTTGATGATCCCTACAATTCGCTAAATGATTACATGATAATCAATCCGTATCCTTTGATGATCATTACCAATCACTCGGTGATCACTACATATTCCTCAATAATCAACTGAATCGCTTGATAATCAATACATATTGCTCGATGATCACTACAAATCGTTTAATGATTAGATGATGATCAGTGTGTATCCTTTGATGATCATTACCAATCGCTCGATGATTACTATATTTTTCTCAGTGATCCACAAAATCGCTTGATGATCAATACAAATTGCTCAATGTTTACATGATAATCAGTTCGTATCCTTTGATAATCGTTACCAATCGCTCGAAGATCACTACATATTCCTCAATAATCAACTTAATCGCTTGATAATCAATACATATCACTCGATGATCACTCAAAAAATGCTTAATGATCACATAATGATCAGTGCGTATCCTTAGATGATCATTACTAATAGCTCAATGATTACATGATAATCAGTGCGTATCCTTTGATGATCATTACTAATCACTCGGTGATCACTACATCTTCCTCAATAATCAAATGAATCGCTTGATAATCAGTCCATATAGCTCGATGATCACTACAAATCGATTAATGAGTAGATGATGATCAATGCGTATCCTTTGATGATCATTACCAATCCCTCCATGATTACTACATATTCTCCATGATTAACAAAATTGCTTGATGATCAATACAAATCGCTCAATGATTACATGATAATCAGTGCATCTCCTTTGATGATCATTACCAATCGCTCGATGATCACTATATATTCCTCAAAAATCAACTGAATCGCTTGATAATCAATACATATCACTCGATGATCATTACCAATCGCTGAATGATTACATGATGATCAGTGCCTACCCTTTAATGATCATTACCAATCGCTTGATGATAACATGATAATCAATGCGTATCCTTTGATGATCATTACCAATCGCTCGGTAATCACGACATATTCCTCAATTATCAATTGAATCACTTGATAATCAATACCTATCGCCCGATGATCACTACAAATCCCTTAATGATTAGATGCTGATCAGTGCGTATGCTTTGATGATCATTACCAATCGCTCAATTATTACATGATAATCAGTGCGTATCCTTTGATGTTCATTACTAATCACTCGGTGATCACTACATCTTCCTCAATAATCAAATGAATTGCTTGATAATCAGAACATATCGCTCGATGATCACTACACATCGCTTAATGATTAGATGATGATCAATGCGTATCCTTTGATGATCATTACCAATCGCTCGATGATTACTACATATTCGTCCATGATCAACAAAATAGCTTGATGATCAATACAAATCGCTCAATGATTACATGATAATCAGTGCATCTCCTTTGATGATCATTACCAATCGCTTGATGATCACTATATATTCCTAAAAAATCAACTGAATAACTTGATAATCAATACATATCACTCGATGATCATTACCAATCGCTGAATGATTACATGATGATCAGTGCCTATCCTTTAATGATCATTACCAATCGCTTGATGATAACAAGATAATCAATGCGTATCCTTTGATGATCATTACCAATCGCTCGGTAATCACGACATATTCCTCAATTATCAATTGAATCGCTTGATAATCAATACCTATCGCCCGATGATCACTACAAATCCCTTAATGATTAGATGCTGATCAGTGCGTATGCTTTGATGATCATTACCAATCGCTCAGTTATTACATGATAATCAGAGCGTATCCTTTGATGATCATTACTAATCACTCGGTGATCACTACATGTTCCTCAATAATCAAATGAATTGCTTGATAATCAGAACATATCGCTCGATGATCACTACACATCGCTTAATGATTAGATGATGATCAATGCGTATCCTTTGATGATCATTACCAATCCCTCGATGATTACTACATATTCGTCCATGATCAACAAAATAGCTTGATGATCAATACAAATCGCTCAATGATTACATGATAATCAGTGCGTCCCCGTTAATGATCATTACCAATGGCTCGATGAGCACTATATATTCCTAAAAAATCAATTGAATCGCATGATAATCAATACATATCACTCTATAATCACTACAAATCGCTTAATGATTACATGATGATCAGTGCGTATTCTTTGATGATCATTACCAATCGCTAAATGATTACATGATAATCAATCCGTATCCTTTGATGATCATTACCAATCACTCGGTGATCACTACATATTCCTCAATAATCAACTGAATCGCTTGATAATCAATACATATTGCTCGATGATCACTACAAATCGTTTAATGATTAGATGATGATCAGTGTGTATCCTTTGATGATCATTACCAATCGCTCGATGATTACTATATTTTTCTCAATGATCAACAAAATCTCTTGATGATCAATACAAATTGCTCAATGATTACATGATAATCAGTTCGTATCCTTTGATAATCGTTACCAATCGCTCGAAGATCACTACATATTCCTCAATAATCAACTTAATCGCTTGATAATCAATACATATCACTCGATGATCACTCAAAAAATGCTTAATGATCACATAATGATCAGTGCGTATCCTTAGATGATCATTACTAATCGCTCAATGATTACATGATAATCAGTGCGTATCCTTTGATGATCATTACTAATCACTCGGTGATCACTACTTCTTCCTCAATAATCAAATGAATCGCTTGATAACCAGTCCATATCGCTCGATGATCACTACAAATCGATTAATGATTAGATGATGATCAATGCGTATCCTTTGATGATCATTACCAATCCCTCCATGATTACTATATATTCTCCATGATTAACAAAAGTGCTTGATGATCAATACAAATCGCTCAATGATTACATGATAATCAGTGCATCTCCTTTGATGATCATTACCAATCGCTCGATGATCACTATATATTCCTCAAAAATCAACTGAATCGCTTGATAATCAATACATATCACTCGATGATCATTACCAATCGCTGAATGATTACATGATGATCAGTGCCTATCCTTTAATGATCATTACCAATCGCTTGATGATAACATGATAATCAATGCGTATCCTTTGATGATCATTACCAATCGCTCGGTAATCACGACATATTCCTCAATTATCAATTGAATCACTTGATAATCAATACCTATCGCCCGATGATCACTACAAATCCCTTAATGATTAGATGCTGATCAGTGCGTATGCTTTGATGATCATTACCAATCGCTCAGTTATTACATGATAATCAGTGCGTATCCTTTGATGATCATTACTAATCACTCGGTGATCACTACATCTTCCTCAATAATCAAATGAATTGCTTGATAATCAGAACATATCGCTCGATGATCACTACACATCGCTTAATGATTAGATGATGATCAATGCGTATCCTTTGATGATCATTACCAATCGCTCGATGATTACTACATATTCGTCCATGATCACCAAAATAGCTTGATGATCAATACAAATCGCTCAATGATTACATGATAATCAGTGCATCTCCTTTGATGATCATTACCAATCGCTCGATGATCACTATATATTCCTCAAAAATCAACTGAATCGCTTGATAATCAATACATATCACTCGATGATCATTACCAATCGCTGAATGATTACATGATGATCAGTGCCTATCCTTTAATGATCATTACCAATCGCTTGATGATAACAAGATAATCAATGCGTATCCTTTGATGATCATTACCAATCGCTCGGTAATCACGACATATTCCTCAATTATCAATTCAATCGCTTGATAATCAATACCTATCGCCCGATGATCACTACAAATCCCTTAATGATTAGATGCTGATCAGTGCGTATGCTTTGATGATCATTCCCAATCGCTCAGTTATTACATGATAATCAGTGCGTATCCTTTGATGATCATTACTAATCACTCGGTGATCACTACATCTTCCTCAATAATCAAATGAATTGCTTGATAATCAGAACATATCGCTCGATGATCACTACACATCGCTTAATGATTAGATGATGATCAATGCGTATCCTTTGATGATCATTACCAATCCCTCGATGATTACTACATATTCGTCCATGATCAACAAAATAGCTTGATAATCAATACAAATCGCTCAATGATTACGTGATAATCAGTGCATCCCCGTTAATGATCATTACCAATGGCTCGATGAGCACTATATATTCCTAAAAAATCAATTGAATCGCATGATAATCAATACATATCACTCTATAATCACTACAAATCGCTTAATGATTACATGATGATCAGTGCGTATTCTTTGATGATCATTAGCAATCGGTAAATGATTACATGATAATCAATCCGTATCCTTTGATGATCATTACCAATCACTCGGTGATCACTACATATTCCTCAATAATCAACTGAATCGCTTGATAATCAATACATATTGCTCGATGATCACTACAAATCGTTTAATGATTAGATGATGACCAGTGTGTATCCTTTGATGATCAATACAAATCGCTCAATGATTACATGATAATCAGTTTGTATCCTTTGATAATCGTTACCAATCGCTCGAAGATTACTACATATTCATCAATAATCAACTTAATCGCTTGATAATCAATACAGATCACTCGATGATCACTAAAAAACGCTTAATAATCACATAATGATCAGTGCGTATCGTTAGATGATCATTACTAATCGCTCAATGATTACATGATAATCAGTGCGTATCCTTTGATGATCATTACTAATCACTCGGTGATCACTACATCTTCCTCAATAATCAAATGAATCGCTTGATAATCAGTCCATATCGCTCGATGATCACTACAAATCGATTAATGATTAGATGATGATCAATGCGTATCCTTTGATGATCATTACCAATCCCTTCATGATTACTACATATTCTCCATGATTAACAAAATTGCTTGATGATCAATACAAATCGCTCAATGATTACATGATAATCAGTGCATCTCCTTTGATGATCATTACCAATTGCTCGATGATCACTATATATTCCTAAAAAATCAACTGAATCGCTTGATAATCAGTACATATCGCTCGATGATCACTACAAATCGATTAATGATTAGATGATGATCAATGCGTATCCTTTGATGATCATTACCAATCCCTCCATGATAACTATATATTCTCCATGATTAACAAAATTGCTTGATGATCAATACAAATCACTCAATGATTACATGATAATCAGTGCATCTCCTTTGATGATCATTACCAATCGCTCGATGATCACTATATATTCCTCAAAAATCAACTGAATCGCTTGATAATCAATACATATCACTCGATGATCACTACAAATCACTTAAAGATTAGATGATAATCAGTGCGCATTCTCGAATGATCATTACTAATCACTCGATGGTTACTACATAGTCCTCCATGATCAACAAAATCGCTTGATGATCAATACAAAGCGCTCAATGATTACATGATAATCAGTGCGTCTCCTTTGATGATCATTACCAATCGCTCGATGATCACTATATATTCATAAAAATCAACTGAATCGCTTGATAATCAATACATATCACTCGATGATCACTACGAATCGCTTAATGATTACATGATGATCAGTGCGTATGCTTTGATGATCATTACCAATCGCTCAATGATTACATGATAATCAGTGCGTATCGTTTGATGATCATTACTAATCACTCGGTGATCACTACATCTTCCTCAATAATCAAATGAATTGCTTGTAATCAGTACATATCGCACGATGATCACTACACATCGCTTTATGATTGGATGATGATCAATGCGTATCCTTTGATGATCAATGCGTATCCTTTGATGATCATTACCAATCGCTCGATGATTACTACATATTCCTCCATGATTAACAAAATAGCTTAATGATCAATACAAATCGCTCAATGATTACATAATAATCAGTGCATCTCCTTTGATGATCATTACCAATCGCTCGATGATCACTATATATTCGTAAAAAATCAACTGAATCGCTTGATAATCAATACATATCACTCGATGATCACTACAAATCGCTTAATGATTACATGATGATCAATGCGTATTCTTTGATGATCATTACCAATCGCTAAATGATTACATGATAATCAATCCGTATCCTTTGATGATACGCTCGGTAATCACTACATATTCCACATTAATCAACTAAATCGCTTGATAATCAATACATATCGCTCGATGATCACTACAAATCGTTTAATGAATAGATGATGATCAGTGTGTATCATTTGATGATCATTACCAATCGCTCGATGATTACTACATTTTCCTCAATGATCAACAAAATCGCTTGATGATCAATACAAATCGCTCAATGATTACATGATAATCAGCTTGTATCCTTTGATAATCGTTACCAATCGCTCGAAAATCACTACATATTCCTCAATAATCAACTTAATCGCTTGATAATCAATACATATCACTCGATGATCACTAAAAAACGCTTAATGATCACATAATGATCAGTGCGTATCCTTAGATGATCATTACTAATCGCTCAATGATTACATGATAATCAGTGCGTATCCTTTGATGATCATTACTAATCACTCGGTGATCACTACATCTTCCTCAATAATCAAATGAATCGCTTGATAATCAGTCCATATCGCTCGATGATCACTACAAATCGATTAATGATTAGATGATGATCAATGCGTATCCTTTGATGATCATTACCAATCCCTTCATGATTACTACATATTCTCCATGATTAACCAAATTGCTTGATGATCAATACAAATCGCTCAATGATTACATGATAATCAGTGCATCTCCTTTGATGATCATTACCAATCGCTCGATGATCACTATATATTCCTCAAAAATCAACTGAATCGCTTGATAATCAATACATATCACTCGATGATCACTCAAAAAATGCTTAATGATCACATAATGATTAGTGCGTATCCTTAGATGATCATTACTAATCGCTCAATGATTACATGATAATCATTACTAATCACTCGGTGATCACTACATCTTCCTCAATAATCAAATGAATCGCTTGATAATCAGTACATATCGCTCGATGATCACTACAAATCAATTAATGATTAGATGATGATCAATGCGTATCCTTTGATGATCATTACCAATCGCTCCATGATTAACAAAATTGCTTGATGATCAATACAAATCGCTCAATGATTACATGATAATCAGTGCATCTCCTTTGATGATCATTACCAATTGCTCGATGATCACTATATATTCCTAAAAAATCAACTGAATCGCTTGATAATCAATACATATCACTCGATGATCACTACAAATCGCTTAAAGATTAGATGATGATCAGTGCGCATTCTCGAATGATCATTACTAATCACTCGATGGTTACTACATAGTCCTCCATGATCAACAAAATCGCTTGATGATCAATACAAAGCGCTCAATGATTACATGATAATCAGTGCGTCTCCTTTGATGATCATTACCAATCGCTCGATGATCACTATATATTCATAAAAATCAACTGAATCGCTTGATAATCAATACATATCACTCGATGATCACTACAAATCGCTCAATGATTACATGATAATCAGTGCGTATCGTTTGATGATCATTACTAATCACTCGGTGATCACTACATCTTCCTCAATAATCAAATGAATTGCTTGTAATCAGTACATATCGCACGATGATCACTACACATCGCTTTATGATTGGATGATGATCAATGCGTATCCTTTGATGATCAATGCGTATCCTTTGATGATCATTACCAATCGCTCGATGATTACTACATATTCCTCCATGATTAACAAAATAGCTTAATGATCAATACAAATCGCTCAATGATTACATAATAATCAGTGCATCTCCTTTGATGATCATTACCAATCGCTCGATGATCACTATATATTCGTAAAAAATCAACTGAATCGCTTGATAATCAATACATATCACTCGATGATCACTACAAATCGCTTAATGATTAGATGATGATCAATGCGTATTCTTTGATGATCATTACCAATCGCTAAATGATTACATGATAATCAATTCGTATCCTTTGATGATACGCTCGGTAATCACTACATATTCCACATTAATCAACTGAATCGCTTGATAATCAATACATATCGCTCGATGATCACTACAAATCGTTTAATGAATAGATGATGATCGGTGTGTATCCTTTGATGATCATTACCAATCGCTCGATGATTAGTACATTTGCCTCAATGATCAACAAAATCGCTTGATGATCAATACAAATCGCTCAATGATTACATGATAATCAGTTTGTATCCTTTGATAATCGTTACCAATCGCTCGAAAATCACTACATATTCTTCAATAATCAACTTAATCGCTTGATAATCAATACATATCACTCGATGATCACTAAAAAACGCTTAATAATTACATGATGATCAGTGCGTATCCTTTGATGATCATTACTAATCGCTCAATGATTACATGATAATCAGTGCGTATCCTTTGATGATCATTACTAATCACTCGGTGATCACTACATCTTCCTCAATAATCAAATGAATTGCTTGATAATCAGTACATATCGCTCGATGATCACTACAAATCGATTAATGAGTAGATGATGATCAATGCATATCCTTTGATGATCATTACCAATCTCTCCATGATTACTACATATTGTCCATGATTAACAAAATTGCTTGATGATCAATACAAATCGCTCAATGATTACATGATAATCAGTGCATCTCCTTTGATGATCATTACCAATCACTCGATGGTCACTATATATTCCTCAAAAATCAACTGAATCGCTTGATAATCAATACATATCACTCGATGATCACTACATAATGATTACATGATGATCAGTGCCTATCCTTTAATGATCATTACCAATCGCTTAATGATAACATGATAATCAATCCGTATCCTTTGATGATCATTACCAATCGCTTGGTGATCACTACATATTCCTCCATAATCAATTGAATCGCTTGATAATCAATACATATCGCTCGATGATCACCACAAATCGTTTAATGATTAGATGATGATCAGTGTGTATCCTTTGATGATCATTACCAATCGCTCGGTGATCACTACATATTCCTCCATAATCAATTGAATCGCTTGATAATCAATACATATCGCTCGATGATCACTACAAATCGTTTAATGATTAGA